>OX403623.1:2170187-2770187 GCA_948107755.1 Campoletis raptor
AAATTTGGGGGTGCACACTCTACTCCGAGATCTCCACAATATGAAGTGACGAAACCCAAAATTTGCAGGGTGTGAAAACTCAGTTCCGATACGTTGAAGATAAAGTGTCGACACTCAAACTTTCGGTGTCAACACGCAATTCCGATCCCCATGAAATAGAGTGTAAAAACTAGGAATTTAAGTTACCGACACCCGGTTGAGAAACGCACGATTACAAGTGTTGATACTCGAGATTTAGGTTTCCGACACCCGATCAAGAATTCCACTAACTCAAATTTCGTCACCCAAGTTTTTGGTGTTGACACTTGAGTACGTGGCCTCGATGACCCAACAACTTAAGTGTACCACACTAAAAATTCAGTACCTAATGACCTATTTTACACACTACACCCAACACCCAAATTTTCGGTGAGGAGAAGTGTCGGGGGAAGGGAAGCAGCTATACGGTTTCTCATGACACAAGTCCACTACTTTTCCTCATCGAATATACAAGACTATAAAGCAGTCCGAGAGACACGCACAGTGTGACGCATATTGCCACCACTGCGTAAAATGAAAAGCATTTAAAAAGACCACAGAAAATTATCATCATCGCATATATACGTCTACATGATTTACAGAGTGGATTCAGTTTAATCGGTTGACGTCGCAGAGCGAGGTTGATCTTCCGCGCCATTCCCACGTGTTTATCGTGCACACATTATTTGTATCTCCGTAACATTGATTTTTTTTTTTTTTTAATATTTAATTATAGATCTGCTCCTCTATACACACACTCGTGACATCCTAGACACGCCCACGAGCTAGAATACAATTGGAATCTTTATTTCTGTTTGATTTAATTTCTTCTTTTTTTTAGTACCTGTTTGATTTTCTATATTAAAATCTTTGTCGATGTGACGTAACTCGCTTTCTCGATCTTATTGACACTATAGACATCTGCTTCAAACGGTAAATATCACCTACAACTGCAATCAATGTGAGTCAATATTATTTTGATTTATGACTTTGTATGATACTTGACCTAATTCGTACTGAAGATTAAAAAAAAAAAATTATATAAATGAAACTTCTTTATGTATTTACCGTGGAATTATTTTTCAGGCAATCAGAAAGAACATTTTGAAAAACTACGACGATGAGGCAAATAAAATCGTCAAAAATCTGCCCATCTATCACATCACGTGATGTTCTTACGTTTCTACTTATTTTCGTCTGTTACTCGTGTGCTTCGTTCGACAGCTTCGTTAATGCGGACAAACGTGAGTTTTTTTTTCGATGAATCGCTTTTGACAATGATTCCTTCATGTGATGTCATTTAGTGATCTTACTTCATCGGTTTTAGTCAAATTGAGTATTTTTTTTTAGTCCGAATGTGCATCGTAGAAACTGTACATACTACGAAGAGAATTAGTAAATTATGCCCTAAATTGAAAAACGACCATTCAAGTCAGGTGAAATGCAACATCGTAAGCGACAGGTAAATATGAAAATTACAACAAAAAGCAATGACAGAGGTATTTGGAAAAATTTGAATTATAAATAATACAATGCGGTCAAAAGAATTTGTGCTTCAATTGGCAATTCTGTCCAATCAATTTTTTGAAATCGTAATCACTTGTTTCTCAATTCACCAAAATTGTCGATGAATTATTTAGTCTGTCAGAGAAAAACGTTTATGAATCGAAACAAACGATAAGCAAACAAAAAAAACGGAAATATTGATGTACAATATTTTTTAGTTAGTCTTATTCGCGTTTTTTTGCATGTCAACTTAATATTTTATAGATTCGATATTCGATTATAATTAAAAATGATATTACATAACCGCAATTACTTCCATAGCAAAAATTCTGACCTCAATAGCTAATGAAATTTGCAATAATTGGAGTAAACCAAAGTATAAATATTTTTGTAAATAAAAAAAAATCACGTGACGTATTAATGCTTGAGTCAAAGATTGAATTTCAAGAATGATTGGCAAACACGAAGTTTTGCTGAAACGGTAAATTCCCGATATTCGTAACCGGTCTCGAATCACGAAGCATCCATTTTTACAGACTTTGTTTATTCATTCGAAATCATTGCTATATACCAATACGTTGACTCACGTCTACTTTCATTCCTCATTGAAAAATATATATATATTTTTTTTTTCTAAAAAAATAACCTTACGTTGATACAATTTTTTTAAATATTCTGTTTAATTATGGTGTAAAGTTTTTTTTACGCATGAAAATTACGTGATTTAACTACGTGAAATATTGATTGAAAATCTATTGAAACAAGTTTGTTTAATCGGAAACGTATACGTTTCTACAAACCCGACCGATAAACAGCGACAAACAATGAGGTCATATAGAAATGACTGTTACTACGTTTCCAGAATAAGTTGCCTACGGAGATTGACCGCAGGAGATGCTGATTTCGCTATACTCGAACCCGAGGATCTGGTTCTAGCGGGAGCAAACAATGAATATGATATTCTAGTCACACACGAGTTGAGATTATTCAAAAATGGTAATATCTATATACCCTTGAATTGTTTATGAAAAAAAAAAAAAAAAAACAAAGTCTCAACGAACCGAGTTAACAGTCTACAGAGAAATCGAATCCTATGTTTTTGATATAGAGTGATGAAAAAATATAGTGAAAACTCCTCAAGTTATCGTGCCTTCAGTGATGCAAAAATATTTTTGTGTCCTTGAAGGCTTGCAAAATCGTTAGCAGTTTTTCGATATTTGTTGCTTTTTCTGGACTTTCTGGAAAATAAAAAGAAATGGAATTTTGATATTAAAAAAATTGTAAAGCATAAAAAAATACGTCGTATTTAAAAGAGACGGCGTCGCAGCTCGTGAGGTGGCCTTACGGTCAAGCGCTACTGGGCAAAACCAATATAGAGTGAATCCCATTCAGGGATTTCCAAAGTTCGTCATACTTTATGCGTATAGGAAAATATGTTGAAGTACGGACATTGGCACATATTTATGTGTGACAATAAAACATGGAATTGAATCATAACTTTCTGGAATTATTTGCAGATACTCAACGTTTCTCGATGGTAGCTATCGTAAAGAATGACATTAAAAGCTCGTCCGATCTCATGGGAAAAAGATTCTGTCACAGTGGTTTGGAGAATACGGATGACTCGACTCGAATATTCGCAACGGTTCGTGGAATTAAAAAAACAATCAAATGTTATTAAGCACAGTATATTTCAATCGGAAAGAAATACGATGCGTCTCTGCATTATTCATTTCAGGTTTTCTTCCTACAAATATACTAAATTACATTCTTTATCTTTACGATATTTATATTTACTCATTGATAATATATTAAACAAATAATACTTACAAATTTGTGATTTTCAGTATTTTCAACATTGGATAATCCCGAGAAAATGCGATCCTGACATGACTCTTGTGGAAGACGAAATTTCCTCATTGGCGAATTACTTCGGTCCCTCATGCGTTCCAGGTCCATGGACTGCGGATTTGACCTTCGATAGTCACCTCAGTCAGTAATATTCAGTAATTCTCACACGTCATAATGCGTTTTTTTTTTTTTTTTTTTTTTGACAAATACTGTCGTATATATAGTCGGCTATAGAAAAACGAAACTAAAACTACGTGTTGTAAAAATTATACACATCGCTGGAAAAAGGTCGGGAAAAATATCGATATTCGGAAAAACAACTTGTTAGAAAAGATTTCTCCAACCATATTTGAGTGGGCAGATTCACAATTAATATTTGGTTTTTTAATTGAATGACGTGAATTTTTGCATATTCAACAGAATCAAAGTACAAAAATTTGTGTGCATTGTGCAACAATCCTGCGGGATGTTACAACAGCGACAAATATTGGGGTCGTGAAGGTGCCCTTCTTTGTTTAACTGAAAATGGAGCTGACGTTGCTTGGGTCCGTTTGGAAGATGCTCTGTACCATTTTAAGGTAAAATTACCAACTGACTCGTTGTTCATATCGTTCCATTATCGTTGCTTGTAATTTGTCTGACGCATGATTTTCAATGCATACCCACTTGTAGTTTTCTACCTGAAGCTTATTGTTGTATAAAAACGTAGGATTTTGATTGTTCGGTTCGGAGCTAAAGATACAGAAAGTTTAGAAGATTTTTTTCGAGTTGCGGGGAAGGTAATTGTGATTTATTAATTTGTGAATTATACATTCAGTACTTTTTTTCCATGCCTTCATAAGTCTTCGCATTATTATAATAAATCAACATGACAGCTTTTTATCATGCTTCATCCAAGTATTTATAAAACTTAGCACTAATTTCGGCGGGGCAACAGCATAGATCTGAATTTATTAATTTTAGCAAAACAAATTACTACTGACCTTGACGGCGATCCGAGAAACAGTTGAAAAACAGATTCACATTTTCCTCAAAAAAAAAAAACGATTGGCTGTTCGAGGAAAGAAGAAGTTGTAGCATATATTCTCTGTTGAGAGGAGAACGACACACAACTTTTATTTTCCTCGAAAACCTAGTGCAAAGTGCAAAAAAGTGTGCAGCAGGATATTTATTGACAACGAAACTGATTAATCGGCTTGAAAGAAGTTCTATGAAAAAAAAAAAAACGCGATCGAGATGTTATTTACCTTAATATATCATGAGATTCGTAAATTTTACTTTGTTTAAAAGTCTCTAGCAATCAACGAGACAAACTACAGCTATTTGTGCCCTGATGGTTCAACGAGATCAATGGGAACTGAAAGACCTTGCGTTTGGATAAGAAAACCTTGGCCTGTCATCGTTGCCACCAGGTAGAAAATTAATTACTTTGAGTTTTTTAATTTTTTCCATTATTACGCACATTATATTCAACGGTGTACCATGTTTTTGTTTTTTTTTCTTTCTTAGAAACAATGCTAAACACGTGGCTGAAGTTGTTAATGCGATCAGCAAAACAGAGCTATCTTGGCAATATAACGCGATTCAATTGATGCAAAGTTATCGCGTGACTCCGATACCTACGGAAACTTTACCGACGCCCGAAGATTTCATACAACGATGTAATAACTAAAGTTTATATTAATATTATCGTCAATTATGTTTCAACGTTTTAATCTAGGCAATAAAAATGGAATGAATTTTATTTCATTATCAAGATGCGGGTTTTACGACTGCAAACTTCCGTTCGGGTTGCACGCCATCGAGAACGATTCGGTGGTGCGTTGGTTCAAATATCGAGGATCGGAAATGTCGAACGATGAGGGATGTCGTTCAAGCTTATGGCATTGGTCCACCAATATCTTGTATTCAACAATCCAACCGAACTGCCTGCATCGAAGCTCTTGGATCCGGAAGTTTGGACATGGTTGTCGTAGCACCAGAAGAGGAAGTCGAGGCGAGATTGTAAATATTTTTTGAGTCGTACAATTGAAAGATTTCGACAAATTTATACCATTTTTTATCATTATAATCTGTTAGAAAAGGTTCAAAGTCGCTGCTTCGCGCAATTACCAATAAAAAGCAAGATATTAATGTCGTTGCGGCTTTAGTGAAAAATGATTCCAAGTATCGTACGTTGAACGACCTAGAAGGAGCACGAGCATGTTTCACAGGCTTCCGGAGCATCGGTAAATAGCACTTTAAGTCAACGCTGCAAAGTTGTCAAGAAATCGTCAATACAGCAAAGTTTTTGAGAGATATAAAAGTTTCACGGAGTTTTCTTTTCATCGGAGAATAAAGTGTAACTTTTATTTTTCTTAAAACATGAAACATTTGCGAAAAAATGAGAATCTGCCTTTCAGCTGTGATTACAAGAATTTTCATCTTCAAACTTCAAACAACTTGATCTGTAATATTTTTAGGCTGGAACGCTTTCGTTGATGTTATGGTGAATAATACGAATGACGTACGGTGGAATTGTTCGGATGTCGTAGCAGTGTCAAATTTTTTCAAGGACTCTTGCGTTTACGGTATTGATCATTCGAAACGTCGACTACCGTCAAATCTCTACTCGCTATGTCAAAAAGGTAAATAATTGTGTACATTGTACAAGTATATAAAACATTTGCCTCCATTATTTTGCGTCTATTTCTCATAATTAATACTTTGTGCTTTTCTCTTTTTCATAAGATCAATCCAAAATGAACGCGACTGCCGCAGCTTACTCTTGTTTGAAGTCAGGCAGAGCCGATGTTGCATTTGTCAGCCTCAAGAACGGATTGGACAGTAGTAAGTGTTATATACGCGGTGAAAAAGAAAAACAAAAGTTATACAAAGGAACAACTGCGAATTCTTCGTTCCTTTCATTGTAGATAAAAAAGGATCGAGCTCAATAATGGAGGATGACAATCTGCGCATGTTGTGCTTCGATCAATCGGGCAACAGCGAGGAATCTTGTTTGTTAACTTGGAACGAGCTTGCCAGTGTGATGACAAATGAAAATATGACAACACTCAGAAGCGAAGAAATATATGCGACTCTACTTGAGATCGACGTTTTATTTGGCAAAAGTTTTTCGGGTTCTGCTCCAGCTTTCTCGCTTTACGGGCCTTACGATACGGTTCCCGACGTTCTATTTCCGGTTAGTAAACACAATATTCGTTCAAATGTCGTACGATACGGACTATTATGTCTTTCCAGATCAATGACACTCGCAATCCAATGGCATATCGAGATTTTTTTCCACATTTTTCGTAATTATTTCGTCTTTTACACAACCGGATGTAATTACACCACGATTGCAACAGGCCCATGGAAAATAATCGCCTTCGAAAGCCACTTGAGCATCACCTTCGATACTCAGAGCTGCGATTCCTATCGAAGCTTCTCCCGTTGATTTTACCAATTGATTTAATTCGTCTTTGACCACTTGGTCGATTAAAAAACTCGTAGAGCTCGCACTGTGCTCGCCGAACTCTCGATTTATTTTTTCAACTATTTTTCTGGCTGGTGCGTACTTGTAGATGACTGTGTCTGACCCGGAAACAGTGCAACATGATTTAGCGTCAGCAAATATTCCGCAACCCAAGACCGTACCGGAGGCACTTATTGATGATGTTGCGATTATTTCGTCGCGGTCGTTAAAAGTCGAAATTCCGCATGCCAATCGCCCTCTTCGATCTCTCGCGACTGCTCCATACACTTTCAATCCTTTACGATTTTTCCCCTAAGATTTACACCAAAAAAAAAGCACATTTTTGAACCGCCTTTTTTACCAAATCAGAAAATGTAAAACCAAAATACAAACTTTTTCAGATTCTTCCTGAAAGTTGTCGAGTTCCTTTGATTTTACTCCAATTTTTGGTTCGTTAGAATGAAAAATTTCATCTACTGAATTCGGTTCGATTTGCAAATTGAGCAAATTCTGAATTCCATCTGCCACGATCAGCACGTGATCGGTATTCCGCAAAACTTTTTTCGCCAAAGAGATCGGATGATGAGCATTGGTCACCGCACCCACTGATCCAACATTCAAATTGCTGTCCATTATAGCCGCGTCTTTTATAAGCGTTGCTTTATTTTCTGCCGATTGATCCTCCATGCAGTTTTCATTCTCCAAGTGTCGAATCGCTATCTCTACAGCGTCTACGGTCTCAGTACCGTTTATTAACTCTTTATAAGCCTCAATCGTTGCTTCCTCGATGCGTGCCAATAACTCATTCATTTCTTCTCGAGAATAAGACGTTGAATCTGCAGTTCCATGAACCAAAATCGTTGCATCAGATTTTACGGTTTCATTGCTCTTTTCGCCCTTTCTCTCGCTCTCTATAACATTCGTACATATGCTTGCTGGCAGGGTTTCTCTTTCGGATGGACCCAAAAGGCTCGAGATCCATGAACAATAATCGCACATTTTTTTTTTCTAAACATTTACTATATAATAACCTTTCACGACGTATAACTTCAGTGTCAATGCATTAAACAAGTGAACATAATGCATGCGTTTTTTTAACTTGAAACAAAAAATTGCTTCAAAGCTTTAAATGTATTTTTTTACATCAACAATTGGTAAGCAAGTATCAAATTTAGACCCATTTCATGAATAATGCATAATAAATGCATCGAGTCAATACATCAGATTTGAAATATTTGAGCATAACTTTGTATTTGATTTTTTTTTAATTCATCAGGAGCGTACGCAACATCTCCAGAGAGAAGCTGACAGGGTTCGATTGCCGAGGAGTTATCCGGAAGTTGTGGAGAGGTTGGTGATCCGTGAGAAGACGTACAGTTATTGCAGCGGAGCGAATCGTCCAACAAGAACACTGTTCACTTCGATAGCAACCATAATCGTGTCTATCCTCATTATTTCTGCATCCGCCGCATGACAATAACCGTTTGTTTTTTGAATAAAAAAGGAAAAAATACTCAGTCGTCCAGAAAGTGTGTGCAAAAGATTTTTATTTTATTTTTTATTTTCCATTTTCGCAACTAGATAAATGTTCACTTGACTCATATACTTGAGTGTAACATATATATAAACTACATATATACATCATAACTGCATTTAAATATCGATCGGACGGATGAGACATTAGTAATTTGCATGAAAAATTCATTTCTCGAATAAAAAACTCTTTTTTTTTTCGAGTATTCGTTATATCGCAACTGATTGATGCATTTTTTATGACCAATTATTCAAGTTGTATAATAATATAACAAAATTAAAATTACAATATATCTACGTATCTTAAAAATGTATTCATTTCGCGCTTAGTAGCGTCTCTGTGAGAGTAAGAAAAATCTTTGTTCAGTCTGTGCACCTCGACACAGCCGTTGTCTGATGCAAGAGCCTAAAAATACAAGATTAAAAAATGGACATCGGCATTTGTGAATAGTGGAAATCTGTGAGCGTTGGGTTTTAAAAGTAATAACTCACAATGTATTGATGCGTCATTTGGTGAGCGGTTCTGCAAGGCGATAACTCAATGCTGTTAATGCGTGCCCAGTCTTTTGTTGATATGCTTTGAACAGGAAACATATCGCTGCTTGCCAAATCCCAGATGTGAATTCTATGACGAAAGCAAATTATTTATTGCATTGCGCAGTCAACGTGTTCACAAGTGTGTTTATTAAACTTTAATACACTCGTATCGGAAAGTAATTGAAAAAAATTGTTCTTTGGTATACTCACTTGGAGTCCATGTCCAAAACGAATATTGTCAAAGGTTTCGATCTTGACCATTGAACAGCTTTTATTGAGGCCTTACAATCCTCGTGTTTTAGTTGCAAAAGTGGCTTTTTGGCTTTCGTCGAATGCAATCTCACCGTACCATCGCCGCATCCAACCTTTTTTATTTCAATTCAATCAATGAATAATTATTTTTTTAAACGTATGCATTAATTTGCATCAATCTTACCAGAAAAAAGGGTTGATCGTAAGGGCAGTTTTCGATACATTTTGTTTCGCCGCACCAGTCTGTAATTTAATTCATAGACGATCAATTGATTAAAGTTCAGCGGCGAGTGTCTACCATTGTAAGAAATTATTATGTTTTTTGAGGCTTTGAATCATCGGTACTTTTCGTCTCAATGATGAAATGTAAATGCAGATAGTAATATCATTTCCATAAGAAAATGATTTTCTTTCAAAACGAAATTTATAATTTTCGATAAGATTCGAGTATTTAAATTCATGTCCTACCGATTTCGTTGGATTTGAAGGCGGGTGGATTAGCATGCTTTCCAATGCGAGTTGCGTGCAAAATGTTAGTGGTATTAGTGGCGATGAAAAATGCATTTGAATCGAGACGATCGACACGCATGTCCGAAAAGCCTTTCAAATGATTGTTCCTGAAATACAAAGGAAGTTGTACCGATCGAAAATTAATAATAATAACAATTTGTAAAAATTTGAAAGCTTAAATATTTTCTGGAGTAATGGAAAAAGAAACGATATGGTATATATTTTAAATGAAGGATTACCTTTCGGAGTTTTTGTCAAAGTGTAATGACATTTCTTGACTCTTGACGATTTTCAAATCACCCCACCAGGATAAACCTAAATCATCGACGCTAGCTCCACTCATATTTCGTAACACACTCCAAATGATCAATCGTCCATTCGAATCAAGGCTACTTATCTACGTAACATATCAATTATTTATCAAATTTAATTAAGTTATAAAATTGTATTATTGTTTATTCGAAATACTTACTTGTATCGGCATGAATTTACTGTTATTACAATCTCCATGTTCAGCCTCGATTTTCGAGAGTACTCTCAAGGCTACAATTTCAGAGTCGTGACCGGACGCTTCAAAATTTCCGATCGAGGAATACGTCGGACTTCTCAAAATCCATTCGCTCTTGTTAGCCTCGTCGACGATCTTTCTGTGACAAGTTTCGTCCTCGGCAAGATCCCACAGGCTTATCGACCTGCGAATCGAACAAAAAGCCTGAGTTTTTTGTTCGATCGATATTATTATGGAAATACGCGACATTTTGACTTTACCCATCCTCGAGACCCGCCATCACGATGTTATAACTGGTCGAATGGAAACAACAAGTTGTTATTGTACTCGGTGAGTAAAATATTTTCGTTGGTCTTGATGGTTGTAAAATGTTCCAAACGCATCCGATTGAACAATCCATTACAAAGTCTTCGTCCCTCGATGTTTCGATTTCCTGTGAACGTGCAAAAAAAAATATATATTTTTTAGGCCAAGGGAACTGTTTGATTGTTTTTTCTTTTTTTTTATTAATTATGAGCTCGAGAGAAAGTAAAGCTCATTAATCAATAGTGGTATGAATAGGTAATTGGTGTTTTACCTCGTCAGCTGGTGCATGAATGGTTAGTAAAACTCTGTTGGATATATTGGAGTAATGTATTATAGTGACTGGACGACCAGAAAGGAACGTCACTGTATCGATTGACAGCTTGACTATACTTTCGCTGAAAGGTAATTCGTGAGCATTATCAGTGCTCGTATTATTACTACTGGCTCTTTCCTCCAACAAGGAAAGCATTACTTTGCTGGATTGACCGAGAAATTCATTCATTTGCACGACATCATATACCGGGCCAGATATGTTCGTCGAGTCCAAATCATTTTCACCACCAACACCCAAACACTCCTGAAAATTGTATTTCAATATAAATATTAATGTCCGATTGGTACCAAGTAGATAAAAACTGTTTTTACAATAATTTTTTATCAAAAATCAAATTACCACGCTAAAACGTTTTATATCTTCATCAGTTTTTAATGTCGTTCTACATTTTGCTGGAAATTGTGTCCATTTATTCGTACATTCAATATCATCCGTTTGAATTTCCACTTCAAGATTGTCCTCGTTCGTTTGTACACACGTCTATAAATGTATAGAAATTATTTACAACACAGTCAGCTAAATCGCTTGAAAAAATAATTTATCGCCCTTTTTTTACATTTATTTTGCCATTTTCTTAAATAAATTATATATCACAAACTTTGAATTTACTTTTTATTGTGTATAATAATGAATTAATAATTACACGTTAAGTGAATTATTTAATGTCAGCCAAGTGTTGATAAATTTACTTGAAATTACGTTTTTTCATCAACTTACCTGTCGGGTATTTAATTTACCATAAGTTCGTATAAACTCTTCGTAAGCAATGGGTTTGCTCTCTAGAATCGACCACTCGACCGTATCAAGTTTTATCATTTCTAATAATTTTTCCCCCCTCGAAACAATTTTCGGCTTTGATAATTTTGTCATTGAATTGTCCTTTGGAGTTTTGCGAAAATCGATTAAACTTATTCGTGACAATGGAGGAGATTTTGCAAAGTCACCGGATCTAGAATCCTCGAAACCTTCATCCATCGACGATGGTAAAGATTTGTTCTCGTTCAATCTTTCGTCCCTGATTTCAATTAGAATCAATATATTTATTTTTTTTGCTTTTCATCACAAAAATGTTTGAAAAAAAAAAAAAAATTACTCCAAGTCGTTATTATCGAAACATAACGAAAGAAATTTTCGAACAAAAGTGCTGTTTATGGTTTGAAATGTGCCGAGTTTATTCATCTTGATATTTAATTCGAACTACAGCAAACCTATATGGACTGATGCTCGGTCGTATTATTTTTTCCGTTTCCGGTACTTTTAACTCCCGCGGTAACGAGATAGTTTCTATTCTGGCCGCTCGACGCCGCGCTTCCGCCAGTTCGTAATGTCCCGAATCCAACATCCTATCTTCTTCAGATTTTTTAGAACTTTCAGCACTGTTTATCGTTGTCTTCTGTTTCAATTATACGAAAAACTTAACAATATAAACAACGAGTGATGATTGATTTTCGAAAAAGATTCTTCCGCCGACAATAAACTCGCCTGTTTTTCCGTTTGTAATTCTATCGGTTCTTCGGCAGTTGATTCATCGCTTTTATTTGTTTCCTCGCTTATCTCGGACACTTCGCTATCCGTACATTCTTCAAAGTCGGATTCGTAATCCTGAAAATGTATATAATTTTCTCGTGCACGGTGTCAATGTTGTGAAAATAAAAATCACATCGCAAGTGTGTTCAAGCGGATCCAGAAGTCGTCCGAATATTCGTGAGTAAAAAAAGTTATAACAATATTTTGTCGAACGAGTCTTACTTTTTCCCGCCCAAACATTCATATATTTGCGGGAGAATGAAAAAAAATTGAATAATGACATTTTTAATATTTATTGTTATCGTGGGCCAATTATGATCGGTCACCGAAATTGCTTGAAATAGTATCTCTGTCCAGAGTAAAAAAGGGGTGAGGGGATAAAGAGAACTGTGTATAATTTGGGAGAAAAGTAATACGAATGATAATGTGCGATGATTTCTTGGTCAACTTACTTCAAAATCGTCTTCGTAGACATAATCCTCTTCCGTTTCATTCTTATCATCAATTTTCGTGTTTTTTGAGCTATTGTCCACAAGTTGAGATCTAGAATGCAGTATTTTAACTTCGCTAGGACTGAGAGTTCTAGATCTCCTGCGTTCTCTTGACGCAAGTCTCTGTCTCGTCGAACGATCGTTTTTAGATTTGACGGAAGAATTTTTTTGCCCGTCCGAGGCAACTTTGGTTGGCGGTGTTTCTTTGCTTCTACTAGAAGTCGAGAGAGTTTTAGAAACTTCCTTTGGTCCCATGGATTTTGTACTTTTTCTAGAAACCTCCGTCTTTGGCATGAAAATTGTACTAATGCCTCTTTTCTCCGAGTCTACCTTTCTTTCGCTTCTCAATTTAGGACTATCGACAGAACTTTTACTCGTAAGTTTAGTCTTTGATTTTGATGCGACGGTTGCATTAGAATTTGAACTTTCTGAAATTTTTGTCCTGGACTTGACGGTCGACGACGCTCGTTGACGATCCTGTTGTCCACTTCCATTCCGAGTCGGTGCAACCAAACGCGTGGATCTCAAAGGTTTGGCTTTTGTATCGCTCGCTCCTTGTTTTGGTTCTATCGTAGTCTTTTTTTTATCCAAAGTTTCTTCCTTCGCAACATTTCGTCCTCTTGTTACCTGCGATCGAGCTCCGGTTGACAGACTCTTGGAAGTTTCTTCGACCCGTGATTTCCTCATTTTTTTTCATATAGTTGTTGAGAAATTTATATTTATACCTATATGTTAACAGGGAAAATCTGTGATATTTCGCGGTTAAAACCATCATGAAAAACGTAGTTTTGAGAAACTTTGCCCAACGAAAAAATACACATCAAAGTGAATCTGCGAGAGAAGAGTGCAGCAAGGAATGTAGAGGTTATCTGATTGATTACACACGTAAAAAATAATAAATTCAGTATACAATACTCGACAACACGTAGTGCAATATCTGGGTGCTATAGTCACATATCAATCGATGGTACGTGGAAATAAAAATGTATCGTCGATGTGGAGCGCTTGTGGTTGAAGGTGCTAATAAAACAACTGCCAATGTTTTCTATTTTTTTTTTTCAAACGTATTTTTATTTATTTCTCACCTTCGAACACATTACACGTGAACAATTAAGTTTTGTTTTGACAGTTTGATCGTGTCTAACGCGTGCAACACACGCACGCCATTGAACGGTGACGTCAGAATGTCAGTGGCGATTAGGAGCGCTAGTTTGTGTTTGCGGTCTATGACCGAACTACCCCACGCGCGCATGCGCAATTCTCTCACTGTCCAGTGTCGTCCGGAATTTTTTTATTTAGCTTTAAACATTTGTAAGTCAATAAAATTACACCATGAATCGTTGCGACTTTGCCGAATTGATTTTTTGTTATGATGAAAAACGTAAATATTGTGCTGTCGCCTTTTTTTTCGCTTTTCCGATGTTTTTATTCGGGTGACAAATGTTCGGACCCAAATAAATTAAGTTTCTAGAAAAAAAAAAACAGCCTGACTTTCATAGCCTCTCTCGAAAATGCTCGCAAACAATAAATATATAAAATGTCTGTTGTGGAGTTTTTGTTAGCTCGTTAACATAACCAAAATGTTAATAATTAAATTTATAAGTTTGAAAAATGTACGAAACCTCCAATATAGATTGAAAACTATCGATTTTGATTTTGTAACGGTGAAATTTTGATAGCCGCCAATCAGTCGTCAAACGTTTTGTGAAAGAAGCAAAGGTCCGATGGCCGGGAATGGGAGAAACTCGAACAACGAACGGAAGCGAGTAACTCATCGTGACTACTACTGTCATCGTAAGATAATAGAAAAAGCGAAACGTTGCATTAATAATAACGAACCGAAGGGCGATTACGAAAAACCAGAAAATCGTGATCCGAGAAGAGACCACTTGAGTGTCGAGGAATTGGTTTACAAATACCTTTGGAAAATAGCAAACTCGAACGAACGATGTAAACAGAGAAACAACGCGCGCGATAATTTTTGCAAAAGTCACGTCAAGCGTAAGAATCTTCCTCGAGGTCCGAGAAAATACTAGTTTCGCTAAAAAAATCTGATATAGGAAAAAAAGAGAAAACTTACATCCGCGTGCAATGCGTGCGATCTCAAGAATAAAATAAATCATTTATCCATATCCTGCGATTAATGAAATGCCGTATTTGCGTGTAATGGTTACTTTTTTCACTCGAACATTGAACTTTTTTATAACACGTTTACTATCATTTTGGAAATATCAAAGTCAACGACCCGAGGCTAGAAAAATACACATTCGGTCAACAACGAGAGCTCATTTTTCGAAACTCGAGGCATCCTCCTCAACACCATCGCTATCGTTGAAAAAACGAAATACAGCATTGTATTGGCAACTCGTTCGTACTCTGCGGGACAAAGACGAGACCATTGACATTTTACATCGAAAGCTCGACTTTCTTAGCGGCGAAATAAAACTCAAGAATTTACGCATAGAAAACCTCGTCGGTCAAGTAAAGAATTTCAGCGGAATTTGTCTCCAGAAAACGAGACCTTACGTTACAGGCTCGAAGCAACCAAGAATGAAAACAAAGATGCCATTGAACAATTCGATTTGAATTTTTTTTTTTTTTTTAAATGACAAACAAAGTAAATAAATCTGATGTATTCCTCAAGCACATCTTGATTGACTGAAAGAAAAAGTATAAAGAAATTCTTTAACATTGGAAAGAAGCGTGTATTTAATTTGCAGTCACGCGTTCGCAGATCTTTATAAATCCGCAGTTTGTATACAGTTCGTTGGAGCGATTCAGTTTTAATTGAGTTAATTGTTCGACCACGAGGAGAGAGGGGAGCGTGAAAATTGGATGGAATTTTTTAAAACTATTAACACGTGTTGCTTTCCAGTTTTATACCGTTTGTTTGAATGATATTTTCAACTTTTCTGTTTTACACCGAGCTGCGTATATGTGCGAGACTAAAAGTTTCATAAGTTTGAAATTGTCGCTATTTTTATCAACAATCTCGATCATTTTCTACTTAATGCAAAAAAAAAATCAGTTTTATTTAAATTAACTTCTTCAAATTAAAATTTTCATTTTGAGAATTAATTGAGTTAATCGTTCGACCATGGGGGGAGGGGGATCGTGAAAATCGGATGGAATTTTTAAATACAGTTATTTTCAATTTTTCAATATAGTATGAACTTTTCGTTTTTTGTTTTTTGTCAACAATTTCGATAAGTTTTTACCTAATTCAAAAAAATCACTTCCATTTAAATCGATTTCTTTAAATTGAAATACTTTCTTTGACTATTTTTTTCCTCTTACTTTCTACACATTAGAGGAACGTGTTTCCGGGTTCAGAAACAATTTTTTTCTGCCGTGGCTAGTGGTAAAATTTTCTTTTTCATCAACGAGAAATTCGATGCCATATGAAAGGCGCTTACTCGCCAAGGTCAATGGGCTACATATGCACGTACAATTTCTTCGGAGGGGCATAAGAACGTTGGAAGAGTTCTCTCTCGAGTGGGGATGACAAGACACGATTCTTTCTCGAAAAGGTAGCTCATCGCGACAACGTGTCCAGTCGCTGTATCGACACCAACTGGCTAAACAATCATTCGAGAATAAACCTCAATTCTCACCTCTAGAGTATTTGTGTAGTTCTTGCAGTGATAGATTTCCGCGAGGAAACCTGACAAAAGTCTTTTGTGGAAAAAATCGAAGATGTAAGTACCATTTCCGTAAATTAAAAAAAAAAAAAATTAACAGAAGCCTCATTTTTATCAATAAAGTTTATTTTAGCCACTTAAATGTTATCGTGCAAAAGACAAATTCGTATACAAATTGCAGAATAAGATTTTTTTCTTAAGAAATTGCGTGTTTCACTCACGACGTTTTTTTTTTTTTTTTAATTTATTCTCATCGTAAACCGATAAGTAATTATTTGAAAATTGCTTCACAATTATCTGACAGGACGATTCATAATGAACAGAAAATGATAAGAATGCTTAACGAGATCTGATTGTGCTCCATCACCTTGACAATCTGCACACGTTGATTTTCCAAGTAACAATAAACCACCTCGTTCATCGAAGTATAAATTTGACGAACGAGAGAATAATCGTTTTTTATACGAACGAGGACTGTCATTTGTCAGAATCGAATAATAAAAGAAAAAAATAGAAAAAAGTGTATAACAATGAATAAATAAATTCATAGTGGATGCGAGTATAAAATCATTCACGAGATTTTAAATTATACTTTATTCCACCTGACTCGCTAGGATGAGAACTCGTCCCAGTAATTTCCGGTCAACGAACTCATACCGGTTTACTTGACGAGCATTTCTGGCCGTTTCTTTCCGTCTCACTCATCATTTTTTTTCCCCCGCTCATTTCACGTTCATCCTGACACCGTAACGAGCAAATATCGTTTGATTTCTTTTCTACAAAGATTTCTCCAATCAAGTCTATCATTTTCGTAATTGCAGTAATTCATTTTACACTACACAACATTTTCACTACATTCTCGTTAATGCCAATTTCATTTTCGTACTTTTAGTTAAAGCAACTCGCGCACAATCGCATTCGAATAATTTCACGATTGTATACGCATGTTACTTAGTTATAAAAAAAGACTATTTTTTATTTTTTTAGAATATGATCCTAGAAATTCTCGCTTATTGGCGGACTTTGTGCTGCTTAGCTGTCGTTGGAATCATCGGTTTTGGTTTATTTCTTCTAATTGCTTTACGTGTTTACGTCTATTATTCCCTGGGTGTTTGTAAGAGCAAAAAGAAAATGAATGGAAAAACCGTTATAATCACGGGCTGTACTTCCGGTATTGGACGTGAAACGGCTAAGGATTTAGCAAGAAGAGGAGCCAAGGTCATAATGGCATGCAGAAACATCGAGAATGCAAACAAATTGAAAGGTGAGTCAATTAATGGATGGATCAATTTTTTTGTTTTGGTCATACGTGACGTTATAGAGCCAGAGTACAAATTTCGAAAGTTTTTTTTCGACCTCTACTAATGACTTCAAAGTCCACCGCAACAATTTTCCAAAATAATATTTCGTGACATTTGATGTCGAATAAAACGCAATGTATTCTCATTTTTTTTCCAAATCAAAATGTATTCTTGATTTTCTTTGCTATTCTTTGCTCTCGTCAGATGAGATCGTCAAGACAACGAAAAACGACAACGTCCATGTACGTAAATTGGATCTGTCGTCGTTTAAATCAATACGAGAATTTGCTCAACAAATCAATCGAGAAGAATCTAAATTGGACGTATTAATTCATAATGCGGGAACTGCTGAAACATTTACGAAAAAAGTATCCGAGGATGGCATCGAAATGACAATGGCTACTAATCACTATGGCCCATTTCTTCTTACTCATCTGCTCATCGGTATGTCTCTATTAAATAACAATATAAACCCTACGAGCGAATACCCGAGATTTTTTTTTTGTGCTTTGTACAGATCTGTTGAAGCGTTCAGCACCGAGTCGGATTGTCGTGGTGGCGTCCGAATTGTACAGAATTTCAAGTCTCAATTTGAACAATATTAATCCAACGACGACGCTCCCTGCCTATCTCTATTACGTATCGAAATACGCCAACATTTGTTTTACTCTCGAATTGGCGCGTCGTCTCGAAGGTACTGGCGTAACGGCAAATTGTCTGCATCCGGGTATGATCGACAGCGGTATATGGAGAAATGTTCCGGCCCCTTTGTCATGGGGTCTCAATCTCCTTATAAAAGGATTCTTCAAGACACCGGAACAGGGAGCTCAGACTAGTATTCATCTTGCCGTTTCCGATGAACTAGACGGTGTGACGGGAAAATATTACCTCGATTGCAGAGTAAGACTAATTCCAACCGTTTACCATTTTTTTTTTCTTATTATTTTACGCTCATTTATTTTGCACCGTTTCAGGAATGTGGACTGAGCCAAGGTGCCAAAGATCCAGCGAAAGCTAAAAAGTTCTGGGAATTGAGCGAAACCCTTGTCAAACTCCAGAGTAACGATCCGAAGATATAATTTTATAGGCTAGTTTACAAAATTCCATGTTTTACGTTAAAATATTATGACTTTTAATGCGTTACGTGTATTTGGAAAGTAAGGTATGACTGTTGTGCATTTTATTCGAATTTATTGTTGGCATAATAAACTTGTTGTTTATATTATTAATTTTTACAAAATTTGGCTTTTTTCTTTCCTGACCTGAAAAAATGTACAAGTTTTATTCCGAGTTGATGAAACACGTGGTACATTTTTCCCATTTTTCACTCACTCTCAATAATGGTCCTCGTTGGTTACGTTTGAACCAGGCAGAGGATCCAGAGGGAAAAGAAGTTCAAAAAATTGCATTCTTTCGAGATTTAAACCAGTTTTCATGGTTAGAGTCGTATTAATTTCCATGTACCGATTGTTTTCAGGTGTGAATTTCTCCCAAGTAATGCCTTCGTAGGCTTTGTTGTTTTTAGGAATAGGTTCACCGGATTTGACGAAATTAGCCCACATCGTCGTCATCGTCTCAACGATTGGTATCTCTGGTGCACCGGGCTCGAAATAAGGTAATAAACTCATGTAAAATAGATACTGCAAATCGTCGTGATGCCCGACACCTGAAAACAATCGTGAGTAATTGGTAACCTATTTAATATTTTCTAACAGCACCAACCAAATTTCTTTCGTTCATCATTTACCATATGGTTTTTTGGTGTCGGACCATTTGGCGAGACTGTATCTCCCTTCGTAAACGAATCTGTAATAATAAACCGGTTGCTTCGAAACCGCTGCGAATAAGTGAACCAGTCGGTGAATTGGAAAACCAACGATCGAATCGCTGTAACACTGCAACAAATGTCGCATTTATTTTTCATTTATGTCTGTCTTTTAATGTCAACTAATTAATATAAAATTCATTATTTTTCGAACGTACATGAGCGAGGCCTTTTACAGTTTCCAGACTTATCGATTTTCCCTCGAAATAATAGTTGCGCAACATTTGACTGATGATTTTTGATCTTGGTGTATTTCGCTCATATTGAAAACTTATGGGTGCTATGTGCTCCCAATTTTCATTCAAGTCTTGGAATATCGAAACGTTTCCCTTTTTCGCTTCGATCACTTCGACTGTAATTATTAATGGTTCATTTTAGCCATTTCATACCGAAGAAAAATCGAGAGTGGTTTTCTTCATATTGAAGAGGGGCTAATTGTGCAAATTTATTCCGACCACCAAAAGTTTCTTGACTAGAAATTCAAGTAAAATTGAGAATTTTTTTTCTTCCTTTATCATTAAAGTTTTAATTGAACCTACGCATCGTTAGATATTCGAATTCATCTCTAGTGACCCCAGTCATAAAAGGTACTTGATGAATTTTTCCCTCTCTTATAAGATTCGCAGGTTGATCGATGATAAATCTTTCAATTCCAGGAATATCGGGTTCGACAACTGGAGACCAGATCGTGATGGGATCATAGTGCCATTCCTGAAATGTAATTCCATCAAAAAGTCGAATTTTTCTTTTTGCATTTCACCACTTACTGCGAATTGTGAATAAGATTTTGCTATTTCGAGCGATGATTTGCCTTTGAGACACTCGACTATTTTTTCGCTCGTCTCGTCGGAGCAATTAAAAATGCGAGCTAGTTTTTTGGTGTATTGAATCAGGTCGTAAGTCAACGGTGCACCCTTCGTGGGTGAACCACTCATTGCTATTGCTCTGTGAAAAAGATCTTTTGACATTGGTGACACCATGTGGAGAACGACACTCCGTGAACCAGAACTATAGCCCGATATTGTTACACAATTTGGATCACCTCCAAAAGATGCGATATTACTTTTGACCCATCGTAACGCAACGACCTGGTCCTTGAGACCAAGATTTCCTGGAGCAACTGAATCCCCTGTTGCCAAAAATCCTAAAATTCGTAAAAATCATAATTTCATTTAAATAATTCGACATGCAGTTTTCACTTGACTTTTCGATACTATATTATTGAACGATCAACACGTTCCCTGTTAATAATTTTAATTACGTACCGAGCGCTCCTAAACGGTAATTAACGACGACGAGGACAATGTCTTGATCCAAAATGTATTGAGGTCCAAAGAGATAGCTCTGTCCAGAAAATCCGTAAAAACCACCCGGATGAAAAAACACCATCACAGGTTTTTTTGCACCTTCGGTAACATTTGCGGTTGATGCGTTCGTGGGTAGCTGCTCAAAATTAATAATCAATAAACATTCAATCTCTTGTCAGCAAATTTGAATGATTCGTTTATTACGAACTTCGCTGGTATAAACGTTGACTCGTAGACAATCCTCGTCCATGAGTCTTCCTGAGGGACGAGGACACGAGGGTCCTTCTTCGGAAGCATCAAACACATCGTTCCACGGTTTCGCTGGTATCGCTACCTACAAAAAAATACTATCAAACATAATCCATCTACAGTCGTCGATTCGATGATATTTTCTGTGAATGAATCGAAAGTAGAAAAATCACAAGTATCCAAAGTAGCAACCTCGATTATTATCAAGTAACAACCCAATGTTGAAAAATTCAAAAAAGATGATAAATATCGAATCAATGTTTAATGTAGACAAGAAGAGGATCTATATTTGATAAATCGATATAAAAAAAAATTCAATTGGAAATATTAACTCATTGCATTAAAAATTGGGTCGATATTTACCATCTTATTTCCCAAAATTGCCTCGAAACTACATTCACGTATTTATTATATTTGAATGCCCGGAATTAACTAACTCGACCGCGTTAATCAAACGAAAACTGAAGCAAAAATTTTCATAAAAAAAACTTATACACCTTAGTAAAAATAATATTTTCAGCTTACATGATGAACATTTCAGACCATATGGAAATGTTAAGGTTGTTGTGGGGTAAACTCGAAATGTAACCATCGGGCTGAATTTTTTTCTACATATTTATGATCCCTCTACTGATCATCTTGTGCAATTTGGGAAAGGTTGACAGCACCGTTTTTTAAAAAAAAATTCGGAAAGTCGACCTGTCTAGTGCCCTCATAACATTACGCTTATGGGAAAATTCCGACCATTTTTCCGAGTATTAGAAATATCTCCTGGAAAAATGTAACCGCGGAGCTCAAAAAGTAGTCACATTTTGTTCGAATATCGGGCTAACTTCTGGCATCCCCAAAATTAGAATTTACAGCACCGTTTTAACGATATTTATGTTTTTAATTGAGAATTCATTGTAAAATCAAGTACACGAAATATTAGGCCGTAGAAATACGGCAACAGCGTAGACGGCACAAGTGCTCCCTACTTTACCGATATTCGGTTACCAGGAGCGAGGCCATTATACCACATAGTCAGAACAAACAATGGGGGGACACTAATGATTCTGGTTTTGAGGTTATGCACGGGACGCGTATATGTCTAGCTCAACGACACTGCTGCCAACCCGACCATTATCACACGCTGTGATTGACGACGTTGCCAATTCGTGTCACGTAAATAAGAACTTTAAAAATTATAAAAAATAATTGTGTAAAAACTAATTAGAATGTTTACATAAATCACCGATTAGTCAAAAATACATGTTATAATCAGATGTAGAAAAAAAAAATGTTCGGAAACGTACATTAAGTACGACAATAATTTTATCGCGATCAGTTGGTAACATTCAATCGGCTCCATGCATAAGCATAGGGCGCTCCCCTCCTACTTCACCCCCGACGGCTAAACCCCACAACAACCTTAAACGTAAAAATAATTTAAATGAGTGAATTTAATAAAAATTTCTTTCACGTAGTCTCAGTTAAAAATTTAATCGTGACACCATGAAAATGAGCTTACGGGTGTCAGTGTCAGTGTCATCTCTCTCCACATAGTCCAACATAACCAAAGATGTTGGATAAAAGATCGATTTGCACCATAACCCTTCGCCTGGCACTTGTCACGTCAGTCGTGATGAAGCGACGTTATCAAGCTCACTAACGCGTTCTTTTGGCCTCAAAACGATTTTTTTTGGCACCGCTACAACTTGGTCTTATTTTTTTTTTTTTATAAGTTTTATTCACTTTTATGTATATGTATAGATCTATACATATATTTGTCTTTTGTTTTATTTGTATATCAATCTGTTGTCAGCATTGGAGCTTTGGGGGGAAAGGATTTAAATAATCATCTGATGGATGGAAAGAATGAGCACATATTGCCCTGTCGCCCCCGTGGAGAAGAGAGAAAATTATATACAAATGTATCTATCTTTTTTTTTCCTTCTTTTATTTATTTACTTATTATTATTATTATTTTAAAAAATTTATTTTTATTTTTTCCATTTTTTTTTATTTTTATTTTCTTTAATTTTAATTTTTTTTTTTTTATTTAATTTTTTAATTTTCCAATAATTATACGTTATCCAATAACCAAGGTGAAAGTACGGTCGAGAGTTTTCATAGTGCATATAAGTTCAATTGATCGAGTGTCTGGATCCCGGGAAGAGACCCTGAACGTTTATATTATTATTTATAAAAAAGTCACATAACGGGATAAGAGAAGGAATATCTCTCGAAAGAAACAGTTCGACCACATCCACTCCCAATCTCCCATGCTAATTTCCAGTTTACGAAGGACCGACCGCAGCTTCGATCTTGGGTCGTTTAAAAGATAGCAGTGCCAAAATAAATGATTAACATTACATGAATAATATCCACAAGAGCAGGATTCATCCTCAATTATTCCTTTCCTGAAAAGGTGAGCAGGAGTTAAAGTATGGCCCGATTTGACTCTATTAATCATGGAGATATACTTTTTGCTGATAGTTAAACCATGGAACCAAGCTTTTTTTTAAATGGCCTGCTAGCCTACAGAAGGTCCTGCCTCGGAAATATGAGCATTTGTAGAATTAATAAGAGCTTGATTAAAGAGAGGAGAGAGCTCATCCCATTCGCATCTCCGGAACGTTTCTGACAGATCCAGTGACCTGGCGTGATTTGCAGCCTTATCGACGAATTCGTTTCCAGAAATGCCAATATGGGCTGGTATCCAACATATAGAGGTCATTTTACCCCGTTTCTTCCAATGAAGAATTTTTTCTTTTATATTGAAAATTAATGGATTTATTTTTCGAGAGAAGCTTTGTAATCCCAGCGAGGTTACCGAGGATAAAGAATCAGTGAGTATAATGATTTCAAATGTGTCCTCTCTATCGAGGATGGACAGGGCTTGAAGGATCGCCACTAACTCGGTCGAAAAGATGGAAGATCTATCATTAATGCGAAAGTGCCGAACTATCCGTAAGGATGGGCAGTAATACGCTGCACCAACCCTATCGGGAGAGCTTGACTTAGAACCGTCAGTATAAATCGCCGTAGCATTTGGATAATTTGCCAAAATTGTTGAATTAAAGAGATGGTTTACGGGGATGCTGGAGTCAGTATCTTTGATTTGCATGCCTAGGGAGCTGTTAGTGTGGACCGTGGATGAAAGGGATTCAGCACTGTATAAATAACAAGGAGGGAGCTCGTACCGATTAATTTCAGCAAAAATATTTTTATTTTGAGACCAGATTTTGAAAATCGAATGGAACCCAGATACTCTATTTCTCAAACTATACTCCCGGGAGAACTCTTCCATCAATTTTAGCCTTGGAATGAGGATACTATTATAGAGGGAATAATTTTTCGCTAAAAAGCGTTTAATTAATAGAGATCTCCTGGCTTTTAAAGTAGGTTCACCCGCAAGATGGAGGAGGACGTTCGTAGGAGTTGAGCAGATGCAACCCAAGCAAATTCTGAGAGCAGCGAATTGGACTTTGTCTAATGATTTTAGCGCGGTACTAGAAGCATCGTCGTAGACTTGAGAACCCCAATCGAAGATAGCTCTAGATAATGATCGATATATAATCAATAGGGTATTAGGATGAGCACCCCAAGACATACCAGATATTGCTTTCAAAATTTTTAAAGACTGTCTTGATTTTTCTTTTAAGAAACTTATATGTTTTCTCCATGTTAGCTTACTGTCCAACCAAACCCCCAGGAACTTGGCTGTATTCGAGTTCGAAATAGATTCATTATTTACCGAAATAGAAGGAGGAATTGGGGGGAGGGTTTTTTTTGTAAAAATTACCAATTGAGATTTAGATTCGCATATTTTAAGGCCTAATTGATTTAGCCAGCGGTCTAAGGAGGAAAGCGAGTTCGAGACCTCAGTAAGAGATCGACAAAGGTTTCTGTCTGAATTGTAAATTAATTACTAAGTCATCCGCGAATGTCAAAATTTTTGTGAACGAACCAATATGGTTCAGAATCCGATGTAAGTAGATGTTAAATAGTAGGGGACTTAAAACAGATCCCTGAGGGAGACCTTTATTTACTCTTCTTGGAGGGAAGTTAATAATTTTGACTGAAGAAAATACAGTTCTATCCGATACAATATTATTTATGAAGTTTATTATATTATTAGGTATATTTAAATTATGAAGTATTTCTAAGAGGGAGGATAGTACTACGTTGTCGTAGGCTCCCTCAATATCTATAAAAACGGCGGAAAGGAAGTTTTTCCTTAAATAATTTATATTTATATCGGTCACCAAGGTAGCAATACTATCCGTACACGATTTGGATTTCCTGAGCCCAAAAAATTGCTTGGGCAGGGTATTATTGATCTCTATCACGCGTTGAAGTCTACAGTCAATAATTCTTTCTAATAGTTTAAGGACCACTGAGGAAATGGAAATAGGTCGAAATTTGGACGAATATGGTTTTGGTATTAGAATAACATAAAATTCTGACCATTGAGCAGGAGTGATACCCTGATCTATAAATATATTAAATAGGTCAACCAGATTTATCAGGGATATACGAGGCAGATTCAGCAGCATTTCATTGGAAATAAGATCCATTCCTGGAGCAGCATTTTTGTTTATTTTTGTTAAAGCTGATTCGACTTCATTAAGTGAAATTTCCTCAGACAGATCTGGGAAATGGGTTGAATGTTGATTCATTGGAAGAAGAGGAGTAACTGCCATAGGTTGAATAGGAGCCATTTTATCTACAGCTTCTAATATATGGGGATCTTCCTTAGAGAATCCTCGAGCAGACGGTTCGGTATTATATCTCCTTTTGAATGCTTTAATTATGGACCAGGTTCTACTGCTATCCATTTGAGGATTAAGCGAAGAACAGAAATTTTTTAAACTTTTTGATTTTTCCTTCCTCAAGTTCAATTTCGCGTTGGCGCATGATTCCATATATTGTTGGTAAGAACCATCTGAGGGAAAGGATAGATACCTTTTTTGACATAATCTTCTATGTTCAACGGCTAGAGTACACTCTCGAGACCACCAGGGAGCGGGAGAGGGAGCTCTGTACTCACTTTTCCCCGACGGGACTTTCGATCCGGCTTTAACTAAATTTTCTTTTATATCAGAAATAAATTTATTATATCGAGTGACGGCATTGGGCTCCTGAGAGATGACTTGCGACGAGTGGGAATCTTCCATTAATTCCCGAAAGAGGGACCAGTCCACTTTGTTGAGAGAGAATCTTGGCCGTGCCTTTTCCCGGTTCATAACCGGATCTATGATTGTAATTTTAATTGGAGAGTGGTCACTCCCCATGGCGTCAGGAAATATAGACCAAGTTGTAGACGACAGAATGTCAGAGGATACTAAAGTAAGATCAGGGATGCTTTTGACACAAGGACCGTGGTGGATTCTGGTGGATGAACCGTCATTGATAATAGTGAGGCTAACCGAGTCCAGGGCTTCAGCTAACGAAATGCCCGAGTGGTTCACAAGATCACTACCCCATTGATGGTGTTGAGAGTTAAAGTCTCCACATATAATCAAGTTGGGGTAAACCCCGATTATTTGATTGAATAGATTAGTCCAATGATGACAGGTTACATAGATGTTAGGAGGAATGTACAGGTTCAAAAGATGGTATTTCTTATTGTTCAGAAAAAAACTCATAAACAAATATTCAAATTTGTTATTGAGCAAATTAATTTTCAATTGTTGAAAAGGTATATGATTTCTAATTAGTATTGCCACTCCCCCTCCAAGAGAATGGTCTCTATCCTTTCTTAGAACGTTGTAGTTAGGAACTAGAAATACGTTTTTTTGTTGGAGCCATGTCTCTTGTAAGGAAAGGATGTCAAAGTTTGATATACAATTACGAACATCGTTCATTTTTGGTATTATGCTTCTGCAATTCCACTGGCCCAGAGTAAATAGATTCTGTTTTTTGGCCGCCATCTTATAGCGATTCAATAAACTGCTCCCCCGTAGCAGATAGACATTCAACTATTCCATTCGATTCAGGGTATCATGTATATCATGTATATATATCAGGTATATCATGTAAGACACCCGCGAGAGTCTGATTGAAATTTTTCATAATTCTAGAAATTTCTTTACTTACTATGGCTTGTATATTTATAATTTGCGTATTACAATCCGAATCTGACTTAATAGAGGAGTTTTCACCTAGCGAGATCTCCTCGTCGATCTGCTGGGATTGAAATTCTTGTAAATCACAAGTATTGGTACCGAGTGTATCTGATTGAGTATTCGAGTTTGTATACGCCCTCTTTTTATGTTTATTGATAGGAATATTGATAGGAGATTGGGAGCAAATGCTCAAGGGAGAATTATAATTCCTGAGATCATCTCTCGCCAAATTCGACCGGATTGGAGCCACTATCTTCTCTGAGTTTTCATTGTTACTTTTATTTTGGTTTAAGCGGGGGAACTCGCGTTCGTAATTATGGCACTGGAAGCTCATGTGTTCGTTTTCAGCATTTTTTACCTGATTCCTGGCTTCCTTTAGAGACACTTTATTCAGGTATCTAACTTCATTGACTTTTTTATGAAAAAGAAAAGCTGGACATAATTTGTACAGAGGAGCATGCTCGCCTAGACAATTTCGACAAAAGAATTTACTCTCAGTGCATTCAGCAAGACTGTGATTGCCTGAATATTTGGTACACCTTTCTCCCTTGGTTCTGCACTGGTCCTTGACGTGTCCAAAAATAAAGCAGTTGAAACATATTTTTGTGGTAGGGATATAAGGAGAAACGTTACGTCTCACGTACCAAATTGAGACCCATTTTGGTAAAGTTACTCCCTCGAAATAAATTTTCAAGGAAGTAGTTGGAAGTCTTTCGGTTTTTTCTTTTGGAGAGGATTGTGATTCTACCAAATTTGGGTTTTTAGTAATTCTTTCAATATGGACTACCTTTATATTTGATGGGAAAATCCTAAGTCCCTCTAAAATTTCTTGAGGGAAAAGATCGGGATCCACCTCCCTAATCAAACCAGGAGTCGATCCTCTGTGGTCAGGGATAAAGCCAATCCAATTAGGGTTGATGCTATGAATACCTGATTCAACTAACCATGCAGTTCGCCACTTCTCGATTCTTACAAAGCAAATTAATTCTATCGCTGCCGGAAGGTTTAATTTCTTCCAAATCGTTATTCAGCAAGGAAAATGCCTTGCCGATTTGCATCGGGTGTAAATTCCCCAGATTGTTACCCGCTGTTGAATCCATTACTTGGACCAGAAATGGACCAGATGAATTCATCGGGTAACGGTTCTCCATTTGTCTTGCCACCTGAACAGGGATCTGAGTTTCGAGGTATGGAGTCTTGGCTGATTGTGATGTAAGTATTGAATGATTATCAGGTTTATCAGGCGAACTAGCTAGAGCTCTCTCGGATTCTTTTTTTTCTACCCTGAGGGGGAGAAGACGACGACATATTAGAATTAATTTCCTTCATTTTCCCGTCCTGAGTAGTTAAATTGTCCTTAGGATTAAATTTATTATTGTTTTGTATTGTTTTGCTGCCTATATGCACCCACCGGTGTTATTATAAGTTAATGACAATGTATATAGAAACTATATCTCATGATATTGATGGAGATAAATACTTATGCTATCATGATTAATTTCAATAGTAATATCAAGGAGATTATGGCTATCGAAAGTGAGAGTTTTCTCCTTTTTTTCCCCAGAGCGAGATTGGATGAAAGATGATGCCAAGATTTTATACTCTCCGATTTTCAGATATGTGGAGATGCGGACGAAGGGAGCGATCCCGTCAAAACAACAATTACGGTTATCAATAGAAAAACTAGGTATATCTAACATAAGAATTCGAGTACACAACCCAAGACCAAAGCCCCGCCAGGCCCCTCACGGATGAGCCGCCGAGATTATAAGTTTATAAATTTACTTCAATCCACACTTAATTTTTTCTTTTTTTCTTTTTTTTTCTTTGTGCTAATCCCTTTTATTGCTTGGGCTTAACTTGAATCAACAAGGTCAAGGAGACCCTGAATTGGATCGAGAGATATAACACTCCTAATGTATCCTTAATGCTAATCGAGAATAACTTTTAAATCCAGGAAAAACTCCTGAACACTTTTTGGATACCATTCAACCAAGTGCTTCAGTAAACCCAAATACAAAAAGAGAGAAAAAAAAACTCTCGATAATCCAACTCTGCTTATACAGATGAGAGATGATATCACACACGTCTGGAGTCTCAACCCGAAACCAGAGCCTATCTTTCTTTTTTTAATTTCAATCCTTATTATTTTTTTTATTATTAGATCGCACCATACTAAAACCTTAAATTTTTTTTTTTCTCTTGATATAATTAAAGCTAGAGGACAGTCTTTAAATCTTATCCTTGCAATTTATTACTCTCTCCACTTAGAAAATTCTGATTTTCCTTTCTTTTGTTTAATTCATTAATTTAATTATTTAGGCTAGAGTAATTTAGAGCGACAGGAACGAACTCACCAAATTTCCAGTCGTCCAGAAGATGGGATCTGGGTGAAGGAGCTGATTAAACAGTTGAGTCTGGAGCAGATGGTTGATCCCGAAGGAATTCCTTTCCTTTCACTTTTACTTATTTCTTAATACTTAATACTTAATACACTTAATTCTATAAGTCAGTCTTAATTATTAAGAGTTTATGTTTTATTTGATTATTATTAATAATATATTAAGAAGAAAGTTAGACTTTGCTCGAAAATAATTAGATGCTTCTAGGGAAGAATTTGTTCCGAATTAACGGACTCCGAATCGAAACTTTTCTTTGATATAATGAAAGCATGAATTTGAACAGGCAATTAACACGTCTGATCACGAAAATCTCTACGGAAAAAAACTCGATCATTAGTCAACTCTACCAAAATTTTTCTCCACCAGGGGCTATCTCTACCATCGGTGGGGAGTGACCTTTATAGTCAGTTATGTATAGTTGGCAGATAAATATAACAATTTTCATTTTTTACTGTTTCTTTATGTTGGGAATTATTTACGCAATTTTTTGACACTATTATGATATATTTTGACATAATAATTTGTTGATAATAAATAAAAATATATTGGGCGTATAGTTAGCAGAATTGAATTCGAAATAAATTTTTTAAAATCATTATCAACTAAAGATCATTTGGGAAATGCATGGGTAATGTTAAAATAATTTGGTGATCCTTGCTAGCATGAAAATCGAAATTCTTTGTGCTAACGTTATGGCGGATCTTAAGAGTCATGGTCAAATGCCTGTTATAAATCTTCACAATATTTGTATGACACGTTCAACTCTCAATTCAAACTATTAAGGCTGTATTCATCTTGCAGGATGTCTTGTAAGCATAGAAAATACGCGAATAGAGATTACCGTTATTATACCAATAAAGGGTGTCGAAAGAATATCGAGCCCGCAAGGAAAGCGATGTATTAATCCTGCGGATAATCCAACTGGCGACAGTGGATATGGGGCATTCCACGCCAAATCGGACACCATTCTGGTTTTACATCTCCGATTTTTTCCATAACTTTCAATATTATAGTATCCATTGAGAAAAACCTTCATGATTTTTTTCAATTTTTTATGTCCAGCCGTTTTCGAAATAATAATTTTTGAAAACAATCGTTCTTTTTTTTCAAATGCCCGTAACTCTGCGAGAAATCGGCAGATTAGGAAGTTTTTTTATTTCAAAATTCTTCTTTTTTACAACACTTTTTGAATACAAAATTGGGAAAAAAAATTCCAACCGTAATTGTATAAAATTTTCAAATTTCAATCATAAAATATTGATTTCCGAAAAATACGAAGGGATCGATTTTCTTGAAATTTTTTTCTAAAAACCTGAGATTAATCCCGCGTCATTTAAGCCTAGTCATATAATGGGCAAATGACTGAATCTATTTTTTTTTTTTCGAATTTTTAAAATTTCATGTTCAGTGAAAGGGATGTTTTTTTTCGTAATATTTGTTTGTAGACGCACTTTAAAAAAAAAGAAAAACGATGCGAAATTATCTGAATCTATTTTCCATAAGATTTTCGAGCTGTGAACATTGAATGTTGATTCTTGAAGAACACGTAGCAACCGATTTTCATCTAATTTTCCTTTAAAATACTATCACGCATCATGCAATTTTCAGATTTATGTTTTTTCGAATGTAAATTTTCTTTTGTTCAATTTACATACATAGAAATATCTTCGGGGATCATAAACACTTAAAATTTATTAATTAAAAGCAAAAGAGATAGATCGAATAAAGTACACATAAAATTAGATGACATTCTTTAATTAATTCTCATTTTTTTCAGATGGGCAAACTTATAAGTTGCTCAAACGTGTAATAGAATGTTAATTAATTTAAAAATCTTATCTAATTTAATGTGTACTTTATTCCACCTATCTTTTTTGCTTTTAATTAATAAATTTTAAGTGTTATATGATCCCCATTTCTATATATATAAATTTTATATATATAAATTTAAATATTATTAATTAATTAATTATTATTAATTAATAAAATTAATTTAAATATATATAAATTTCTATATATATATAAATTGAACAAAAAAAATTTACATTCGAAAAAACATAAATCTTAAAGTTGCATGATGCGTGATAGTATTTTAAAGGAAAATTAGATGAAAATCGGTTGCTACGTGTTCTTCAAGAATCAACATTCAATGTTCACAGCTCGAAAATCTTATGGAAAATAGATTCAGATAATTTCGCATCGTTTTTCTTTTTTCTTAAAGTGCGTCTACAAACAAATATTACGAAAAAAAACATGCCCTTCACTGATGTGACGGTCTGGCAATAATGGAAGAATATAGGTGGCCCTAGCGCAGTGGTTAGCGCTCTGGACTCAGACTCCGCGGGTCCCGAGATCGAGTCCCACTCGGATCACCTTTTTATTCGCTCATTATTGCTGGACCGTGCCTCGTCACAAACTGGTGTCAGAAGTTTCTCGGACCGACAACACGTTCACACATACTACGGCCCAAAGCGGCACATACTACGGCCCAAGCGGCACATACTACGGCCCACAGCGGCAAATACAAGCCCAGAGCGGCAGAATCTACGAAAAGCCCAAACGCGGCAGAAAAATGAATCTTTGATAAATGAATTAAAAATGTGACGTTAGTCGACGAGGACGTCGAGCACTGTAAGAGGGGGAGTGTGACGGTCTGGCAATAATGGAAGAATATAGGTGGCCCTAGCGCAGTGGTTAGCGCTCTGGACTCAGACTCCGCGGGTCCCGAGATCGAGTCCCACTCGGATCACCTTTTTATTCGCTCATCATTGCTGGTCCGTGCCTCGTCACACTGAACATGAAATTTTAAAAATTCGAAAAAAAAATAGATTCAATCATTTGCCCATTATATGACTAGGCTTAAATGACGCGGGATGAATCTCAGGTTTTTAGAAAAAAATTCCAAGAAAATCGATCCCTTCGTATTTTTCGAAAATCAATATTTTATGATCGAAATTTGAAAGTTTTATACAATTACGGTTGGAATTTTTTTTTCCAATTTTGTATTCAAAAAGTGTTGTAAGAAAGAAGAATTTCAAAATAAAAAACTTCCCAATCTGCCGATTTCTCGCAGAGTTACGGGCATTTGAAAAAAAAGAACGGTTTTTTTCAAAAATTATTATCTTGAAAACGGCTGGACAAATGAAATTGAAAAAAATCATGAAGGTTTTTCTCAATGGGTACTATAATATTGAAAATTATGGAAAAAATCGGAGATGTAAAACCAGAATGTTGTCCGATTTGGCGTGGAATGCCCCATATTCACTGTCGCCAGTTGGATTATCCGCAGGCACAGCGTACTTCAGAAAAGTACACGAAATTCCGTCCCAAAGCGGTGGCGCTGCATGCATAAAGCCACTCCTTCTCTCTAGTCTCCCGGTCTCTCAGGGCAGTCTCTTTTATATAAGCTACGAAAACGGCTAAATACACGCAGTCTCTCTCTGTACTTCACGTCCTTCGCATTAGCTCAAAGAGATATTCCGTCAGAGCTCACGTTTTCGTCAACTCCACGCAAGTTCTGGAATCAGCCGACCATAACCTAGAACAACAGATTTCTGGACGTACACAAAACACGAGATTTGCGAACAAATTTATCGACATTTGAAGACTCTCGTACTAGTTTAAAGGTAAGGATTCAAAGAAAACATACACACTGTTGCTTATTCTACAACATTTTTTTATGATTTCATTATAACGCTTTAAAAGACAGAAGAAACTGTCTTATTGTTTACCCCATTGAATCCAAGCCACTGTTGGTTATTAGATTCAAAGCCGTGACAAATTGGTTCTCAGTTTTTCGTAATTATTTTGTGGTTTTTCGATAAAAAACAAAATACTAAACGACTGGAATAAATAATTAACTCGACAGTTTCTGTTCAACAGAAAGCAACCATAAGACTTATATTATAGAATTGAGTTATAGAATTCCTTTCAGCTTGTAGTTATTTCCTGTAATCTACGGAAGACCAAAGAGCAACCACGAAACAATCGTAGTTACATCAAATTATCATGGCATGGATTACTTTTCCAAGTTACAAACGGTTGCTCTCATCCAGTAGCGATCTCCGAAGGTCATATTCTTTTTCTATTTAAAAATATCGATTCTGAATAATTTATCAAAACGATTAATATATTCGTCATATTTTCAGAGAAAAAAATGCCGAAAAGAAGCGCAGCAACAAAGCGCCCTCGCAAAGAAGGCTTCAATCGTTCTGGTCACAGTATGAACCCTTGTCCTGGAGTTGTTTATCCTTCGGCCGAAACCGATACGGAAAAGGTTCTCAAAGGGGTCGTGAGAGTCGAACTGCTTAACAATCCCGAGGATTACATCGAGACTGTTTTAAAAAGAGTCAAACCCGAGTACGTGAAAAAAACGTATAAAATCGAGGATTGGCAGGACCATATGGACTTTTTGGAAAAACTCGCTAAACGTTCCGGTAAATTATTGAAAAAGGGCGAGCCCGATATAAGTCAAGTTGCGCGTATGGTTCTCAACGATTGGCAGCGCCGAAAATTACCATTTTTCGTTGCTCCTGCGGGTTTTCAAGTTCCTCTGAGTCAACAAATAACTGAGGAAAATAACGTCGAGACAACGGCTGAAAAAATTAATAACCCGGACGATAAATCAACCGAACGAGTCGAATCAACGAGCGCGGAAAGCACAAAATCAACGAACACCGAAAAATCCAATACGAGGCTCGGAGTTGTTCAGGATTTTCGGAAAATTCGAGTCGCTCTTTCTTATTCAAAGGAGGACACGGAAAATGACAAATTCGTAACGAAATCTCCGAATCTCAATAGCAACGAATCCGTCGTCAGTGAGGCTACTACTTTCGACGATTCCACAGCTACTTCGCTCGTTTCGAGCCCCGTAGAGTCGGAAAATGAGCAGGACGACGAAGATAAAAATGTAAACTCTGTGGAATCGACGAATTTAATCGAAAATGGACAAGTCATTAATAATAAAGACAACGAGGATGAAACTCTCGATGAACAACCGATCAAAGACAATCTTATGCAAAGCACTTATGACGTAATCGAAAAATCGTTTGATTCGAGCGACGATGAGCAAAAAAAATCGTCGAAAATCGCAGTCTCTTTCAGCGCCAAATTCAAAATGTCATTGTCGTTAGATTCGAACGAGTCTGATAATAAAGAAGAGTCTAAAATCCTTACGAGTAAAGAACGAAGGCGTATCGAAAGAGCAAACAAGAAGAAAAAAATAGGTAGCAACTTTTACGAAGTAAGCAACGTTAAGAATCGTAATCGTAACAGAAAAGTGCCGAAAACTAAGAGAGCGTAAGAATAAATTATGTTTATGTATTATGTATTATGTAAGAATAAATTATGTAAGAATAAACTATGCTTCATGTACAAAAAAAAACTCTTTTGTTAAAAAAAAAACAAATGTAATTGTCGTTATACTGCAATATACAACATTTTACGAAAATTTATTTCCCTTCGTTTTCATTATCGTGCGAATTGCTTCAGAAATAAATATTTAAAAAAATACCAATCCTTGCTAATATCCCTTCAAAGTACTTAAGAGACAAATATTTTCGAGCCATTTGGAAAAAATGGTCGTAAAACTCATGTCATTACGTTTCACGTCCAAAGGTTTCACGAACTCCTCTTTTACTCTTGCCAAATATTTCGCATTTTCTTCCCTTTTTTCTTTATATTTCATAACAATCCTTTGAAGAAAATCCTTTTTCCTTTTTTAGCCATGTATCAACAATCAAAGTATTGGCATCTTTGTGATTTTTAAAAGAGACAGAAAACTTGTTACCTCTGTTTTTTTTGATGTTGAGAAAGTTTATTTTGTTCTTACACAGCAATCTCGCCATCGATCCTAGTGATCGGGTTTCCTGAATAACATCCAGTTGTACTTCGTACGGGCCAATGTCTGAATTTTCGTATTTCAGTTCGCTATTGTCCATTGCCTTCCTCATTGATGTTTTCGGAATCGAGGTCATCGAAATTCCCGGCAGGGAGCTTGGGTTTCCATTGCGTTTGATCTTTATCTTGGTTTTGTTTTGTTGGTGTTGTTTTTTTTTTTTCTTTCCTGTCTCGTCTTTGTTCGGGACGGTTAGTTATAGTCCCATGGCTTCCATTTGAAGATTTTTCAGTGACTCTTGAACAGATTGATCTTCCTTTTCTACATCTCGTCCTCTTTTTAACGACATTGCGATGTCCATCGCTTCATACTCATCATTGTTGTTTGTTGGTAGGTCAAATGTTTTATATAGTAGTGAGTTTCCACCCAAAGAATAGTTTTCCATTGCGTTGGGCGGCCCTCGGCACCGGCAGCCGCCGATCTTTCGAAAGAGCCCCCGATCGGAGTTCAGCGTTGTTTACGTCGATATCAAAAAGAAAAAAAAACCAAAAGGAAAAAGCGCTTCACTCTTTTTACTGATCTTGGCCACTGTTTTTGTACTGATATTTTCTTCGATTAACGTGTTTTAACGCAAAAAAAAACCTTAGTTAATATGCGCGCACGTGGAATCAGGACTGCTCCCTTCACGCTCCACCGAAGAACTCGAATAACGTTATCACCCACTCATGAACTGGTGTCGTCGTCGGTGGGATTCGGGAAAGCTTTTACAGTTTCTTATACCGACTATAAAGGTCACTCCCCTCCGATGGTAGAGCCCCTCGTGGAGAAAAATTTTGGTAGAGTTGACTAATGATCGAGTTTTTTTTCCGTAGAGATTTTCGTGTACAGTTGTCTCGGTACTCCTGGTAGAAATTTCCCTGGTAGAGCCAATTTCCGACCAAGTTGTAGCGGTGCCTTTTTTTTTCAAATAATCTATACTTTTTTACGGTATGGTTGAAAATTTGCAGTAAAATATTTGTTGTTCTTTATATATACTAAACTACGTTTGTGCCAAATTTCAAGGATTTTGCATTACTTCTTCGTACATTTTGGTGGCTGAATACTCCGAAAGTGCTCATTTCGTAGTGTATCAGTCATTGCTTGTCATCTCGAAAACGGTATGGTCACAAAATTTCAAATTTCACATAAGTATTCTTTAATACTTTTTTTAGTTTTTCACAAAAATTCATTAAATGTGCATTACTTCTCATTTGGGTTGGAACTACCTTGACCGAATTATAGTAACAATTTTCATGACTCACGGTATGAGCACTTGCTTCAAAAAATAACTTAAAATATTCTATATCATTGACATTTTCGATCATTTTCAATCGTGTAAATTTTATTTTCGTCAGCTTCTTGACAAAAGGAAACAAACCTTAAATCGTGACTCTCCGATCGGTGGTTCGGCGTATCTGATGCCTCGAAAAGCATAAATCTTTTTGCCTAGTCGCGACGTCATAAATGATCCTTTAAGCCGTCCAAGAGATATAGAAACTTCAGGTTTGACGACCTCGTTCATTTGAGCAGCATCTTCGGCCAGTTGCACCGCAACAAAAACCAACGTAATGAGAAATGTTTGTAACTTCATTCTGTAGCAATCAGTATTCAGAAATGTCTGGACTTTTAGTAAGCAAAATTTCATGCTGCGATAAAAACTTAAACATTTAATCGATGTACAGACTTCTGTTCCATACTGGAATGCTCAGCAGTTTTCCCTGCTATTTATACTACGATCGTCCTCGAAGAAGGGAAAAACCAACAAAAAAAAACATATCAAGCGATCGACCGGGAAATAAAAAGATGTAAAAAAATTGGTTTCTTAAAGTGAAACGTGTCTTATCTTAGGATTGGCTTCTGTAGAAGTTAAATGTCAAGTAGACTAAGCTATATATTAAAAGATTCGTAAAGAAATGATGGCTGTACGACGTAAATTCATTGAATAATTTAGGAAAAAATGCTTGCGCAGTTTTTATTACCATTGTTAGGAGTTATTTTTACAAATAATTATAGATATTCTACTTAATATTCAACTGGATCATTTTAATGATTTTTATTGTAAAAAAAATCTAACGAAATTTCGGTGGCATAAAAAAGCGTCGTTTGTGAAGATTGGTTAGAGCGATGATTCATCACTTAACAAGTGGTGTAATTCAATTTGTCTAGTTCTCTCGTTATGTTGAAACGGAAAGACTCGTTTCGTCGTTAATTTATCTCTGTTCTTTGTCTCGTTATTCTTACTCGTCTTATATTTAGAAATCCGCTGTATCAGACATTTGTAAATCAAGTACTTTTGTTATGATATTAACTGAAACATCAAGCTCTTATTTTGCCGTTGGCGACTGTGCGTATTACTTGAAACTGCATCTGTTTATTTAAAGTCAAGGTCGACGATAATTCTTTCTTATCCGTTAGTGGCAAGTTGATACTTCGGGGTTTCCCATGTTTCTGTATTCTCAACCGCCACTAAATATTATTGACAATAAAGTGACCTCGCATTAACTGCTGATTATTCGTCGAAGCAATTGAAAGACGTACGTGACGAATTTTTATTCATTCAGTGCCTAATTGGTGTGAAGTGTGATAAAAAAAGCCCCACAGTTCACTGACTCACCGTTTTGCTTCTCTGGTCCCACGACATTTGTCAATAGTCAAAGAGACAAAGATACAAAAATAAGTGAAATTTTCAATCACTCTTGCCATGTCGTTCTTTTTTTAGTTTTATTATTTGTCATTAAATGTCACTACAAATTTACATTTAAATGGTATTCTACCTAATGGTATGAGAAAGATTTGAAATAATTTGTTGAAAATATTGATATAATTCTTGATTTAAATACGATACACAAAGACAGAATCATGATGTCATTGACTTGGAAAATCCAGAGTACATGACCTCGAAGTTAATCTCTTTTAATCGCAGATTTTTTTACACAGGTTACCAGTGTATGCAAGGTCAAAAAAAAATATACGTGTAATTTTATAAAATGCAGATTCTTGATCCTTGAAGCCAATTGAAGTTTTTTCCTGTCGAAAAATCGTCGGGTGATCTTCCAAGAATAACTTTTAGTCATTATTTACTTTGCTCCGTCCGGAGGAATAATTAGAATGAGGATGTTTTGTTGATCTTAAAATTTTCGAATATTTTTCCTTTATACAACGAAACATTATCGATTCGTAACACGTGCTAGCTTTATTTGTTCCAATTGATGATCCGAATTATGCGCGTTAGTTCAAGTGGCCAATAGTGACAAAGTATCAACTGAAACGGGTCAAACATTGGATGTACCGGAAGTCAATCAATAGAGCATTTACACGCCCTTTCGTATCAGTCAATTACTTTAGGATGTGACGTTGACAACTAACGAGCGAACAATCATTCATGCAAATTACAGAAACTTTTTTTCCTCGTCGAACCAATATTTCGTAATTGTGTCTTTTTGTTGTTGCGCTGTTATTGTGCGTTATGGCAATTCATTTTACTCGTCAATATATTCGCATTTTTGTGAGAAAATCAGCACAGTCTGTCGAATAAATTATTAGAAAATGAAAAGAAAAACTAAAAACGTCATGTTCGTCATTCTTTTGTACATAACGTTTCGTCTTGGATATTTGTCCAAAATGACTAAAAGCTTGGCGACCAAATTGTAGCGTGATTTACTTTTTATTCCACGAATAATATAATCAGATATTTCGTACATTTGTGAATACATAAAAAAGTTAAATTCATATAGAATTATATTTCACTGTGACGTTTAGTGGTGGTGGTGGTGGTGGTCGATGGTGAGTCCACAGGAAACAGACGTTCCCATTCGTTCATTCTGTCTCCGTGGAGATTAGTTCTCATAATTAGCTCGTTGCCAATATCAAGGTATTTTTTGTTCTCCACGGTAAACGGAGTCCAGGTAACGTTTGAAAATTTTTCATTGTCGCTCGGTATAGGCTCGCCGGTTTTTGCGAAATGAGCCCAAATCTTTGTCATCCTTTCGACCGTTGGAATTTCTGGGGCATTTTCATCAAAGTAAGGAAAGAAACTTACGCAGAAAAGATACAGAAGATCGTCATGATGCACGACGCCTGTATAACAAAAAAAACACATTAACTTCCCTTTTTCTATTTCATCGAACCAACGAATAATCATTTCTCATTCACTTATTCTTCGAGATATTTCAAATAAGTTTTATACAACAACAAAAAGAAAAACGATCAATAAATCATCAATTTTTACACACCATAAGGTTTTTTCGTATCGTTCCAAGTGACGTGACTGTAACGACCCTGGTACGTAAATTCGTAATAATAAACGGGCTCCTTGCTGGCCTGGGCCATAAGGTTTGCCAGACGATGAACAGAAAATCCAATAACTCCATCAGCATAAAGCTAAACATAGGGTTTTTGTAAATAAAATAGGCTAAATTTAAAAAAAAAATGCAATTTTCAAACGGTTTTTTATAACTTACTTTAGCAAGACCGTCAATGTTGTCCAAACCTACTGGTTTCCCATTGAGGTAGAACTGTTTCAAAGCTGTGCTTATCTCTTCAGATCTCGGAGTATTTCGTTCATAAAGAAAACTAATTGGTGCTATTTTATTCCAATTTTCATTGAGATCATCAAAAGTCGACGTATTACCGTTTCGAGCTTCTTCGATCATTGCTGAGTTAAAAAAATGAAATGATATTAGAGACCTATAAGAATTTCGAGGTCACATTTCGCCTCTCGGATCAATGAAACTTGAGTTTTGTTATTGATTAGATTAAATAGAGTAATTGAATGTAACGGAGGGACTTACATGTTACAACACCACCAAATTCATCCTTTGTAACTCCGGTAATGAGAGGCACTTGATGAAACTTTCCTTCTCTGATCAAATCAATCGGTTGAGCTGTAAGGAATCTTTCAACTCCTGGTACTTCCGGTTCGACGACAGGTACCCATATGAGAATAGGATCGTAGTGCCATTCCTGGTTGGGGAAGAAAAAGATTAGTTTTTTTTTCTTTTCTTTTTTCAAAATTGATGCTTCAAAGCTTATTTGAAACTTACGAAAAATTGAGAAAGTGAATCGCCGATTTCTTGTGCTGTTTTTCCATTGAGACAAACCAACATACTGCCCGTTGTGTCAGTAGGACATCCAAGAATTTCTGCCTGCTTCAGTGCCAAATTCTTTTGATGAGGTGGCAAAGGAGTCTGATAAATGGCCGATCCACTCATCGCTATTGCACGATGAAACAGCCCTTTGCTCATTGGTGACAAAAGATGTAAAGAAATGCTCCAGGATCCTGCACTATAACCGGCAATCGTAACGCAATTTGGATCACCGCCAAAAACCATTATATTTTTTTGGACCCAACGAAGAGCTTCGACCTGATCTTTCAGACCCAAATTTCCTGGTGCCAGGGAATCACCGGTACTTAAAAATCCTGAAATAAATATCGATCGGAAAACATGATTTTTTTGTTCGCCATGTTAAACTTCTTCGTTTATAATCTGCAGTTCGATGAAAATTCTTCATCTTGTAATTTTACCTAAAGAGGCTAGTCGATAGTTCACTACGACGAGCACAATATCCTCATCCATAAGATATTGCGGTCCTTCGATGAAACTTTGTCCAGAAGAACCATAATAACCACCGGGGTGGAAATACACTATGACTGGCCTTATTGGACTTCCGACGATGCTTGAATTGTCGGTCGGCAACTAATAACATTATACCAAATTTATATTTTTCATATCGATTTCTATGAAACATCGTTTTTCAATTTTGAAAGTGACGCGAAATAAATGAAAAAAGAAAGTCTGTTACTACGAGAGAAAAAAAATTCTCGTCAACTTGGAATTCCAATACCTTTGTAGAGTAAACATTGAGACGCAGGCAATCTTCAGATTGCAAACGTCCTTCAGGTTGCGGACACGAAGGTCCTTCTTCGGTCGCATCAAAAACATCGTTCCAAGGAACAACTGGAATCGCTTGCTGAAAAATATTAATGCAAAGAAAAAAAAAGTGATATCGTGCTGTACGAAGAACTTACGTAAAATGTATTCTTCCATGTCGGCTAAGAACAAAACAAAATATGCAGCGTTATGAGAATTCTTTGAATTTATTCAAACCGAACGTTTTAAATGATAGAAGAATTCTCAATATACAGTGTGAGGCCTTAACTCTTTAACGAATGAAATATATTCGAACCTCAAACGATCAGCAGAAAATGGAGATTTTTCGGGAGGCTTCGGAGAGTTCAAGGTCATGGTCATTACTTTTATTGATTAGAGACTTACGAGTATTTTCAGACTCTACGCTCCGATTTTTTTTATTTAACCCGTTTCTCCTTGGAGGCGTTTTGAAAAATTAAAATTGTTCAAAATCCGTCGTTTTCGAGTACATAAGAGTGACTCCCGTTAGTTTTTTTTTTTTTTTTTCTTATTGCTTGGCGTTGAGTCTCTGGTCTCGATTACAAGAGCGGAGCTCATAAAGTATGTTAATTATTGAGAATAAAAAATCATCAGTCGAGATCAGTATGAAAAAACAATACAAATTGTATTTCAGATATTGCGCAACAACTCGATCGCATGAACGATTTTCGTTGAGAATTCAATCAATCTGTGAATCTACGGAAAAAATAAAAATCCTTCATTAATGAGTGACTTGAAAAAAACATTCTCAAGACGACTTTTTTCTTTTATTTTTTATAATTTACGTTCACGCATAACTTTTTGTTAAGTTCACCGATTTGGATGAATCTTTTTTCTTACATAAAATGCTTTCTTTGAAGTCTGTTTTTTGTTGTTATTAAGCCAAATTTTGATTTATGCCAAAAATCATTTTTTTTATCGTGATTCGAAATTTGGTGCATGAACTTGTATCACAATTTTGGAATTTTCTCTCTCTCTCTCTCTCTCTCTCTCTCTTACTTGAATTATATTAAATAAATATATATTGATCTGGAAAATCGTCTCCAAACTAAACTATTCTTCGTAACACTTTTTTCCTCTAAACCTTTTACATTATTTGAAAAGATTATCTCACGCCAAGATTTATCGCTGCGATAAACTTTCTCGCTGTTTTTATTTTCGCTTCGAGCATCAAGTCAGCACACGGTACATTAAAAAGTGTCAGTACTGTAGTTGTCGACAAAAACGAGTGACATTCTCAGAACTTTTAAATATATTACGTACGAATGCATTTTTCCTAATAACTTTCAAACGTGTAACGATATTAATGGCTGGTTTTAACGATCATTTAATAATTCTATTGTAGGATTACGTAAAGAGTCTATGCATATAATTAAAATCATTTATATATGGAGCACTAAGAATGTTCGTCTTAGTAGCTACAGCTGGCGTGGCATTGCCGATTTTTTTTTAGGCGTAAATTCGCCCTGTGGTTGCATAAGCTATGATGAAAAGCAAATAGAGTCGTAACTAGAGCGCGGGAAAAAGTTGTGTATACGCAAACCGGAAATCAATCATGGACTTTGTAACTACAGACGCGCCTTGTCGTTCAGCGTCCAATCATTCAAATGGGATGAAGACAAAAATGAGGATATAACATTCGTGACAATGGAGTTGTAAGAACCATGAAAAAAAAAAACATGGAAAAATGTAAAAACCAAAAAGACAAGTTAATGAATGAAATTTCAACAAAGAAGCTGCACTAACCTTGAAACGTTGTTGTCCGGTGGGTGGTTCGGCGTATCTTAGACCGCGAAAAGAATAGATTTCTTTGCCAAGGCGCGATTTCATAAACGATCCTCGAATTTTTCCATTCGGCGTGAGCAATTCTACGTTTTCAGCTTTACTGTCATTGTGCGCTGTACACATCGCCACCAATAAACAGAGCAGTAATGAAACCCTCTGCATTTTTGTCAATAACACTGTTGTCAGTTATTTAAAATGATGAAAAACTTTTATGGATAAATTGGAACTTGCGATGAGGCTTGTTCCACACTGTTGCGCCGGTGTGACTGGTATGGTACGTGCCAACCCGGCTGACTCATTTATAGTCCGTCATCTGAATAGGAATACACGCACGTGGTATACTACGTGTTCAATTTCCTTCAAGGAACAATAGTCAGCACCGGCAAGACTACACATTGCTCGAACAGATCCAATGACTGTACCATAAAGTTTGCTGTTTTTTGAGGTGCAGTCATAAAGATAACCATAGGACAGATTCGAATTGTGTAATTGCGGTGAAATTCATTATTTTTCTAATACAATTGAATATTCAAGATGTACAAATACATTTTTCTATTTATTGATACAAAACACTCCAAAAAAAGGACCAACGATTGTAAATATACTTCAACGGTGTACGTTTGTCACGTTTATCAAAATTAATTTCCACGAAAACGCGACACTAATTTTACATTGCCAGGAAATGCCTGAATAATAAATCGTCTTTTTAGTTATAAACACATTTATAACTGTATTATAACAAGACATTAAAAATAAACGCTAAATAAATTGAAAGCTAACTGGAGCTACCGCAGTACTACAACTTTTTAAAATTAGAACAAATTAACATGCATAATCCACTTGATGAATCTCTACCTATTCACGATTTATTATACATGAAAAAACAACAAGATGAGAATTCAGTACGAGTTTAATAATAGACGTAGTAAAAAGATTTATTCAAGCATCGGTGAATCCCTGGGTTTTATCGAACGAGAGCATAACAAGATAACGTTAGGATATTGTTTTATTTCATAAAACTATATTAAAAAACACAAACTCGTTTCTTGTTTATACTTCACGAATAGAGTTTTTATGACATTGCAAAAAGTCACACATAGATGCAGTCAGTTTGTAACTACAAGTTTTCACTCATTTTTGGTGACTGGAAGAAAAAAATATGGCGTTGAAGTTGGTGAATAGTTTTGACGATGTTATAGCGGACAATTATCGGGTCATCCAGACCCGTGTGTAACGAGATCGTGTGCTTAATTAGTAAGTTGTTAAAAGATCAATTATAGTTATAGCTAAACATTAGTATCATAGAATGAAATGAATTTTGACACCAAAATAAAAAACAGTTGAGTTGAGTTGCGGGTATTTTATTTATTTATTCATCATCAGCAATTTCCGGTTTCTCTGATTCGTTAGGTTTTTGTTCGATTATTTCTTCTTTCGGTTCTTCTGTTTTAGGCTCATTTTTTTCTTCGTTTCCCTTTTTGGCCTCCATCCGCCTCTTGAATTCTGCTTTTGCAGCCTTTCGCGCCTTCATCTGTCGTTTCGATCTTTCAAGATCGATGCAAGGATCTATCGTTGGTTCGTACACGATTGGATCGATGTATCTTCGTTTTGTCTGCTTTTTCGATTCTTCATCGTCATCATCTTTCTTATTTTTATCCGGACATATCGCAGGTTTAATTGGCCTGATATCAGGTATTTTTCTTCCATACACCTAGAAAATCATTCAAGTTTTGTTTATAGCAATCATATTTATATTGAGTCGATTCAGAAAAACTAAAAACAACTTGTTGCAACATGTTATCACAAAACTCGCGCATCTTATCGCGAACGTAAAAAGATATTTTTATCATTTTATACTCAAATTGCCACAAGGTTTTTTTTTTCAAATATATATTTATTCCTCGTGGGATATGAGGTCAATAACACTTTCTTGAAAAGATAACACTGCCCAATAATTATGTGGCCAGGAAATGTCAATAATTATTGCTTTACGTTTTTTTCTACATCGATTTTTTCGATACGAATATTGTTTATATATTATTTTTTACCGGCTTGGCGTAAATGGGTCGGCCAAATGTGTCTTTTTCACGCGGAGGTGGCCTCTCGATTGGATCTCGAGGGTGAGTTGGTCTTGCCAATACATCGTATCTAGAAGATACGGGACCTTTCAATGCTGATTTTTTAACACCGAAAGGATTCTTTTTGCATGTTAAAGCCTTCGGAAGTGTACGTATCGCCAGCTCAGCCATTCGAGGAGAAACTACGAAATATCATTATCATTCATGTGCCAAAAGATATTTTAAATAAAATTGAAGCGATCAAAGTTTTGTTGATTTTTTGTCTGAATTTCGGAAACAAAAGAAGATAAACCTTTTCCCTTCAACGCAGATCTTTTGATGCCAAATGGATTCTTTTTGCAGGGAGACGGTGCGAACCTCCAGGCATTTCGAGCAGCCCTTCTTTTTATAGCTTCTTCATCTTCTTCAAATACGAATTCTTCTTTCTCTTCAACCGGTTTTTCTGTTCTAGCCATTTTTGTATCATCTTCTTTAGTTTCCCGTTTTTCTTCCGAAATCAATGTCTCCTCGTCCTCTTGTTCTGGTCCTTTCTCAGGCTTCACCACTTGCTCGTCATCCTCATCTTTCGCGCCCTCTTCTTCAACATTTTCCATTCCTTGTTCCTCGACCTTCTCACTTTCTCTTGCTACTTCTTTTTCTTCTTGCGATTTTTTTCGCTTCTCTTCTTCGCGCCTTCTCTTCATTTCGGCTCGTCTCATTTTTTCAGCCCAAGCTTGTTTGCCTCTCACTTCATTTTCCTTCAGAATATACTCTTTCCATCGTTTTGCGTCATCGTCTTTGCGATCTTTTAAAAATCGCCAAGCAGGCAGAGAAAGGTATTCCATGCGACGTGTGAACTAAAAAATTTATTGCATTGCAACTGTTTGTTTTAAGCCAAATAATCCTCGAACGATACAAACATTTTTCCACCAACAATCAATTGTAAATAAAATGAAATTTGCTTTGTACATTTTAATATTTAATAACAAGAAGCGAGCAGTCGAAAATTTTAATTTTATTTTGAACTGAAATCAGATCAAACTTTTAAAAAAATCACTGAAACGATACAAAAATTGTATTTATTATCTATGATTTTCACTATGTGACAAAAATCAATTATTCATTTGATATTCACAAATATTGAATGACCTTGTACGATAAAGCAGTTCTACGAATTCCACCTGGTGTCACGAGAATATTACGCTCCTCGTCAGTTAGTAAATCCGGACAATGCAATTCCTTTTTAGTTAAAAGCCGTTTTGTTCTTTTTGTGGGATTACGAAGATCAAGATTTTGGGTAATATTGAGCAGAGATTTACATTCTTCTGACAGTGTTATTGCAGCCCGTTGACTTATTTCAACCATTCTCTTGCTGGGTTTGTAACGTAAAGCAGCGCGTGTAACATTGCGTGCTTCGCAACTATATCGAAATAGATAATAATTGGGCGATTTTTTCAACGTAATTTACAAGTTTTTGAAATCGTTATTTCATATTTAAATCGAAAAAATACACATACCCTTTTGAGTCCTCACTTGCGTTTTGACTTTTTTTTTTACGGGAAACTTTCTTTCCATTTTTTCTTTTCTTCCTGGTCGTCGATTCACCCAATCCCGGAGAATCTTTTGACGCATCTTTCTTCACTCGTGGAGCCATTTTTCAATCTTATACGTAACTCTTTTTCAACTAACCATTACGAATCAAAATGTTGTTATATATTGTCTAAAATATTTGGAATTCTGAATTTTCGTCGTGCAGTACAAGTTTTCTGGTCCAAAAAAAAATGGAATATTGATGATTCCATAATTTTGAATTTTTATAGGATTAATTTAGTTTATTTGAAGCCAAACATTTATTTCGTCATATGCCTGATTGGAATTTTGACACTGCTTTGACGAGCTAATCTTGTTGACAGTTCTCAAACGATTTCATTTGTTCTTTGGCACACTTAACGTCTATTTTTTTTTGTCTACTTTTTTAAAACCCTAGATTAATCTTAATTTATTACCGTATATTAAATAAAAATATGACTATTATGTATAAGTTACTTTGTAACATGTCTATAAAAATATTTTTCACTTTTTATTATTTTTAATCGTTCTACAAATAGTTGTTTCTATTCGAAATTTCAAGTTTTGTAATTTATAAGCTCTCATGATTCGGAATTACATGTTTATAGATATATAAAAAAAAAAATAAAAAAACATTCAGACGTTGTCTATATTATCCGCGTTATTGGAAGAAGCGTGTCCTTTTGGTCTCGCCAGTTTCTTTATTCGTGTTGGACATTGAATATCGTTTTTCAATACCATTGCTGCATAAGTATCAAGATTTGGTTGATTCCTCGGTGACCGTAATAATGGTTTGATTTTACCAACTGCTTCATTATCTGGACGGATCTTTGATGCTCTCGATGGTGAAATTCGTATTTTTTCAGTCTGATCATATATTTTTTTAGGCATCGCTAATGCGTTCATCGAATCTGTAATTCGATAGGACAGTGCTCCACGTTTTACCTGATGTAAGATATTATTATGTTATATTTTATTACGAGAATTTCATTTTCGTTGCAAAGTTATATTGCCAAGAATTGGTGATCGTGATTAAAAATGCAACATGATTAATCTATCGTCACAAAAATAATGGACGATTATATAAACCAAGATTTTGCTTGCTATTAATCATTTTTTTCATGTCTCTTTTATCGAAAATCATTTATTTTTTTGAATATTTATCATAAACTTGGAACGTGAAGAAATTATGTTGACAGTAGTATAAATTTACATATGTAAAACGATTCTGAGGAAAATATTGATATGCGCTTTGGTTGCACACGTGTGCCGATTTGCATTACCAATTTTGTAGTATTCCGAATTTGGTAAAAAATACAATTGCAGGCTCGAACTTTAATTATGAATAATCATATTTTGACGGAATCAAAAAAAAATCAGTCCACATTGAAAATTGACAAAAATGAGCTTAAACTTTTTCATGTCATTATTATTATTTATTAGTGTGGAAAAAATTCACTTTCGCGCTCATTACACACAAAAACTGCCTAATACGATATAATATCGTTTGAAAAACCAAACGTAAATAAAACATTGAGGCTCAAATATGCTTCGCATACTCGCAATCGAAAAAACTTTACGAATATTGAATTACTTTGAACGGATCTATTTTATCGTTGGAATTGATCCTTTCTCTGGGGGTTGACAATTTGTCGTATTTCGTGGCTGTTCCTTCGGTTTTGTCCATTTCAAAACAAATTAATTTTCTAACGTTTTCTTCGGACGAATAGTGATGGTTTTGTACGGAAATATTTATCACTTATTGTTTGTGTATCATAAATACTAATTTAGAATTTTTAAATACGAAGGTTAATTTTTTCAATTTTGAAGTTTTGAACGAAATATTATAATTTTATTAATTGAAATAACGATGCTTTTTTTTTTTCTTTTTTTGAGGACTCGTTCCTTTTCCTAGTTTCAGTCAGCTCGAAATTCAGCAGTGTTATGAACGAGTGAAAAATTTAATGAGCATAAATTTTTAAAATAGAAAAATAAAAAAAATAAAAAAATAGTTATGGATCCATCAAAATTTTCAGTCCGCGTTAAAAATCCCACGAGTACTCGACAGGAAAGATTCAGCGAGTCGTCATACTCGAACGCATGTAATACGACGAATGATTCCAAGCCTCCAATTCGTTTTGACAGATATGAGACAAATTTTGCTTCTTGGTGCGCACCACGAAAAGTTCAAGCTAAAGATTCGGCAAGTTCTTCCGAAGAGGAAGACACCGATAACGAGTTACGGACGGGAAAGTCGTTAAAAAATCTGGTCCGTAGATAAATGTTGAAATAATTTTTTAGAACGTTTGACTATACAATTCACTGATTTATAAACGTCAACGTTGTTTATAGAAAAATCTTAAGAAAGATCGAATGTCTCAGCGGGCGAAACGCATTGAAGAATTATCTCGACCAAAAGTTGTTGTAAACCGCGTTCCAAGGTCACACGAAAATCATTACAAAATTGGTACAAAGCAGTTAAATAAATCGGCGATAAAAACAAGTTCGCAGGCCGATCTCATGACGATCGAGCCTCGGATCATTTTCGAAAAACCGCTCCTACTTCATAGAAAACGAACAGATCGTATCGCCAAATTGGCTGAACCCAAATATCGAGATCCCGTTCTAACAAATCCAATAGGCAAAGTCGGAGAACGCGCGCTATTAGCAGTTGGTTCGTATATTTATTATTATCTAAAAAAATCTAAAAAATTGTACGCTCACGAAAAAAAAGGCACATTTTCAAAATAACACAAGTCCCTTTTCCGATACTTTTTAAATACCAATGCATCTTGGTTTCAAGAGCAAAAAAGATGCACAAATTTTCCTTATTAGCCTAATATTCGTATTACTCCAAAAATCCAACAAAAAAATTTTGTTGAAAAACTCGCGGTGTTGTAAATTTTTCATAAATAGGTTTGAAGGACGGAAAAAAAAAAACATTGAATTTATTATGTGAAATGATTATTTTTCGTGTAGCTTCTAAAAGAATCGCCGAATTGGCAGTTCCAAAATACGGTCCAACGAGAATTCCACCGAGCGATAAAACAAATCCATACGGTGTTAATCGACAAGCTTTGAAAGCAGCATGTTCACCGAAAGTCGAGATGCTTGCACGTCCAAAAAAATTAGCTTCCTCAAGTTCAAATTCGAAAATAAATCGTCGTTGAAAGAGAAAAAAAAAATTTTTTAAACGCATTGCTGCACAAAAATGTCTTTCGTACAAATGGTCAAGGCTTTATTTGTAATATTACAAAGTGTAAAATGGACGGTTCAATGTCTATGCATAAAATCTTATAAATATAGTAAATATATGTTGTATATATCGATATATAAAAATTCAATAAATTTTCACTATTTAAAATAGTGTACATTCAATAATATAAAAAGTTGAATAAATGGACGGATTTCATTGTTATTAATTTTAGCTCGACTTAATAAAAATAAAAAGAGATTCAATGATTCTACAGATCTTTCAACTTTGAAAAAATCGTTTTTAAAAACGACTCGAAGATAGCCAAGGCACTGTTGTGTCAAAATTTTCTCTCCTTTTTGAGATAACTCATGAACGCGCGGCGTTCTTAGGTCATTTGTACTATTCTACGACGTCTTGAACACATATTTGACCCACGCACCGATTCGTAGCGTGTACGGTTCTTCTCCAATTTGTAGTTCCTCTTTTCTCCGTAAAAGAAAAAAAACGAATTCCATACATCGGAGACGCGTGAGTGTAAAGTGAAAAAAAAGAAAAAAAAAACTATATAAAAGAGTATTTACAAAATTAAGAAAAAAGGAGCTTTTTGTAGCGTGAAGCAAAAATTCCTTATTTTCAATGGACTTCAGACGTGATTTTATCGGAAGGAATTTAGGGTCAATAGGAGGGTGGTTATTATAGCAAAGAAAGAAAATTTAATGGCTGATGCGCCAGCGTCGCAATCGACGATTCTTCGAGCTCTCAAAAAATCAGGACCGAGATAAGCGCTGTATTCTCTTTTCTCAGGAGGTATAGCGATTAATTGTTGGGTCGCGTCTTGGAAAATGAGATCACTGTAGGGGGGTGGGCTCGAATACATACTGAAGCTAAATTCATCAACGTCCTTTCTTCCATAAAACTGTTGAGCGTATGTGAATAAATTAATGTAAGCATTAATTTGTGTATCGTTGTATCCGTTATATCCACCACGCGTGATAATAGCATTGGCCTTTACTTTGCCGATATTACAATTTTTGTAATCCCAACTGGGTCGTCTCGTCCCGTCCGGACACAATAGTTCAAAATCTTTGGTAAATGTATTTCTGGCCCAAAATTCTTTGCGTTTGCCGTTGGTATTTTCGGCGACCGTAGTGTGTTTCACGAAGGCTACGTCACCGCCACCCTCGACGAGACACCTCAATGCTCCTGTGTGTCCATAATAATCTTCGGACGCATCGCGACGACAATAACGATAAGTCACACCGTGACAAAGGTCGCACATATTGTCGTAAGGCACTCCACTGTTGTACTCCGTGCTCAAAGCACCGGGAACACAAGATTTCGTGAAATATTCAGCCGCTGCTCTCACCGAATCACAACCGTAGCCCCTTATCCAACCGTTTGACAAAAGATAAGCCAATGGATATATCCAGCCGGCTGCTGTATTTATTCCCGTATGACACGTATATTTGTTTTTCAAATACGTCAAATCGGTCTTGTCGTCGGACTCTTTAGCCACTGCGACTACGTAATAATCGGGTGTACCAAGATTATACACTTCCGACATAAAAGGCACGTTACCGTACTCCAATCCTGCTGTATAGACGTCACTTGCATCCAAAACTGTTACGTCTGCGTGACTGTGAAATTAAAAAGAAAAACAAAAAAAAAATTGTTGTTGCATCAGTTATTTCGAGATGCCTCAATTGATATTAGTTATCGGCTCGTGTCTGATCCACCAACCAACAAAAATTCATTTTGTCGGATCAAAAAACGTGACGAGAACTTGATTCATTTTCACCAACACTCTTTTCAGAATTTAATATAAACTCTTACCCATTTTGTATGGCTTGCATACACTTTTTTTGACTGTGGGCCTTGTGACAAACCAACTCAGGCTTCAATAATTGCGCTTTCATAGCGATCTACGCAAAACACACAGAAAAATTGTAACACACCGATCCAAATATTTTCAATTATAAATTTTAGTCAAGTTACTCACTTTCATTTTAATACATTTTTCCATTTCGGGATCGGATGTAACGCATAACGTCATAGAATGTACCGTGCAACGTCTGACAGCCATAATTGAGTTCAACGAATGTCCCAGATACTTGACATACGTTTGATCTTTTTCTTTGATTTTCACGAAACTATTCGCAGTATCCTGTAATAATATGTATATACAATTTCATCATTAGTTTATCGAGTCAATAAACTGTCGGTGAGAATGGTTTTTTACGTGAAAATGCTTTCCAAGGTATAAAACAATCTTCGAGAAACCGTAATATCTCTCTGACGAAATCCCAACGCTTGATAGAGTTACTTTTTTCGAGAGTAAAAAGAAATATGATACTAACGAAAATCAATAGATATGTAGATTTCAGTGAAAGACACTTCTTTAGAATTCTATTTGTCTACTTTGTTCCCGTTGATATGGTGAAGGATCTTCGAACAAAATCATGTGGACGGTGACACACGTGTGTAATTTTCTTGAAAAAACAAATATATATTATTTACCGAGAATAATAAATTGTGTTGCAATCCAAATTTGGGCGCCGACTCGAACATACGAAACATTTCAATGGGCTGAATGTATGCAGGATCATCATTACGATTTTTATTATCGAAGAAATCGTATCCATGTGCGTTGTAGCTCGGTTCTCGTGTTGTTTCTTGAGCGTTATTTTCTCCGTAATGATCATCGAAACCATTGGCACCGTTGAAATTGTCATAACGATTATCGTAACCGTTTTCTGAATTACGATCATCAAAGGTCGGGCGATTATCCGAATTGCCGCGACGGTTGCCGTAAGGATCCGTCCTATTGTTTCCCAAATCGTTTTTGCCGAAAAGGAGAACAGCTTTTTCTAAAAATGTGGCGTAGTGCGCACGAATATGCGGATCGGTGGCTGAAGAAGTGACGACTGCGCGCGAAGGTACTTTTCCCCAATTACAACTCTCCCAATCGTCAACCCTTCCACGCGTTCCATTTCGACAGAGTAATTCAAACTGGTCCTTCGTTACCGAATCTGTTGAATAATATTTCGAATATGTATTACACATTTAATTAACTCGTTGAAATGTTTGGATGCATCGAGGGTCAAACGATTTTTAAAAATTCGCATAAAAAATTATCGTACTCAAATCAAAAGTCGTCGACGTCATTTCGGCGACGGTCGAATGAGTAAGAAACGCGATTTCTCCAGCTTCGAGCAAACACCTGAAGGCTCCTTCGTAACCGGCATAAGGATCAGCGTTCGTACACCTTCCACCGGGTATTTGACCGATGCAGAGCTTGCACAATTGGTCCGAATTGTCACCCAATGGATTATAATGATCCATAAGAGAATTTACCGCGCAACTCGGTCCAAAATAATTGATTGTTGATTTCACGTGATTGTTACAATCGATTACTTCCAGTCCGCCTTGTCTCATTAGCTGAAAGATGTTTTAGGTTTTGTTAAATCGAAGAAAAAATACAATTTTCCAAACTTTCAGAGAAATATACGAAAAATCGTTGCTGGCACGGTTAATTTTTACATTTTTTTCATTTTTGAGAAATACATCGCGTTAGATGCTCATTCGAATTAATTTAATGGAATTAAAGATTCCAGATAGTGCAAAATGTACAATATTTTAAAAAATTCCTCTTACCACGTCCAAAGGGGTAGTCCAACCGGCGAGAGTTCCAACTCCCGCGAAACAAGCCTTTTTACCCCTCAAGTTGTACAAAGATGTAACATCCTGCAACGTTCCTTTCTTAATAACAGCCACGGCGTACTGAAAATTTGAGCTGCTATTGGAGCGACCCTCTTGCATTATAGGCACTAAACTGTGATATCGCCCGGCGGTGAAAACTTCGCCCGGATCGAGGGTAGTTAAGTGTGCCAATTCGTGGTCGAGCAAAGTCATGCACTCTTCTTTGTTGAACGCTTGTTTACATTCTAACGAAATGTAGTAACGTCCAAAGTGACCTCTGTCTCTGTCGACGGCTTGCTTGAATGCCATACATTTGTCTTGTTCAGGTTTTGATACCGTGCACCAGGTGGCTGTCGCGTTTTCATATTGGCTGATGAATTGACCTGTTAAATGAATCGGTAATAACAATTTATTGAAAACTCTAAATGACCTGTTTCCAAATACGATTAAACAATAGAAAACTTCCTTTGCGTTTCACAAGTTTTTAATCAACTTGCATTACCGATTGTTTACAATTATGAAAATCAAAAGTGTTGAGCAAGCGTCGGGCAATTGAGAATTACTTGACTGATTTCAATGAAATTTTCATGGCACGATAGCTCGTAGTTTTAAACAGAATCTCTGCTTTTATATACTAATACCATTCTGTTAGTTAAAAAGATTACAACCGTGAACTAGATTTAAACGATACTTAATACATATGAAATTTCAACCATCAACAAATAAGAATAAAAGATAATTTAATTTTTTTTTTTTTAATTATATGCGCACTGTGTAAAAATGATCTAGATGAAAAGAAAAGCAGAAACAGTAAAAAAAACAATGGAGCAATTAGCAATATTTTTGTCTTTTAGTGATTGCTACTTTTCGTGCAGTTCTTTCATGGTTACTGATATGCTGAATTGAAAATTTGATAGGTTATAACGATACAGGTAAATAGTATGCCCGAGTGAAATGATGAAAGCGCTGTTTCCCATATCTAGTTAGTGACGCGTGATTATATTTTCTTGAAATTATTTTTGAAAAAAAGAATCGATAGTATTGTGCCAAATATGCAACAAGTGGCGAAAATAATCATTTGTTTATCCTGTCCCATCAAAATTTTTTACCATCACTTGATCTTTGCGATTTGAACAGTAAAATTCACTCGTTTTTTGCAAAGTTATAGATATGGAAAAATAGTTCAATGCATTGAATAGATTTGTCGAAAATTTGTACATTGGTCAACGAAGGAGAATATTCGGAGCGGGTAAAACAGCGCCACGCCCATGGGTGGTTCCTGTGCATTTGTATTAATTTTGACTAAATAATGAATAAACTCGACTCAGTTAAAAAGAATTTGAAAAAAAAAAACCAATTAGGAATTCAAGTTTTTCCATTTTTGTGTTCGAAATATTGATTCGAAGAAACGGAACGCGTTAAGTCGTCATGACGCTTCTCGTCAGCCCAAGGTGTTTCTATCCATAATATTCTAGAGCACTGTTAACAACACACGCTTTGAATCATTACCGTTTGTCTTACGAAACGATGCAAGGAGCACTATTGACAATATCGCGATAGCGAAACTTGTCTGTCGCGACATTTTTAACGAATTATTGAAGCACATAAGTTTTTACACGTTTGGTTGAGATTCTGTATTCCAATAATAATGTAAATATACACTTGTTCGAAAGTTACAAAGCCCCTCACACGTCGGGAGCGGGCGTCGGCCTGTTATTTTGATGTATGTGCTGGCATGCTTTGGAAACAGCAGCACTCCGCAGCCTTGTTGGTTGAGTCACAAAACCGTCGGTAAAAAACGTAATGATGGGCGTTTCTACAGAATTGTCCGCTCACCGCTACGCGGCTAATTTCATCTTCGTCAATATTCACCTTACCGACCGCCGAAACTAAAATTACCAGCGTCCGCCGTACTCCTACACGGTGGTAATTCGAAATAATTATTTTTTTAGCTATATATTCGTGAAACTTACGCTCGTTATTATTCTTACCACTTTAATTATTCAAGTATTAACCAATGAAGAATTTCAAACTTATTTTTCAATTGCTCATAATTAAAATACGTACAGATGAGGTTTCTTTTCAGTCGATGTCATGTCAATTCGAAGTTTTGAGAAAGTTAATTATTTATTGTTGGTCCATGCACTCAGCAGAATTTGATTAATATTATTTACCGATTGTAGACCTTATACAATTATAAAAAGAAAAAAAATTTCATTTGGTTGTAGATAGCCGATCTAATCGCAGTGAAAACCTCACAAATTGATACTACGAGTGTATATTCTACTCTACGACTATCAATGTAATATAATTAATTTTATTCGCATTTATTGACCGAATGAATTTGCATTATTCACTCTACAACGAATTTTTTGGTACCGCTACAACTTGGTCGGAAATTGGCTCACCAGGGAAATCTCTACCAGGACCACTCTACCACGAAAATCTCTACTACGAAAAAAAACTCGATCATTAGTCAACTCTACCAAAATTTTTCTCCACCAAGGGCTATCTCTACCATCGGTGGGGAGTGACCTTTATAGTCAGTTCTGTATAGTTGGCAGATAAATATATAACAATTCTCTTTGATTACTGTTTATTTATGTTGGGAATTATTTACGCCATTTTTTGACACTATTATGATATATTTTGACATAATAATTTGTAGATAATAAATAAAAATATATTGGGCGTATAGTTAGCAGAATTGAATTCGAAATAAATTTTTTTAAATCATTATCAACTAGAGATCATTTGGGAAATGCATGGGTAATGTTAAAATAATTTGGTAATCCTTGCTAGCATGAAAATCGAAATTCTTTGTGCTAACTTTATGGCGGATCTTAAGGGTCATTCACTGGTCAAATGCCTGTTATAAATCTTCACAATATTTGTATGACACGTTCAACTCACAATTCAAACTATTAAGGCTGTATTCATCTTGCAGGATGTCTTGTAAGCATAGAAAATACGCGAATAGAGATTACCGTTATTATACCAATAAAGGGTGTCGAAAGAATATCGAGCCCGCAAGGAAAGCGATGTATTAATTCTTGCGGATAATCCAACTGGCGACAGTGGATATGGGGCATTCCACGCCAAATCGGACACCATTCTAGTTTTACATCTCCGATTTTTTCCATAATTTTCAATATTATAGTACCCATTGAGAAAAACCTTTATGATTTTTTTCAATTTTTTTTGTCCAGCGGTTTTCAAGATAATAATTTTTGAAAAAAATCGTTCTTTTTTTTCAAATGCCCGTAACTCTGCGAGAAATCGGCAGACTGGGAAGTTTTTTATTTTGAAATTCTTCTTTTTTACAACACTTTTTGAATACAAAATTGGGAAAAAAAATTCCAACCGTAATTGTATAAAATTTTCAAATTTCAATGATAAAATATTGATTTCCGAAAAATACGAAGGGATCGATTTTCTTGGAATTTTTTTCTAAAAACCTGAGATTCATCCCGCGTCATTTAAGCCTAGTCATATAATGGGCAAATGATTGAATCTATTTTTTTTTTTTTCGAATTTTTAAAATTTCATGTTCAGTAAAAGGGATGTTTTTTTTCTTAATATTTGTTTGTAGACGCACTTTAACAAAAAAGAAAAACTATGCGAAATTATCTGAATCTATTTTCCATAAGATTTTCGAGCTGTGAACAATGAATGTTGATTCTTGAAAAAAAAAACTTGAAAAGAAAATCACATAAAAAAACCCATAAAACAAAATTAAAATAATCCATGCGATAAGTGCAACTGCCAACAGAAAAATATTATATTCACAATCGAGTTCAGAGGATGTCGGGAGACGTCTTCAAGACCATTATAACACTATCAAAATATGTAGGAGACTTTTCCCTAGGATCAGTTTTTTTCATAATTTCAATTTTTTATTTTTCAACATGTTTTTTAAATTGTTTTCTACATTAATAATGCTTTTTTTTTTGCAATTGCAAAAAATTTTTTTTAGTGAAATTTTTTCTCAGTGTTCATATGTTTATTCTATTTGCAATTATTTTTAACCTTATTTTTTGTTATTGTAATTGTGAAAAATCTCAATAATACTCAACGAAATTTTCTAATCATATTATTATATAATAGTGTTCCCGAACGTTCCCCCACTCAACATTCGTATTAATTGAATGAAAATTGTAACGAGGTGAAGTTTGCTGCACCTGTTGGGAGTGAAGTGATTACGGCGGCTGTGTCGATTTGATTCAACTGCTTTTTTCAAGTTAATTATACCAATCATTTCACGAACATACATATAGTCTTCTCAAACTATTGCTAAGTACCATGTCCACTGGTCACAGAACATATATTCCAAATTTGATTAAGCAATTTTTTGCCGTTTCTGCAAACATGCTGTATGAATGAAAAAATCGTGAAAATTAGGTGATCGCGGTCAAACGCATAACTTATCCCGGCTTTTTGCCCGTGCGGGCAGTCGGGAGTTAAAAACACGTAGCAACCGATTTTCTTATAATTTTCCATTAAAATACTATCACGCATCATGCAACTTTAGGATTTATGTTTTTTCGAATGTAAAATTTTTTTGTTCAATTTATATATATCAAGAAATATCTTCGAGGATTATATGACACGAAATATTTATTAATTAAAAGCAAAAAAGATAGGTGGAATAAAGTACACATTAAATTAGATAAGATTTTTAAATTAATTAACTTAAACTTAACTTAAAATAATTATAAGTTTGCCCATCGGAAGAAAATGAGAATTAATTTAAAAATGTCATCTAATTTTATGTGTACTATATTCGATCTATCTCTTTTGCTTTTAATTAATAAATATTACGTGTTATATGATCCCCGAAGATATTTCTATATATATAAATTGAACAAAAACGTTCACGTTTTAAGTAAAAGAACAGCCACAGGTACCTGGCAACGTGGTTTATAAACAAATAAATAGGGAATTGACATATTTATACAACAGTTATATTGATCAATGACTTTGAATTCAACGAAAATTAACTCAAAAAAAGTTTTTTGCAAAATGCTATTGCCGGAAAGGGAGAGTATGGTAATTCCTGGACGCTTAGACCCAATACAATAAATTAAAAAAACTTCCATTTGAAAAAATTAAAAACGAAAAATCGGGAAAAACGTCGTTAAGTTTTTATTCGTTAATTTCACGTTTTTAACAATCATTCGAATGTACATAAGCGTTTAGAAATTACAATGTTTGGCATTACCTGACCCTCCCCTATCATTAGGCGCCAATGAGGCTGCCAAGTAACGGTCACTGCGGTGCCATCTTTCTACCCTTTCTAACCGCTACCTGCTTAGGTGGTTGTCGCACGACGACGCCTGATCTGGTGATTTTTTCACCTGACTCCTAAAATCCTTTAACACAGCGGGAGGTACAACGGAGGAGAAAAATTCGCCAGACTAACTCGCATAGATTGTCCAGGACATTTATTCCTTGAGATCATTAAAAATCGATCTGCAGACTCAAAACAATGGTTTGAACATATGGGGCATTCCACGCCAAATCGGACACCATTCTGGTTTCGCATCTCCGATTTTTTCCATAATTTTTAATATTAAGGTACCCATTGAAAAAGGTCTCCATGATTTTTTTCAATTTTTTTTTGTCTAGCCGTTTTCAAAATATTGATTAAAAAAAAAAAATCGTTCTTTTTTTTCGAATGCCCTTAACTCTGCGAGAAATCGTCCGATTGGAAAGTTTTTTTTTATTAATTCTTCTTTTTTACAACACTTTTTGAATACAAAATTGGAAAAAAATTCCGACCGTAAATGTATAAAATTTTCAAATTTTAGTCACAAAATGTTGATTTCCGAAAAATACGTAACGATCGATTTTCTTGAAAAATCTTTCTAAAAAACTGAGATTCATCCCGCATCTTTTAAGTCTAGTCTCATAATGGGCAAATGATCGAATTGATTTTCTTTTCGATTTTTTAAAATTTCATGTTCAGTGAGAGGGATGTTTTTTTTTTCGTAATATTTTTTTGTAGACGCACTTTTCGAAAAAAAAGATGCGAAATTATCTGATCCTATTTTCCATAAGATTTTCGAGCTGTGAACATTGAATGTTGATTCTTGAAAAACACGTAGCAACCGATTTACTTATAATTTTCCTTTAAAATACTGTCACGCATCATGCAACTTTAGGATTTATGTTTTTTCGAATGTAAAATTATTTTGTTCAATTTATATATATCAAGAAATATCTTCAAGGATTAAATAACATGAAATATTTATTAATTAAAAGCAAAAAAGGTAGGTGGAATAAAGTGGATATGAAATTAGATAAGATTTTTAAATTAATTAACATTCTCTTCCACGTTCGAATAACTTATAAGTTCGTGAATCTGAAGAAAATGAGAATTAGTTTTAAAATGTCATCTAATTTTATGTGTACTTTATTTGATCTATCTCTTTTGCTTTTAATTAATAAATTTTAAGTGTTATATGATCCCCGAAGATATTTCTATGTATATAAATTGAACAAAAAAAATTTACATTCGAAAAAACATAAATCTTAAAGTTGCATAATGCGTGATAGTATTTCAAAGGAAAATTAGATGAAAATCGGTTGCTACGTGTTCTTCAAGAATCAACATAACATTCAATGAACACAGCTCGAAAATCTTATGGAAAATAGATTCAGATAATTTCGCATCGTTTTTCTTTTTTCTTAAAGTGCGTCTACAAACAAATATTACAAAAAAAAACATCCCTTTCACTGAACATGAAATTTTAAAAATTCGAAAAAAAAATAGATTCAATCATTTGCCCATTATATGACTAGGCTTAAATGACGCGGGATGAATCTCAGGTTTTTAGAAAAAAATTCCAAGAAAATCGATCCCTTCGTATTTTTCGGAAATCAATATTTTATCATTGAAATTTGAAAATTTTATACAATTACGGTTGGAATTTTTTTTCCCAATTTTGTATTCAAAAAGTGTTGTAAAAAAGAAGAATTTCAAAATAAAAAACTTCCCAGTCTGCCGATTTCTCGCAGAGTTACGGGCATTTGAAAAAAAAGAACGATTTTTTTCAAAAATTATTATTTCGAAAACGGCTGGACATAAAAAATTGAAAAAAATCAAGAAGGTTTTTCTCAATGGGTACTATAATATTGAAAATTATGGAAAAAATCGGAGATGTAAAACCAGAATGGTGTCCGATTTGGCGTGGAATGCCCCATATCCACTGTCGCCAGTTGGATTATCCGCAGGCACAGCGTACTTCAGAAAAGTACACGAAATTCCGTCCCAAAGCGGTGGCGCTGAATGCATAAGGCCACTCCTTCTCTCTAGTCTCCCGGTCTCTCAGGGCAGTCTCTTTTATATAAGCTACGAAAACGGCTAAATACACGCAGTCTCTCTCTGTACTTCACGTCCTTCGCATTAGCTCAAGAAGATATTCCGTCAGTGCTCACGTTTTCGTCATCTCCACTTGAGTTCTAGAATCAGCCGACCATAACCTAGAACAACAGATTTCTGGACGTACACAAAACACGAGATTTGCGAACAAATTTATCGACATTTGAAGACTCTCGTACTAGTTTAAAGGTAAGGATTCAAAGAAAACATACACACTGTTGCTTATTCTACAACATTTTTTTATGATTTCATTATAACGCTTTAAAAGACAGAAGAAACTGTCTTATTGTTTACCCCATTGAATCCAAGCCACTGTTGGTTATTAGATTCAAAGCCGTGACAAATTGGTTCTCAGTTTTTCGTAATTATTTTGTGGTTTTTCGATAAAAAACAAAATACTAAACGACTGGAATAAATCCTTAACTCGACAGTTTCTGTTCAACAGAAAGCAACCATAAGACTTATATTATAGATTGATTGATTGATTGATTGTATTTATTTTTAAGCCTTGGCTTGAGCCTTAAGGCAAGGGGTATAAAAATATGTAATAATGTGGACTAACCACATGACGAAGGTGACAATAGAAAAATATAATATAGAATAGAATAGAATAGAATAGAATATATTATAGAATTGAGTTATAGAATTCCTTTCAGCTTGTAGTTATTTCCTGTAATCTACGGAAGACCAAAGAGCAACCACGAAACAATCGTAGTTACATCAAAATATCATGGCATGGATTACTTTTCCAAGTTACAAACGGTTGCTCTCATCCAGTAGCGATCTCCGAAGGTCATATTCTTTTTGTATTTAAAAATATCGATTCTGAATAATTTATCAAAACGATTAATATATTCGTCATATTTTCAGAGAAAAAAATGCCGAAAAGAAGCGCAGCAACAAAGCACCCTCGCAAAGAGGGCTTCAATCGTTCTGGTCACAGTATGAACCCTTGTCCTGGAGTTGTTTATCCTTCGGCCGAAACCGATACGGAAAAGGTTCTCAAAGGAGTCGTGAGAGTCGAACTGCTTAACAATCCCGAGGATTACATCGAGACTGTTTTAAAAAGAGTCAAACCCGAGTACATGAAAAAAACGTATAAAATCGAGGATTGGCAGGACCATATGGACTTTTTGGAAAAACTCGCTAAACGTTCCGGTAAATTATTGAAAAAGGGCGAGCCCGATATAAGTCAAGTTGCGCGTATGGTTCTCAACGATTGGCAGCGCGGAAAATTACCATTTTTCGTTGCTCCTGCGGGTTTTCAAGTTCCTCTGAGTCAACAAATAACTGAGGAAAATAACGTCGAGACAGCGGCTGAAAAAATTAATAACCCGGACGACAAATCAACCGAACGAGTCGAATCAACGAGCGCGGAAAGCACAATATCAACAAACACCGAAAAATCCAATACGAGGCTCGGAGTTGTTCAGGATTTCCGGAAAATTCGAGTCGCTCTTTCTTATTCAAAGGAGGACACGGAAAATGACAAATTCGTAACGAAACCTCCGAATCTCAATAGCAACGAATCCGTCGTCAGTGAGGCTACTACTTTCGACGATTCCACAGCTACTTCGCTCGTTTCGAGCCCCGTAGAGTCGGAAAATGGGCAGGACGACGAAGATAAAAATGTAAACTCTGTGGAATCGACGAATTTAATCGAAAATGAACAAGTCATTAAAAATAAAGACAACGAGGATGAAACTCTCGATGAACAACCGATCAAAGACAATCTTATGCAAAGCGCTTATGACGTAATCGAAAAATCGTCGAAAATCGCAGTCTCTTTCAGCGCCAAATTCAAAATGTCATTGTCGTTAGATTCGAACGAGTCTGATAATAAAGAAGAGTCTAAAATTCTTACGAGTAAAGAACGAAGGCGTATCGAAAGAGCAAACAAGAAGAAAAAAATAGGTAGCAACTTTTACGAAGTAAGCAACGTTAAGAATCGTAATCGTAACAGAAAAGTGCCGAAAACTAAGAGAGCGTAAGAATAAATTATGTTTATGTATTATGTATTATGTAAGAATAAATTATGTAAGAATAAACTATGTTTCATGTACAAAAAAAACTCTTTTGTTAAAAAAATAAATAAATATAATTCTCGTTATATTGCAAAATACAACATTTTACGAAAATTTATTTCCCTTCGTTTTCATTATCGTGCGAATTGCTTCACAAACAAATATAAAAAAAAATACCAATCGTTGCTAATATCCCTTCAAAGTACTTAAGAGACAAATATTTTCGAGCCATTTGGAAAAAATGGTCGTAAAACTCATGTCATTACGTTTCACGTCCAAAGGTTTTACGAACTCCTCTTTTACTCTTGCCGAATATTTCGCATTTTCTTCCCTTTTTTCTTTATATTTCATAACGATCCTTTGAAGAAAAAAAAGGTTGGGAGTCCGACGCAACTGACAATAATGTGGTGCGTTGAGGGTAGCAAAAAAAAAGGACAGAATAGAAGAGAGGATCGCAGGTATAGCCTTCAACAACATTTTTTCCCATCTCTCGAGAAACTCAGATTCGAAAGTCTTCGACTTGATTCAAAGTGTGGGAACAATCCTCGATTTCTTAGCTCCGTAACATCAATGTTCGCATCATGTATTACCTGAAAAATAGAAAAAGAACAGGTGGACTTTTCGAAAGCCTCGCGAAAATTCCAAATTCGTGTGTTTTACAAAGTGCCTCTAAATTCTCGATATTTTTTTGTTACAAGATGAAAAATGAAGAAGTAATCTTCTATATTTTTTTTGCAGTAAATATTCAACGTACGTTTCAGAAAAATATTTCGTAATCGTTGGAGTCAACAAAATATTGTGCTCTGTAACGAATGCATAATTATCTAGTACGAAGATAAAAGAGTTCAATTTCTCTGACACTTAGCTCCGTCAACACTTTTTTCTTTTATGCAACGTAGCTTTTGTTTTACAAGAAAAAAAAAATAATTTTAATAATTGACAATTTCCGTACTTAACAATCGAAAGCTCTGCCATTTTGCGACAAATTCAAGGAAAAAAAATTTGTTTCATTCGATCGTTAGCGGAAATAGCATTTTGTAAAAAAAAACTGTAATCACAGTATTAATAATTTTCAAAAATGTGGTTGAGAATTTTTTAAGAAATTGATTAATAAATTAGTTTTGAAAATAAAAATCAACGTTTTTTGCATATTTTTTCGAGAGTGACGATTTTATTGCAAATTTCGTATCGGAATACAAAAGAATACTGATTGGTTGTTCGTCCATTTTGTGCCTCTCGAATTTTTACCAAGCTCTCCGTTGAAAGATAGTTATTTTCGAGAGGAGAATAAAAGGAACGTGAAAAAAGAGAGAGGATGTTCATGTCATTAGAAGAATCTACGAGAGTTTCCACCCAAAGAATAGTTTTCCATTGCGTTGGGCGGCCCTCGGCACCGGCAGCCGCCGGTCTTTCGCAAGACCCCCCGATCGGAGTTCAGCCTTGTTTACGTCGAAATCAAAAAGAAAAAAAAAACCAAAAGGAAAAAGCGCTTCACTCTTTTTACTGATCTTGGCTACTATTTTTGTACTGATATTTTCTTCGATTAACGTGTTTTATCGCAAAAAAAAAACCTTAGTTAATATGCGCGCACGTGGAATCAGGACTGCTCCCTTCACGCTCCACCGAAGAACTCGAATTCGAATAACGTTATCACCCACTCATGAACTGGTGTCGTCGTCTGTGGGATTCACGGAAAGATTTTACAGTTTCTTATACCGACTATAAAGGTCATTCCCCACCGATGGTAGAGATAGCCCCTGGTGGAGAAAAATTTTGGTAGAGTTGACTAATGATCGAGTTTTTTTTCCGTAGAGATTTTCGTGGTAGAGTTGTCCTGGTACTCCTGGTAGAAATTTCCCTGGTAGAGCCAATTTCCGACCAAGTTGTAGCGGTGCCTTTTTTTTCAAATAATCTATACTTTTTTACGGTATGGTTGAAAATTTGCAGTAAAATATTTGTTGTTCTTTATTATATACTAAACTACGTTTGTGCCAAATTTCAAGGATTTTGCATTACTTCTTCGTACATTTTGGTGGCTGAATCATTTCGTAGTGTATCAGTCATTGATCTCGAAAACGGTATGGTCACAAAATTTCAAATTTCACATAAGTATTCTTTAATACTTTTTTCAGTTGTTCACAAAAATTCATTGAATGTGCATTACTTCTCATTTGGGTTGGAACTACCTTGACCGAATTATAGTAACAATTTTCATGACTCACGGTATGAGAACTTGCTTCAAATAATAACTTAAAATATTCTATATCATTGACATTTTCGATCATTTTCAATCGTGTAAATTTTATTTTCGTCAGCTTCTTGACAAGGAAACAAACCTTAAATCGTGACTCTCCGATCGGTGGTTCGCTGCCAATAATGCACGGTAGCCTCGATTTCCCGGTGATTTCATCATTTTTGTGTAAGTCTGGACGATTTTTTTTCTATAATAGGAGATAATGATATTAGACTATAAGAAAAAAAATGTAGTGTTTTATAACGAGGTTCACATACCATAATTATAATAGTATATACAAGAAACGGCAAAATCGTCAAATACAGTTGTTTCCAAGATAATCTTTTGAAATTTTGCGTGAATCTTCTTGAGCATTGTATTATAATGTGTTAAAAATTTGAGAAGGTCTAGTCATTTTCTAGTCTAGTAATTGAGATACTCAGTGTTTAAAATCGCAACTTTAACATGAGGTCTTATGGTTACGAAAACAGACGATTTTTAACAACAAATAACTCGATTTCTAGACGGTGAAATCTTCTCAAATTTTACCCACAATTGAGTATTATTGTTAAGAAGGTTTATGCGAATTTTAAATAATCAAACTTGGAATTCGTCTAACGCGTGAACCTCCTCAATAACCAATCTTTTATTTATTTTCAGGCAACAAAATTTTTCTGGGGAAAATGTCGTTTATACGACATGTCAAGAGCCTTTGACCGAATTGACCACAGTGGTAACTTCGTCACAAATAAGGCCACAGACATCGGGCCCCGAGGACGTCCATCACGGAAAAGAGATAAGCAATCAAGAAACACATCAAATAATCGAATTAGAAACACCAGGGAGTGCAGCTGGTCCTGCACAAAACAATGGAAATTCCATATAGTGCACTTGGTTTTATAGCGACCGATAGTTTTCGATTCAATAATGAAACATGAGTGTATTTGTTTTTGTAAAATGTCAAATAAAATTAAAAGATACTTAATTTACTGTATTCCGTTTCTTTTACTCTACAATGTTAAATAAGTGAACTGAATTATCCAAATTAACAACGCTCATTTGATACGTTTCCTTTCAGACCAAGTATGTTGACATAGTATCGATTTGTTTATCATTGTGCGGTATTTTTCGTTTCAGCGTGCTGTGTATTATAATAAAAAATTATTATGACGAACACAAATATTAATTGAGCGATGATATAAAAAAAAAAAACGTGTCTATCAGTAGCCATTTAAACTACATGAACGAATAAGCAGCACAATACAAAACACGATATTACATCAACGTCATTCCTTTTTAGATAACTCATATTGCGATCAGTATTGGCTCCTTTACTTTCCAAACACAGCGCAAACTACATCTCGCAAAATATAGTACGGCTGAGAAACGAATAAACCCCTATTACATTAATACTCCGAACATTTACTATGCTGGAGTATAGCGTATTGAATTATTACCATGCTAAATTGAATAATTGGTTTCAATCTGATCACTTTTTACAATGTCCATTGAAAAACTAACATTATGATTCTGCTGAGCGCATGGGTGAAATCAGCACGTTATATATTTAAAAATATTATGATTATTAGTATTTTTACCACGTTGCATTATGATTTTTTTTGCTATGATATTAAATTTTGACTTGCCACAAAGTTTTTTTTACAATGTCCATAGTGCCATTCGTGTGCTGTGAATCAAGGGATAACCCCGCATGAAAAGTACCTAATACTGCTATGGTCGTTAAAACTTTTACTTTGTTGCTTAGAATATTCTTCCTACCGCCGTTTGAATTAATACTGTAATTCAGAACTGTCCTTAAAATGCTGTTTTTCTAACAATAAGTAACTGGATTCCTAATATTTTTTTTTAGAATTTTCAGTCTCGTTTTCTCCGTGTAGGATCTTTTCTATGATTCAGGTTTTTTTATATCTAATATAAAATGAAACAATGCTAATAAATAATGAATCATTTTATTGAATAAAAGGAATTACATTTTTATTTTCATAAATAATACACAAAAATAATTAGTAATAGTGATTACATTTTTTTCCAAGTTGTCAAATTTTTAGTTTTATTTACAAAGAAATACGATTCAAAAAATAATCGCGTTAACGAACAATCGAATGAATTATTGATTCGTCCGTACATCGTAAATTCTGTTTCAATTTCGCGAACGAATGGATATAGGCCGATAGTTATGTGACAGACAGTATAGTGACCCTTCTAACACAACTTGGAGATTCGCGCACGTGCGCCCGGTTGCAAGCCTGGGTTCGCCCGCCGCAGCTAAAAATAAGCAATGCAAGTTTGAGAGCATCCTGATGACCACCTTTGTCGTCGTCGAGGTTGTTCTGCATCGATGTTTAGCGGAGGTACGGTTTTTGAAGAACTTTTAATGCTCATGCTTAACATCTAGAGAAGGCGAGCACGTACGCACGCGTGGCACTAACGTGAGAACGTGAGCATGCTCGGATCTGCACGAAGATGTGTTAGAGCTGTCGTTACACTGTCTATCACTTAGTATTGGTCCACATTCATTCAATTTTGTATGAAACTAATTTTTTTCACCATGAAAAGATTTTCAGGTCGAACAAAAAACTATTCAATTTTATTTGTTTTTTTCATTACATTTCGAAATTTTTTAACCGCGCGCAAGATTGTTTGTCAATGTAGGCATTTTTCTACATAATAAACCGACTTAATAGAACTAACCGGCAATGTTGAAACACGCTAATGATTGAAATCGTGGGTATACATTTTTTGGATGTTTCGTTTTGCATTGAAAATCATTGTGATTAAGTACAAATGTTAGGTGTGAAAATTTTGGAAAGTAAAATTTTTAGTGCGGGTTGTTATACAAATTATAATTCGCGAAATAAGGGTGAACAAATAACTAATGCGTGAAATTAATTAAATCATTTGTACCGGATTGACATTGAAAAATATATTAAACTATCTACATTATTATGAAATGCAACTTCATTGGATGGAAGGAAACAAGTGCAACGTGTGTTAGGATCTTGTGCAATGGATCTCAACTCTGCGATACCCAAAGGACTTTGCTACATGCAACGACTGGATGATGAGTTCCTGAGAGGGGAAACAAAAAATCGAACAGTGTGAGTAAACCATTCCTTCAATTGCGTATAGACTGCGATCGGTCGGTAGCCCGGTCAATATTCAATGCTATGCTTCAAGATTTTCCAAATCAAAGTTCATTGTGCGCGGATTGTGATAAATCCGAGTGTTAATTAGACAAAGAAGCGTGAATAAATATCTAATGCGTGAGAATAATGAAATCATTTGTACGGCATTGACATTGATAAATAATGAACGATCGTCGAAAAAAGTGAAACATGTTTTAGTGAGAGTGTCGTGCAATTAATGGATCGCAATTATGAGATACTCGGAAGATTGCACCACACGTTACGACTGGATGACGAGTTCGTGAGAGGTAACGTGTGGAACAAAACATCGAACGGTGAGTGAATCAATCATTTCTGTAGCATTAAGGTATTACTGCAGTAAAATTGATCCCGCGTAAGCGAGCTCAAATTTTTCCTACTCTTAATTCGAGTAGTGGTCCATATCTCTACAAATTTTCAACTCGATTGTCTCATAGATTTACAAGAAAATCATAGTTAAAGTCAGTACTGGTAACACGTCTTCCCTATAACAGGCCAATAAAACGCACACGTTTTTTGTTGTCACAATTAACTGAGCCGCGCTAATTTGATGAAAAACCAACATCTCACAGAGCGAAAAATTAGAATTTTTTTGTCTTGGTTTCGGACTTCTCCACTCGTAGAACTTTTTGATAAACGCGCGCACACAAAGTTTAACATTTATAACGAATTTTCCGGCACGGCGGTCAAGAGGGGAGCGTTACGGCAACGTTGCAGTGAGACTGTGTCGGGTGTATATACTGAAACATCTACTCTGAGACTGCGCCCGGTGTGTATACGTGTAAGTATACACACGGTACTAGCCAGTCGGTATTAGCGAGTCCGTGGCAGCCGACGCTGCGATGTTGCCACGATCAGTCTCCGCGCGTTGTTCAACTCTGTTTCGCCTATCGATGTAGTCATGGACGGGTGTGAGTGAACTGTACTGGTTCAAAAGTTTACGCTAGATTCTTGAAACGGCGTATGCAGAAAATTACTTTTCTCGTTCTTAAATAGCAAATCAGTCATTTACAATAAACATATATGCATCGATACACAAGGTTAAATCAATTGAGACCCTACGACTGATTTTATTTTGAAGTTTAAAAAAAAAATCGACACAGTGAATTACTAGAGAGACTTTCTTTAGAAACGAAACATGGGTTCGTGCGTTAGAATAGATTAAAAAATAAGGATGATTCTCCGGAAAATGTCGATCAAAATATGAATTCGTGGAACTTCATTATTCATCCAATGATGATTGAGCAAATCAATAGTTATATGAGTTATAGTTCTCTTTGTCGAAACGACAACCAGCAAAACAAATGCAGCGTCAATTAATTAAATTAACTTTGCATGCAACTATTGTGAAGATTCAGAACCCATATGACTAGTGTGTAAAATCCCTGCTAATCATCATTAAAATACGCCGCAAAATTAGCCCCAAAATTTTCAATTTTCATGTTAGCAGAGTTTACTAGGGTTTGTTCGACGATATTAAATAAACCGTTTCCTGATAATATTAACGGTGATCCCCAAGGGATTTGTAGAAAAAAATCGCTTTACTTGTTTGGGGGCACCGAATTTTTAAATTTATTTCAAAAATAATGATTTTTCACTTTCAATTTATTCGACTTGAGGGGGCTAACTCGGGGGACGTCGGAATACCGGATCGAACCCTGCGCCGTCGATATTGTAGAGGTACCGTACTCATACCACGGCAGTACACGCCGTAGACTGACATAATCAGAAGGCCCGAATTCTTTATTTATTCACGTTATACTGTGCAGTCCACCATACATACTGGTACTGCGAGAATATACCTTACTGCTATGACCGAGTGGTACTTTAGTAATACCGCGTACCGGTAAGCCTTTCCAATATCGTACGGGAGTAGGATACAGTTTGAAGAATTTTTGTTTCTTTATTGGGACCTGACAAAATTCATTAGACATCCGGAGTTCTATTTTATACAATTCACGAACATTCAACAGACGCTTATTTACCCGTGTCTTCGCGCCGAAACATCTGCGTGGTGGCGTTTTTCTTGTTCAAACAGTGATGCATACCCGCGTCTTAATATTATAATGATCATTTACTAAGCCGGGGAACGAAAATCAAGCGGTGCGGTTTTGGTACAAGCGTTATTCCACAATCACCCTCAAGACAAATTTCTTCACGAGGGGCTGCAATTGCGAACGACCACAAAATACGTGCAGCAAATGTAAAGAGTAACATCTTAGCAAGTTCGTCACCCACGCACATCCGTTTTCCTGTAAAAAATAATCCCAAACAATTAAACTGTTCAAGTATCTTAGCAAAAGGTATAAGGCAGGGAATTGATAACTAAAAATGTTTTTTGTCGTCGTTAACTACACGTCGAAAAACAAAACTAAAATGTGTAGCGTTATTTTGAGAATACGCGTCATTGAGGCGGCCCATTTGGTATGGAGTGTCCCTTATGTTTTTTCAGTCATGAATTACATGTAGAGTTTCTGACCCAATAAGCGAAGAATAAATAATTAAATGAAATTATTTAATGGTTGCAAATAAATATGGAAAATATGAAAATTGAGTTTCCAAAGATGCATGGATCGTGACGTTAAACCGCTGCTCGATGCTATACTTGACATAGTGTTAAAAAAGTAAGAAGTCAACCTATTGATAGGACGTATGAGATCCATCTCACTGGTGTTGATAATGGAACAGTTACGGTTCTTCCATATCAACTATATGGCGTGTGTTAACTTCGTTTACAACATTCGTTGAAAATCGTGTGAGCAGTATTTTTCAAAAGATTATTCTTCTTATTTTCACCTAAGAACTTTACATACCACTTTGGAAGGGTAAAAAGGCTTCCGGTTTCATAAGAATTCCATCCTCTGTAATAAATCTCGTGGGCTTAAAAGTACTTGGATCATCCCAATATTCGGGGTCCATGTGAATTGCCCACTGTAATGGAACGACCATAGATCCCTTCGGGACGTCAAAATCACCTATCGTTGTATCCTTAAATGAAGGTATTTTTGTAATGCGACGTGTTTTTATGTACAACTTTTTTTTCCACGCAAACAAATAAGTTTTTCACGACTCAAGTATTGAGAATTCAATCGTAATAATAATGGAATTTCTTCATTGCTGGTCTAATAGATTATAAATAGAAATTACCTGCGTCGTTCCATGAGGTATTCCAACAGGTACGACACTCCGTATTCTTTGTACTTCGCAGATAGATGCTTCAAGGTAGACCAATTGCGATCTATCTTCGAGTTTAGGTTCTCTGTTACCAAGAACCTCGACCATCTCTTTATAGATCTTGTTCTATTTACAAACAAAAAGGTGCCAAAAATAACCCACAGAACAAATGGTGCTTGAATGTTTTTTTTTTTTTTTTTAATTAAAGACCCAAGTATCTGAAAGATAGTGTCTATAGATGGATGGGAGGGGGGAGGGGGGTTAGATTTTCTGAGTTGTTGATACAAATAATGTAGCTTCATGGGATTATTACCATAAAACCGATAGAATGGTGCGTTAGGAAAAAGTGGCTGTGGGCAACCCTGTGGAGGGGCGGGGAAGGGGGAGGGTCGAGTGACCAATTCGTTACTAATGACTGCGCAAAAATTCATTTTCAATAATTAATCAGCGATTGCAGCGAGTGCATTCGAGAATCATGCACAGGATTTCGATTGATTTTGTCATTTTGCCCGAAAATTTTACAAGAATGTGCATTTTTTTCTTTGGTCCGAAGTAGCCTAACGCTGTAGAATGACGTTTCATTCATTTGATGGTAATTTTTAAATAATTATTATCATCATTCTCATAATTCTTACCTGTTCTTCCGGATGAGCTGCCATGTAAAGAAGAAACCAACGAAGAGTAGTCAAGGTTGTATCAACTCCAGCACCATAAAGATCTGCGAGTAAATGGTGATACTGAGGTTCCGTAAATGAGCCCAAATCACACGTTGATTCACGCTTTTTCATTTCATCATCGAAACACGAAAGGAAACTCTCGGCTTCCATTTCTTCATGGGCATTCTTATATACTCGATGTTCGTCAATGATTTTAGCGTACTCACGATGCGTCTTCTTTTGACCGTCGATGAGGATTCGCATAACTTTATTGAAACGCGGAAGAAACCTACGACCGATCGTCACACAAAAAATTCAATGAACGCACTGTCGTTTACCGAAGAATGAATGAACGAATGAATGAATCAATGAATTACCGGAGGAAGGGCAAAAAATTCAGTGGCCCAGCGATACCAATGTACTTGACTCCTTCTTCCTGGATATGTCTAAGCCATTTCCAAGTCTCGTCATCCTCTTGGTAAGTTTTACCAAACACCAATTTATTCATAAAATTTCCAAGGTAGTGATGAAGAATCTTCGAAGCATCAATTGCACCATGAATTGATTGTTCTTTCAACGCCTGTAAAAAGATTCAAGGTGGCAATATAAGTTTTTTTTTTTTATTCTGACACATATTCCTGGAGATAATTAATAATTGAGTAATTACATCGATTGCCTGATCAGTAAATTCAATGATAAGCGTTTCCATTTTGTTTCTTCGTTCGCCATACTTGACCATACCAAAGTCCTTTAAGCAAGTGCTTACAAACCTACGTTGCTCCTTCCAAAGATTACCCTCGGCACATATTAGACCTATCAAAAATGAAATGGATACTGGTCAGTTTGCGGCACACTAAGAAGATTATTACAGATAAGTTGTGGTGACAATTGTTGATTACGTTTCTTATGTATTGAACAAGTTAGTTATTGGAATAAAAATGCTTTCGATTTTATGAACTTTTTGTAGGATATTGTGGAATGCATTTAAATATTGGTTATCGGATTGTTTCCAAATGGTGTTTTTACCGAGTAAGAGTAGTTAAATGAATAGAGTTGCTGTCTTAGACATGGGTGCCTAGAAGGATTCACTGGACAATTCGTTCGAATATGAATCACAATGAAGAATATGATGATTAAAAAAAAATTATTATAGACGAAAGAAATTAATGAAAGTTGAATGTCAAAGAGACGAAACTGCATCTTTTGAACTTACCATAACCCTTCATAATTCCGTGAGTAAGATAGAGCGGAGCTCTTCCAGATATAGCAGCCTTTGCGAGAGCTTGTCTTATGACCCGCGGATCCGAAATTAAAACGGTGTACACCGATCCCATTTTCAAAGCGCATATCCGCCCGTACTTTTTTGTTAAATTTGTTAGACTTTTGTGAGGCTCTTTAGGATCGAGCCATGGAAGATATCCTACAATGGGTAGTCCTCTGGGTCCGGGAGGAAGACGAGATTTCTTTCTGCGTGCATGTCGAAGACTTGCCAGTACGATAACACTCAGGAGAAAAAGTGCGGGGTATATCAGGCTCATCATTGTTTTTTTGAAATCTGTAATAATTAAAAAAAAAAAAAAAAAATCGCTGATTGAAAATTGTCTGGCCGACTGCAACGATTAGTCGTACACTCGGGTATCTGGTCGGTCTCATTTGAGTTCAAGGTTCAGGGATAGTCAGTAGCGTGATAAAATAAGTATTTGTACTTTTATTTCGAGGTAATTGAATTTATTTAATCGGGCGTGTGAACACTAAATTTTTGAGTGTATGGTGTGTATACTGTCATTTAGGTGTCATTTAGAGAACAGTCCGGATTTCAAAGTTTTTTATGCTTCCAAAAAATATGTCGACAAAAAATAAATGGATTTAATTGAAAATAATAAAGGCGGTACAGTCCCTATACCGTACGACCTATTACCGTTATAAAGAGCTTTATACGGCCGGGGGACTTATATGTGTATGGCGATGAATTCAATTGAATTTCATTTATGTAAGTTTATGCAGTATGCTTGGAAAGGACAAATACGATTCTTTGAAAATCTCACACCAGTCTCTATTCTCTCGCTCCATCATTGGACCTCTAAAATCCGTCAAAAATGTTGTTCTGTTAAAAAGCTCGAAATTGAGGTTCCACGGTCGAATTATTTTCATAAATACATTCACTGAATATATTTAAAATGATACAGTTGACACAGACAAATTAGGCTTCAGTGCATGTATTTGATTTTCACTCACCAACAAAACTCCAACTACTTGAAACTCGAAAAATCGTAGATTCAGATCGTTTGATGTCGGCTATTCCTGAAGGAATTCTCAATCCGTTGGTGAAGATTGTTTCAGTAATATTATATTCAAGAGAACTGCAAACGGAAAAATGTTGATGCTTGCATCTATAAGACAAAAAAAGCATAATCTGTAGCTCAGTTTTCAAAATGTTGAGAAAAAACGAATGGCGCTGTGATCGGAGACAACTTTGGAGGTACGTATCGTAGGCACCCGCATACAAATACACCGTGTGTGTGCGTGTATACGTGTGTGCGATAGGCAGGTTCAGATGGGCCGGTGCATAATAGAAAAAGAACAAATACAATTGAACGAATGGATCGCAGTTGCTTTGCTATAATTAATTGTTAAAACCATACAGAACTTGAAAATTAATTCCGGGAGAGGAAGAGAGATTGATAGATCGATTCGTTTCTTTGCTTAAAGAATACTTTTTATAGGCAATACAGAAATAACAAAAAGAAATAGGAAAAATGAAATCGCGTTTGGTTGATTCGAAATGAAGAATCGAAGCAATAACAAAAGGAATAATAAAAAACAAACGAAAATGCTCCGCACTTTAGTTATTTTTTGTTATATCATGCGTGATATAACAAAAAATAACTAAAGTACAAATGAAAATAAAATGAAGATGAAAAATAATTAATAAACATAAATAAGGTAATAAATAAATTTGAAAAAAATAAAAAAAATAAATACCGCAACGAAAATAACGACAAATATAGTAGAATCGTGTTCCACGGTTATTATAATAACAAACAAAATAAGTTATAAAGAAAATTGAGAAAATCTTGATATAATAACAGGAATAAGAGAATCTATAGTAAGTTAAAATCATCCCGCTATAGAGAAACGATCGCTTAGTCGACAACTGATACAACTATCGGTGATAAACCGATAGCTAATCAAGTCTCTATGGAGTGAAAGAGTGAGAGAGAGAGAGAAAGATAGAGCTAGAGAATGCAGAGACGAAAAAGAAGTGAAAAAAAGCTAGAAGTATTTTGGAGGAGCGAACCTGGATGGTACGAACACTTGGACGATCAAACACGGAATGTTTGGAGGCTCCGTCAACTTCAACCATTTCATAGCTTTCACATAGCCGAGACGGACAACCGGAGATAGTCCGAGAGATTAAAGGAGAAACGGACCCAGACGGAATGAGTGAGAAGGCCAAACGAAGGAAGAAGAAGAAGAAGAATGAGAGAAAAGATATTATGCACAAGTTGAATTCGGCTATAATCGTAACTATTTTGACTACCAAAATAATGTTGAATCGGTTACGAAACTGGACTTTAAATACAGAAGCTCCCACAGTTTGAAATCATGATTTTCAATCCGAAAAGATTATCTACGTTTGTTTACATATTCTTCCGTTATTAATGCATGGTCAAAAATATTTTTCGAGTTTCACTACTATTTTTACTATTTTTTACAACGAATTAATTCAATGAAGAATTATTTAAGTTATACGAATAATTAAAAAATGAAAAGTTCTAGTTAACAAAACAAATGCAGACACGAAAACGAAAATAAAAATTATTGACTCCCTTGAGCCTAAAAAACTATACATAAAATAAAACAGGTAGAAATGAAAACATGATCGAATGAAAAAGAAAGAAAAATCATTTTATCGGTAATTCGAACTCGACATTTTTTCCTGTCCCACACCGAACGAAACCCAGCCAGTCATACTCGATTTAATCACACTCGTTCAGATGTGAACATCAAAAGAAATACTTTTTGTCTTATCAAACTCCGAAATACTCTGTTGTTGTATAAATATTGAAGAAAGCGTTTTTTAAAACATTTCGAATCGATTTGCTGTCTGTGAATGTGTCTTGTAGAGACTCGAAATAAATCTTCCTGTCTTTAGTCAATTTTTAATCAAATAAATAATAACGTTTGCGGTAAATATTTGGCTTACATATTATTAATTATTAAATAATTAGCTTAGGTTTTAGTTAATACATATTTAATTTAGATAACGATACTTCACAACCGGCACAGGGCACTTTGAAAACTGAAGGAATTAACTACTTTTATCATTTTATTCTAATAATAATACATACACATACGTACGTAGTAAGTTTATTTTGAAAATGGATACACAGTATACGCTGTGAGTTTCTTGGGAACATAGATTCGTAATATTGTTATATTTTGAAATTTTAATCTTTCGAGAAAAACAATATAACAGAACTTAGATTTTTCTTGTCGTATCAAGAATATCAATCTGCCCCGAGTTATAGCCCCTTAAGTCAAATGTATTGATTTTTCAAAATATAAATCTCCGTGCTCGTATAACTGGGTCCTTCAGTAGTAAACCACTTCTTTAAAGAATAAATTTCAAAATTTTGCCCCCCGAGTTACCGAGTGGTTTGTAGTGGCGCAATTGGATCATTCAGCGATGAACGATTTTTTCGAAAAATCAATTTCAAAATGTAGTCCCCAATGCAAATAAAGTTAGCAGAAAAAATTTGATTTTTTATGCGAGCAAGCTTTACCAGGTTCTAACCGACGCGGAATCGTTTTTCCTTGAAGAATATACTAATTAAATCATTTTTTTTATTTTCACTTTTCAACGGCAAATATCACCCGGAAAACAGTTCAATTAGAACGATTTTTTCGTCTAGCCATTCAAATTCCCATAAATATTGAGTAAATTTTCATAAAGCGCACAATTTTCATCAATAGAAAAGTCGGACAATATTTTTCTAATATTTTTTCACATTTATTTTTTGGAATCTCAACAATATGTACAAAATATTATAAAGAAAATGTCCTTATTCTTTGCCGGTCGATTGTTTAATTTTTTCCAACAACATTTCTAATCTGTCCTTCATCACAGGCTGGCCTTTTTTAGTTTTTTTCGACAACTTTTTGTAAGTTTCCATTTTTTTTTCCTTGTATCTATTCAACGCTTGGGCGCGTTCTTCTTTCGATTTGAGCGTATGTTCCTTTTTCGCCTTTTTTTCAGCTTGTTTCTTTCTCAACTCTTGTTTTGCGGCAAAAAAAGGGCTGTGTTTCTTGACGACGCTATTGTGGAAATGATAATACAATTAATATTTTATAATTGTTTATCAACTATTTATAGTTTGTATCCATTGTTTTTGTTAATGATTTACCTGTTTTCTTGAGTAGCGTCCTGCGGCTTTTTCAAAAGTTTTGATTTGTCAGGTATATTGATCTTTTCTTTCTGAAGATCTTTGTAAAAGTTGCGCAATACCGCCTTTTTTCGTCTCTCTTCCCACTGATCAACTAATAAAAACAATAAAGTTGTTATGTTGCATGAATGAAATCTTCAATCAAGAGTTTAACCTAAAAAAAAACAACCATTACCTTTGTACTTGTTGCTATATTTTTGTAACCTATATTTTTTTTTATCGAACGGTTTCTTTTCACTCGTAGATTCATTTTTATCACTTATTCGTCTATGGCTTTCGCCTTTTTTATTATTTTTCGAATTGCTAGTAGTATTCATGATCACAGACTCCCGAGCGTGATTAAAGACGCGAAAGCATGTTTGTTGACGACACTTGACAACTACACACGCGTGGTTCACAATGCATCCGAGAAAATTTTGATGCAAGTTGTTCCAATGACCGATAGAGGCGCTTTGCCGATTAACAATAAGACGTCCGTTTAATTTTATGCCATACAACTTGCTATTTGTAGTTTTTAAGGAGAGAGAATATAAATAAACGTTTATTAAAATTAAAAACGCGTAAAATAATTATAAAGACCACGAACAGAGCGATTTTTACAATCTGCAAATTCGAGCGAGTACTGCAGTGGAGCGGTTAGACTTATACTTCTAGTGTTAGCCGCTACGTAAAAGCGCCACGTTGGAGATCGACCAACTACCGAACACCTTGTCATCGACCATTTCCTTGCTCTTCTCTGGTTTGTTATTTCTCAAAACAGTACGACATGCTCGCTGGTGCAGCTTGCAGCATGGTGTATCGGTGCACAGAATCAAACCACTTTGAGGGTGTACATTTTAATTCGTAACGTCGATTGTAAAGTTTATTCAAAACAATAACAGACAACATTATTGGCTTAATATGGGAGACAAAGGCAAGTTTAATGTGTTTGTTTGATTGATACATACCCGATCCCGATATTCAACTTGCATAAGCTAAATTATACGAAATAAACCCATAATATATTTCGCGAACCGAGTCGATACGTGCAGACGCGAGCTTAACGTACACAATGCGACACGTTCCAAATACGAATATTACGAATGTGACCTACAAACACTCACGTGTTCTCGCTCTCTTCGCCCCCCTTCTACCGGAAGAGTAGGGTTGCTCCAGTAATTCAAACTGAAATTCCAAGGGAGCATAAACATAATAAAGCAAACTTAAATATTGCAGTTAATTAAATTAATACTACGTATTGATTTCAGTCTGGGTTTTTGAAACTTTTGATATAATGTAATATTTGAATTGGAGCACAAGAATGTTAGTTTATCATATTTTGTGAAATGAAATTTACTGATTGATCTCATTTCAATAATTATATCTCATTATTTTAAATAATCCAAAGTTTTGCCTGTCACGTGTGCAACCAACATCTGAGATTTTTTCGAGACTTGATCCAATTTTATTCTTCTATTCTTATAATTCTAAAATATAACTTAATGATTGGCATACGACTGTGGAGAGTTTGACAGATTTTTAAACTTCGAAATGCTCTTATGAAAAAAAAAAAAAAAATTGGGTTTTTGGAAGCTGTAACCGTTCTATGTCTCGAAAACTAAACGATCGATTTGGATAGAATTCTGTACAGAGGAACTTTACACAATTGTCCAGTCTTTGTCGAGCGATTTTTTTTTTTTTTTTTCGAACCGCATAGTTTTTGTTTAATAGTGAAAAAATGGCAAAATCCGTAAGTTGCAAATTTCGAAGGTAAACATTTTCCATAGCGTTTTTTCGATCGGAACAAGAAAGTTTGAGCCCATTTCTGTCATTTTCTCGCATGGGCTGAAACTTTTTCATGAAAAATTTTGTCATAAAATTACAGAGCATCATGTGCACTTTAGCGGTGGCAGCGGAATGGGCAAAGATAATAATATAATGATACAGCCTCAACGTCACGGTCACATTGATGCTCATCTCGGATTTCTACAACTCCATCACAGGCAATTAATTTATAAAATTAATAGGACGAATTATCGATAATGTAAAACGAAGCTTGGGGCCGAATTTCAAGACGAAAATTGTTTGGTACTTTTTTCATGGAATAGCAATTTATCGAGTTATAACAATTGATCGTAATAATTTTTGAATTTCTTGCATACTGTCAAAACTGCTAGAGATAAAACAAAATTCAACTGGACCAATGTTGTTGTAGAGAGCTCGAAATTTACGACAAAAAGTCGAAATCAAAAATTTCATTATTACAGATTATTAGATTATTATTTTCTCATTACTTGAGGCAAGAAGTATTTATTATTATTCATGGAATTTCTTATTTTGTTTACTTTGCGCCAGATATCACATCGAATTTTCGGTACCGTGGAACGTTTGTATACACGGGGAAGGTCAAAGTATAGCTCCCGCTGTGGTCGTTGGCAACGCGAATCCCAATTGCTCTGTAATTGATTTCGCTCAGGACAAGGACGGTCTAAGGTGAATGAGATAATTAATCGGTTGATTAATAAGTTTCACCGAGTTTGTCAAATGGTAGAAATTTTCTTTTTTTCACCTTATGACAATGTGATGAAAAAAATATATAAATCTGAAATTCCTTCCATCCGTACCTCAAAAAAAAAAAAATTTATATTTTTTCACTTGTACAAATAAAAGACTATTAATTTTGGAATTTTAAATAATTATTCAATGTTGGATTCGCATGAAATAAATAATGACGGAAGTTTACTAAAACTTTAATAATTTAATCCCAAAAAATTATATTAAAAAATTAATAATTTTAAAGAAAATGGAATATGGAGGAAAAATGATGGATCGATTGCATTTATTTGTATCTTTTCTCTTCAGATTGAAGGTCGACCTTTTGGCCTACAAGGAAAAAATAATCAAGGAAGAAGTTCAGCTAATGTGTTGCAAATCGGGATCGCCTCTCAACATTCTTATTCATGCCCGTGTCCTTGGCAAGGACAAGGGAACTCCGTTATTGCGAAATGGAATAAAAAGCGTTGCGATCGAGGCGAACGAAGATGACGATGACGAGGATGACGACGAAGTTTCAGAATAGAAAACGTTTTTAAATCACCATATTAGGGTGATTAATTGACGCGTTTTCGTAACTTAATTTGCCTTGACAGTTTCTCGAGTGATTTTAAGAGAACAAGCAAATATTTGGCGAATTAGGATTAAGAAATTTCAAGCGTTTTTCAAATATACAAAAAATTTTCAACTTTATAAGAAAAATATTTGAATTTCTGTGGTGATCTTGAAAAAAGAAAATTTTTAAGACTCGATGAAAAAAAAAAAAAATCTCAAAAGTTAACAAAATTATATTTCAACGTCAACAAACTCGAAATTTCTAATTAATTGAAAAATAGAACTTCTCAAACGAGTCAACAATGAAATGATAAATGAGCCGTTTGAAAAATCATATTTTTTAACCACTGCGACAAAATGAAATTTCTAACGGAACAAGAAATAATAAAACAAGAACGATATTTCTGCGGGGCTGAAAAAGTCATTTTCGTCTAAAAGAAACATGCAATAATTCGTCGACTACAGATCGACTACAGAAATGATTTTTGCCTTGTAAAAATCGGTACGAATCGGGAGAGTGAAGATTTTTTACAGAAAGAAAACCAAAGCCTACAACATGTCGAAGGTCGGAAAGATCCGTTTTGCCTTCGCGCGCAAGTTTGGCACGTGCAAATTTTGCGTCAAAGTTAAGACGATTTGTCTCCTTCGTTCTTAACGCCCCCTAGCAAACGATCGATATATCTTAAGAGCGTATATTTTAATATTGTTTCTACAACGAAGCGAATTAAAGAAAGCTCACGTTGAGCGAATATGGATCGTCACGTAAGAGTAATTAACCGTGAGAACCAACTTTTATTAAAATCTCGTTAAATAAACCACTAAAACAAAAAGCAACAAGATTGTTTTTTATATTTCGTCGTCATTGAGTTTATGTTTTTGTGATACACAAAATATTTTCCATATCATTAATGCCGCCGAAAAATTAACGATTGAAAAAATTAATTAATTATTGCATAATAACGATGTTGAAAAATACTCTTTCCTTCGGTCGTACAATTTACACAATGATTTATTTTTTCAATTCAATTCTTTCAGATTGCTCGTGACCTCAGGTTAGTACCTTTTTTTTAACCCTACTCGTTTTTACCGTGGGTCTGCATACATTTTTCATTCGACACAACAGCTTGTGGCAGAGCCAATTAACAGGCCACAATCGTCGAAATAAATGATGAAAAGTCTAAAATTGTTAAAAAATTGTGCTACGTATTTTTTTCTGATAGAGTTGAGTTTTCCGGAATAGGTCAAACTTACACATTGTTCTTTTCCCATCATCAGCGAACAACGTGAAACAATAATATTTCTTGAAATATCAAGTATCCTCCAAGAACAATAAGAATTTGCTCGTTCGCTGTCACTCTCGTACTGGCGCAACTATGATAAAGGGTCTCTCGAGGGTATTATTGAGGAGTCACCCGGACCCTTCGAATTTTCGAAAGTGACATTTTTCGACACCGTTTGACCGATTAAAATTCAATAAATGTTTGTACCGGTGTGACATTTTGCCTCAAGGTTATTAAGGGCTCGTCTCATCGAATTTTCGACAACGTTCCACTCGTCGGATTTGAAAAATATGAGAGTTAAGCGCGACTTTTTAAAATCTCGATTCGACAAACGGTGGAATTTTCACTTTCCAACTTTGCAGCAGCAGCAGCTCGTTTCTACGTCGACTGGAAAATAATAATTTTATTCCGTAGCAACGTAGAGCGTCGTCAGCATTGAAAACGTCCCTTTTTAGTTGGAATTCCGGTAGGACCGTCGACAAACTCGCAAATATTGAAGCCAAGTTTAACGAGAGGGTGACAGTTGCTTCTCGGGTTGCCCCATTTGCCACGAAAGCTCATCCATCCTGGCGACGTTTCGTCCACCTCAGCTGGCAACAGTTCGATTCTCTTCCACGTTTGCCAAGCAATTCCAAAACCACTTTCATCGTACAAACGTGGCAACCGTACGAATTTGTGTTTTCCTGGTGCTGTCCATAAACCATGAGACCCACGAGCACTAAACAACACCGGATGTTTACCAGTCGACGTAAATACTCGTTCTGGAAATATTGGTTTTTGAAATATGCCCTCCCTCGTTTCTTGAGCCTCGTATACGAATGTACCGCTTCGCTTTTCGTAACGATAAAATGCTCCAGCGTCGTGGGCAGATACGTACATCGAGGATGGATCGTCGTCCCCCTAGAAACCCAAGATTTAGAAAAAATTATAAAATTAAAAACAACTAAGGTGAGAAATAAAGAAGGAAGATAAAAAGATGCCGAACCTTAAAGTATAGGCTCATGTGTTCCCAATCGCCCACGTGATTGCCGTATTCCTTGAGGCTTCCCAGACAAACACCCCCCACCCTTGGTATTGGCCAGCTACCGAAAAATCCGAGATCCAGAACGCAAACCGCCTTTCCCTCGCTGAACGGATAGAACATCCAATAGGTCACGTGAAAGTGCAGTTTCCTCAACCTGTTATACGTGACGGGTCTCGAATTCCCGTCCCGAATCGTGTCAGCTCTCGTCGTAACGACCTCGTTTCCCGAAACATCATTCCTCATCGTATTATCTTTGCCAACGATCGCGAACTCATCATTTCGTCTTAATTTTTTTTTTTCGTATTCAACAGTAAAGAATCTTCTACTACGTGTATCCGACCATCTTGAATCTATGATCCTTTTGCTCCTTATTATTCTCCTTCGTTTTCTTCTACCATAATCTTCCTTCTTTGGAATTTCGTTCGTTCCGCCAAACGAGGACGATGAAGAAGCTTTTTTTTCTTTATTTGTCACCGTACGACTCGTGCAGTCCTTTACTAACGCGTAAATCGGCACATTTTCCGCTGGTTCTCTACCGTAGATGAACGACGATTCATTTCGTAAAAGCAGCTCTATACGGTCGATAAAACAACAAACAACAATAAATTCTTAGTATCGTATTACGAAATTGTCATCGGTCGATCAAAAAACGTATTGAACGAACCGGAGAATTATTTCAAATATGTTCTAATTAATCGCGATCCCGTACACAAAATTAAGCTTCAATCAGGTGGAAAAGTCCTTGAGAATAAAAATATCGAAAAGCTATGAGAATCTTAAAAAGCAGAAAAGTCACCCGCAATTGACACATTCATATAAATTTTATTTTTTCAACGAAAAAACATATATCTTTGAGTTGGAAGCACCTATTAATGTACTGACCTACGTCAATGCGTGTGTGCAGATGATTATTTCCCGCTTTGACGTTATCGAGAAACTCTGGTACACCGAGGGGAAAAAATTTCTCGCCTGGAGCGAGCCAAACGAGAGGCGCCCATGCTCGTACCAATTCCCTCACTGGAAATCAAATGGGAATAAACAAAAAAAAGAATATGTACACGCAAAGTAGGAGAAACGACGAGTAATCTCATCGTCCTTACATTTGATCACTGTAATGATATAGATGTACGAGCTAATCTCATCTCCGAGACTAATTGAGAAAATAACTAGGAAGTTTTATTCCGTACGTTTTGTCGTTTCGTAGCACAGGAATACACGTGCACGCGCATGTGTAAACAAAGCACGTAGTTATGTACTTCCGTACGTAAATATAAAACCGTAATATATACAGATACGGGAGAGGTCCGGAGCACTCTTATACACACAAAAACATGGAAAACAACGATTGCGTACACTTCCTCGCTTTCTTCAATTACGAATCATATTTGATTTTACGTAATGCGCCAACGAGCCAGATCACACAGATCTCGCAACTATATCGTATGTATATTTTACTCGTGATTCATAAACGAAAGTTTTATACTCGAGTTACGTTTACTTTTGTTCCGAAGAATCACGCTATTATTCTCTTTCTCTTTCTTTCACCACGTCATTAATGGGCTTTAAATTACAGGCTTCTCAAAACTTCCATCTCTTTAGAACGAATCCTTTAATGATTTCCACGCAAAAACGTTTCCTATGTATTAAACGAATCTCTGGGGGGCATAAAAAACGGTTTTAGCTCAGTGGCAAATGCTCAAATACGAAAGTATCTGATTTTATATACCATTTCGCCTCACGTAGTCCCAGTTTTTTTTTCATTATTTCCATTTGAATTTAAAAAAATAAATTGAACGAAACATTTAGGTTAATTTATTTCGATTTTTTATTTCATTTCTACCTTAATTCAAATTAAAAACAATGTGAAAATATTTTTGTTGTTCGAAAATAAACATACGACAATACCCCCTCCCCCCGAGCCTTCATCAGGTTTTGTCAGCACAAGAATTTCCTCATGCACCCTATATTCGCGTAGTGTTTGCAGTTTGTGGCAGTTTGTCACCACGTTGATCGTGAACGCGTGTAAACAACGGTTGAGCCGAAGGTCACCAGAGCATTTTTACTGTGCGCGGTCTACGTAAAGTAACGGTTTGATGTGTAAATATAAATAACGAACGCTCAACACTCGGTTGACGTAATTCGCATCTCGTGGAACCGCGTCAATTAGACCGTAAACGTGAACTAAACGACGAATATTTTTTTATAAACTACTCGCTAAAAACACTCACGACGAAGATGGCGGTAAGAAAAACCGTTAACGGCATCATTGGAAAACGAACTAACAATAATCACAATTTACCTCTTTTTTCGACGATGATTCTCGAGCTCGTACCTCGCAGTGAAAACAGTAGAATCATGAGTACAAATCGTAACATAATTGAAGAGAGACATTTTGACACAAAAATGACACTTATCGATCAAATCCCTCGTAAATTATTGCAAACTTTGATCCATCGTGAGGGTGACACTTTTTTCACAAAACTTTCAACATGTTTTCGACGATTATATGTGCACGTGGTTATGTGTTTTATTTTTTCTTACTCTCAATACTCTCGATGATCGATACGAAGACACGCCGGCAATCGACAACAAAACAAAGCTTGAACGTTTCAAATTGCGCGAATTTTTTATTTCAAGTGAAAAATGTCAGTGAAATATGTGAGTTTTGCTTTGGAAGTCTCGTCGCCTCGAGGTTGAACGTCGCGGAGTTACTGACCGGTATACTATCCTCGTATGTGTTCCGAACATTTCCGCGCCGTTCACCACGCACGCGCATTAGGGTCGCGCGGGCATACGCGGTCCGAGAGAAGCATGTACACGATAACTCTATACAGCGTGTAACACACAATCACAAAAAAAACATGATCGTAGCGCAAAAGTAACACGCACTTGAAACGAACGCACGATGCAACAACAACTATTTGGGAAATTTATTTTATGTCGGACCAGTTCTTAGAGCTAATCTGAAAAGAATGCTAAGCCAAGAGATAATCCTGAAAAAATGTGCTACGTAATAAAGCTAGTATGTACCAAAAATCGGGTTCAGAACCGTATTTTCCTAGGTTGGTGCGAATTTGGAAACTAAAAGAGTCCAATTCCGTTTTCTGATCGTATCTTTTCCGAAATTTGTTTTTTCATCGCAGTTCAAAAGTCGAAGTATCTACATTTTTTGCACAAAGTCATTGACAGTGTTTTCCAACTAAAGTATCTTGATCCTGCAAGCAGCTCAAAAAATATTGTTGATTTTTATCGAGTCGTTTCCTCCATTTTTAAGGTCTGGTCGGAATTCAACGAAATTGTGTATTTTTGTTATTTTTTTTTTTTTTTCTTTTTTTTCCATGACAACGATGATTTTACATTTGACGATTGATTACGTGTATCTGGTAGGGATCCTGAAATAATATTTTTAGATAAAGGAGTTTTATGAAAAATAAAATGAAGGAGACACTTGATTTTTTTTTTTTTTTGATTCTAGCTAGACTTTGACCTCATTTCGCTCTGTGTGCGAACTGTTTTTTTTTTTTTTTTTTTTTTTTTTTTTTTTCGGAAATTTCAGCTTCGCAACATCGATTCTGTACAGTTTCGATCGATCTTTAACCGGTTTTACAACCTCGAAAATCTGGATTACGAAATTTGATCAATTGACCGTAGAGACCTCTAAAACCTAATATTGAAGTTGGCGATCTTAAAATGCAACAAAATAAAAAAAATATTGAACGATGAGTCAGCGGTTAGTCGTTGATTTCCGGTCTAACGATTGATTAAAAACAAAAACGTTTACTAGCGAATTTGTAATTTGACACACTTACGATAATGTCAACTTCGTTTGAGCTGTGCGGATACGTGTGTGCCTGGGTCATTGGATAAACGCGCGATGAACAAGAACAAAAATGGTCTGCGGCATTAGCTGAAAGTGTAAGGGAAAGTATTTTGCGGAACACTTCCGGTCTTCCGAGCCGCACGCGATCGGCGTCCTTAAAGAGACCGGAGCTTGCCGGAGCGTTACAAGTCACGTGATCGAGTAGATCACGTTACTTGATGCTCCTCATAAAAACGCGTTCGAAACTGTGCGATCTTCGATTGCCAATATTTCAAATACGGAAAGATGAGTAGAAAAACTTTTTGTAAAAAATTTTTCATTTAATTGACGACCAAAGACAGAAGAGTAATCATTTTTACGCAACAACAACAAAAAGTCTCATACTCGTTAACTTTCATTTTATTTATTTCAACGAAGCGACTCAGTTACATTTACCAAATTTTTACCACTGTCGTATTTCCTTTCGACCGATTAAAATGACCGAAGATCTTACAAGATTAATGATAATCGTGTTTCTCAATATTTGTGGAAAAATTTTCGCCATATGTACAACTTAATTATTGCGGAGTGGATGTAACGAGAGAAACTTTAACGAGAATATTTTTGATAACATTAAATGGCACTCAAGTTTACTTAGCTGAAATCAATAATATTAACTAATACGATGTGAAAAACTGACTGATGGCCAAATGAGCGAATGATCTTTCTTCTTTTTTCTCAACACATAATATGTCTATAGTAAAATTCTCGAGTCTCGTACAGTTGAACAATGGGAAAGATTCTTTTGGACAAAAAAATGTTCTTATGTAACGCAGCAAAGACCTACAAAGTATGCCATTTGCTTAATTTTCTTTCAAATTCACTGATATATATTTTTCATATTCTACAATCATTGCTGAAATTTCAATAAGCTTTATCACATGGTTTCTGAGGAAAAAGGGATTGAAAAATGTTGCAAAAATTTACAGGATTCTTTAGAGAGTCGACTATTGCATCCTGTCCTCTGTGTTTATACCATTTTTTTTTTTTTTTTTCTTTACAATGAGAAATCATTCAATTTCAAAAGTAATAACAATGAAAATTTCAACAAAACGCGAGTGGAGACAATCACTAGCAATAAACTGGCATTGCCACTATTAATTTTTCATTGTATGCTTAAGCCTAAGACTCAATCCGTTTCCAGGCTCTACATTCGTCTTATTTATGATATAAGTTTCGTTCGTAACGGTCGGGATATCGTTAAGGAAAAAAAGTTTTTACTTCCAATATCGCGTAAAACTACCTTAAATCACTTTGATCTATAAAATTTACATCGATTCAGTCTCTTTTTTAGTTGATTCTGCTTCGTGTTCCGTACGAAAGCTTTTTCCAACAATTTATTTGTTGTTCTCTTATTCAACGAGTTTTTTCAACTCGTCACCACCGAGTTTTGGTCTTTAATCGACTGTCTGTAAATATTATTACCATTCAAAACATTCATATAAAGAATATTAAACGAGTTATTCTATATTGGCGTCCTGAAAAAAAAAAAAAAAACATCCGAGAAAATCTTATCCTGATATCACTATAAGATTAAATATACAAAAACTTTTTTCGTAATTCTCACTTCGATTGAAAATTTTTGAAAAAAATCGTTCGATTTGCAATGAATCCTACTTTCTAAGCGATCAAAAGCTCCAACACAAAAAAGGTTATAATTGGTTGAATATTACTAATATTTTTCAAAATATTATTCTACTCAATTATCGATGACTTTATCTAAACGAAAAACGTAAATAATCATTAGAACGAAAGACATACTTGGAAGAACGGGAGAAAATTGAATTAAAATTATTAGTCAATAATAATTACTCGATGATTGTTCACCAGCCCTTTCCATAACCGCAACTGCAAGTATTGAAAAAATCTTCCAAAACGTTATTAACCATTATTCCAAATAGATTGTGCGACTTTTTCATAAGATTTACTTTTTTTATCTCAATATTTTCATTTCTTTTTTCTCTTTTTTTGTTCGGCGTATCAACTCGACGACCGTCGTCGCTCATGAAAAAAAAAGATTTTATTTTTCACTGAACAAGGGCCACGTTTTTCAGGTCGCTTTGCTGCTTTTGTTCTGTGTTCTGGTAAAACTAATTCGATGTTATTTTACCACTTCTGCGATCCGAATATACCTTCGCGACAATTGGGACACGTGTTTCGAGTTTCCTGGAAAAAAAATTATATTTTCAATACGCAACTATTGGAACTTACCAATTGTATTATTGTTTTTTGTCGCATATTTATAGAAAGAAGCCTCTTGGTTCCTATAAATTTTGCTGGGTATTTTTGTCATTAACCTTTTGGAAGCGGGAAAAATTTTCATTCGATTTTCAAAAAAAAAGGCAAAAGTGAAGAATAATTTTGAAAAAAGACGCTCCATCGTTGGAGGCACATTTAGGGCACTATTATGAAACTGCGTGCAATTTTTAAAAAAGATTCACCGACATATATTGGCGGTACACGTAATCAAACGTTGCATGGTTTAACACGAGTTCTTATGGGGAGCATTTCATTGATACGCTTATTTATGCGAGCGGATTATACGTAATTACCAGCCACAGGGTATTACAGTTACATTGCGATAATTACCTGCGGACCTTCCTCGCGCCATTTGGTGATGCAAATTTTGTGGAATCCGTGTTTGCAGGGGAACAGTTGCATGGATTCTTTCTCCGAGAGTTCGGTAAGGCAAATTGTACAGTCCGGTTTACCGTTGCTTGACATGGATCCTCGCTTTCTTCTGCGCGTTCTTTTGAAAGAACATCATAAATTAGATCAGAAGAAGAAGAAGAAGAAGAAGAAGGGTTCAAATAATAGATTGATATCCTAGTTACTATTTGTTTACCTTTCGTCCTGGCTGGTACACCATGGGTCACCAGGTTCCGAGGGTGGTGAACGGTACCCACCACCCCCGTGTTGGTTTTGATACTCATTGTGACCATCACCACCAGTGAACATGTAATAAAAAAACGCTCCGAGACCAACAGCGACCATAACCATCAACGTAACTCCCGGATGTGTCATTTTGACTTGTCAAATTGTAAACTCGTTTTGTATCCCTGGTCACGTTATTTCTCGACTGTTGCGAGCTTGTTGCACGTTTTTTTTTTTTTTTTTTTTCACTTTTAATCGTTAATCGTAATAAATGGTAATCATAAAATATTTAGAACCGATTAAAACGCAAAACAAAAGTCACAACAAATGGATTTTGCAACACGGAATAACAGAGTCGTGTTTATTCTCAGATGAAATCTCTATATCCTGCTCGTCGATCGCTTACGTTGCGAAATCTTCGTTACTTTCGCCATCGTCTTTTCCCAGATACTTTGACAAAAACATAAAAGTCCCCGCCATAAAGGAATACTGCTTTGTTGCAACGCACACAATTCTACTTAACCAACCCCCCAACGGACTTGTCAAAAAATAGCCTCAACCATTGCCACCCGACGCGGAAAGCCTCGCTCCCCCCTCTCACCCTTTCACACTCTCTCTCTCTTCGCTTTTTTCGCACGGGAACGGAAACCACAATCAAATAAACATATGGCTATCGCGCTGCCAACTTCTTGAAGTGAAATGATTTCATCGAAAATTTGAATTTGATTTCACACTTTTTTGCGTGTAATTCGTTATTCGAACAAATCGAATTACGGAAAAACGGAATATTATTCTCGTTGTCATATTTATTAGTCACTCAATGAGATTTTGACATTTCTCTACGTTCGGTAGTCAAGATAGACATACAAACTAAGTAGCGCAAAGATACAAGCCTGGAACTTTAATGTTCCAATCACATTTTCATGAACAAAAATCAAATTCTTGAATAATTATTTTCAAATGAACGCCGTCGGTAAAGAGCAATTTTTATTTATCTATAGCCGCTACATTTGCATTCACGGAACGATAGCTTAGCGAAGAAAATATTGAAGAAAATATTGAAGAAAATAGCCTTTTAACATATAAACTCAAATTGCTGAGCATTCTCGTCAGGATTAATTTTTTTTTTTTAATCAATCGGAAAAAAACTAAAATGATAAACATTCAGCGTGCACTGATATCATTCGCGAGCAATTGACCTTCAAGCGGTATGGAAGAAAATCCAATTTTTTATGGCACTGAATTTACGTGCGGAAGTCTGCTTCAATTTCATATTTTCAAAAAAAAAAAAAAAATCTGCTTCGATTGCTGTGCTTTTGTTAGAATATCCATCATTTCCCTTCTTCTGAAATACTATTTTTCTCTAGATCCGCATAAAAAACGAAGAGAGGCAAAAAATGTCATGAGGCTTGGTGCTTGTGAGCTTTATTTTTGGGGTCGAAGGAGTCATGGTGAGAAGACGACGAGTTCTTAGAAGAAAACAACCATCTCGATGGTCCAATGTCAATCGAAGGGCAACACAATACGTGACTGTGACATATATCGACTACTTCCAGAAATCCAAATACATCGATTTAAAATCAATTAAATTTAATTAATTATTGTATTCTCATGATATATTTTTATTTGGACTTTTGTCTTGTCTGTATAAAAATGTCGATTAATTATGACAATAAAATAATAATTAATTTAAAAAACAAGATTTTATGAACATCCTTACGAAACGAGGTCGAAAACTCTGAGAACTGCTCAATCTTCGATGAACGTGGACGAGAACAATTTTTCGAGTTTGAAACGACGGCAGTCCGACAGCAGTATATAGTATTTTTGGGAAAATATCGAAAAATACCAGAGCTCGTTATGATTGACGAGACAGAGGGTCGATATACAGAATTTGTGGAAATACCAAAAAATCTTTATTTGCCTTAAAGAGAAGAGGGTAAGGAAAAATATAACAAAAAAATCGATGTGTTTCCTTATTAATCCAATTTAATAAAATTTGATTTAATGAAAACGTTTTGTTCCGATAAATGATCAAAAGTAATTACAACTTTAATTGCAATAAATAAAAATTAATTGAATATAAATTTATCACAGTGTTTTCATCAATAAATTAATAAGTGGATTCTTTTAATAATAAATGGATTGACGCTTCATTTCAACAATTAATGAATCAATTAAAATTACAAATAGCTGACTAATTAATTTGAAGTTGAAGAAAAATGACATATCTTGACAAATGACATATCTCCTTGTCATTCGTATTGTAGTCTAGAAAAAAATGGTTTTCGCAGTTTTCTTTTTTCAGTGCAGAATAAATTTAAAATTGTTACAGTTTTTTTTTTCTAAAATTTTGTACACATATTTATTGATCGGGTTGATCCTTCGAGAATTACGTTCAAATTTTCATGAAATAAAAAATTATGAATAAATTTTTATGAAAAAATAATAATAGTAATAATGATAAACGTTAAAGGGGTTTTCGTAAAAATGTGCCGATTAAATTTAGATTTGGTGGATATCGTTGAAATATATTGTCTTTTTCCGCAACGGTGTCAAAATTGAATCCGAATAATTGACTAAAACTCGCTATCATTTCGAGGGTGAGCGTAATATAGTTATAAATAACTATAATTATTAGTTTAGCAGATGATTAACAACTAATTAAAATCTGATCCGATTTGAGAACAGTTCCACAAATATTTCAAGTCGAAATTTGGTTTTGAAACGAGGTTCATTAATGATAGTTGATGGGCACCCCGTACACGGGTCTACATGGAATTTGCTGGTTTTCTCTAAATTTTGTGGTAGTAATGCTTTCGGTATATGCCAGCGAACGGTACAGGGTCAATCGATTTAACAAAACCCCGACAAAAAAATCTACTGAGTCGTATGGGAACGTGTGGGTTTGCCGTGATTTTATCAAAGTTCTGAAAGCAGTGCAACCCTCAAGGAAAATATCTCAGCCCCGCGACTACAGTGCCATGGCGGTGGTCTTGAATAAAATTGAATTGAAGAATAGTTACAAACCTTCTTGATTGATGAACGGAGTGTGTGAATGTAATAATCTATTGAGGGTTTCAAAGGTCGTACACTTTAAAATCATTCAGAACCACAAAATCAGTTCTAAATCGTCAAATTTTATTCACATAGTAAAAAGATATACAACAATTTTTAAGTTATTTGTACTCTTAAATTATAATGACTTAAAAGTGATTACAGCTTTGACATTATTTCGCTAAAATACAATTGTTTTTTGTCAAAGGTTTCAAGGGTCGTACACTATAAAATCATTCAGAACCACAAAATCAGTTCTAAATCGTCAAATTTTATTCACATAGTAAAAAGATATACAACAATTTTTAAGTTATTTGTGCTCTTAAATTATAATGACTTAAAAGTGATTACAGCTTTGACATTATTTCGCTAAAATACAATTGTTTTTTTTTCTTACATTCCTAGCTTTACATTAGACATGAATACAGAAAAATATTTTTCTTGCTCCTCTAGCCGAAAGTACGCACTTTCGGGCCGCATTTCAGACCGGGAAGAGCAATTTTTGCGGTCGGCTTATGACAGCGCGCTCTGACGGGATTTTCGCGGCCGGTGATATGAACATACGCACGTATTATGCATTATTCTTTTGTTTTGTGCTTGCTCGTTTCAAATCCTCGTGTCGTGAACTCGTGGCGGAATTCCTTCAGGTGTATAAAAATACATGGACGAATAATCGTTTGAAGGTTCCGCAGACGAGGACAAGATATTGAGGAACTTCGACGAAACGGCAAAAATTAATGATGTTGAAGTTTGCATCGTTGAAATGCAATGAAATTCTGTTCGTTTTTTAGCAGAAGACGTAATTATTATTCAACATTTGGCCCGGACAATAAAATGATCACCTCTTTAGTCCCAAAAACTCAATCGAGACGAAAAATAGCGACGCTTTTCATAACTCAGTCTGCTAATAGAATCGTTGAACATAAACCAGGGTATTAAGGCGGTTCTCTACGTACGACAATATGATAAGAATTCAATAAAATTTGGTGATAACATTCTTTAGCATCAAATACGATGACGCAGATTTTTTCAAATTTTTCGTCTGCATAGTTGTCGAACAATTGGAGTTTACAATATGCTAAAGATATACCTATATATTTATCGCAATCCTATGCTTATGCATGTAAACTCTATTGTTCAATTACTCAAAAGCTATGTAGAAGAAAATTTTTTAAAAATGTGTATATTCATATTGAATACGAAAGAATATACGCATCAAATTTCATTAAATTCTAATCATTTCGAATTTTCCTATGCGGCAATATTGTTGTGTGTAGCCAACCTCCTTAATATAAATTAACTTTATAATACCAATAATATTGTTATACTGATGTGTGATTTTCTCGTGTGTATTTTTTTACTTTTTCTCAATGTTTTGGATGCCCGCCCCGACCAGCAAAACCTCGGCTTCGCCTCGGTCCTGCAAAAGTCGGGCGGGCATCCAACCCCCCCCCCCCCCCCCACCCCACCCTCGCCCCTCGGCTTCGCCTCGGCCTTGCAAAAGTTGGGTTAACGCGAGATGTCAGTTGTCATTGGCGAAATGTCAAATGTCACTTGACATTTTTGTGCGTTGCATTTTTCAATTAATTATTATAAGTAAACGTACTTTCGGCTACGGGACCAAGAAAAATAGTATACGACCCACGCCCCGAATGCTGGATGCCCTGGCCGCGTGTGATATAAGGCCTCGGCTTCGCCTCGGCCTTTATATCACACGCGGCCAGGAAATCCAACTTTCGGGCCTAGGGTCGTAATATACTATATCACAGTATCAAATTCAATATAAGCCAGTCGTCAGGGTAATTATTAAAGCGGAAGATCTCTGCTGAATCGTCTTAGAAACAAATGGTTACATTTTCTCTCAACATTCATCGCTCGATATCCAATCACTCAATATCTTCAAACAGACAGCGCCGTTGAGATATCGCCTTTCCTTGTGGCCGATCTTAAAAAAAGTCTGATCTTGAAAATAGCCCACGACTGTTTTGAAGAAGTTCGCAAGCTGCTTGTTTCAATCGTACGCAGCCGAACGTATCCGCAATAGAATTATACTTCAGAACATTGTCTAGGCAAAGATGATTCAACATTTCATTTTCGCACAATAATTTTAAGTCGAATACTTTGAACCTGTCTGCCACAACCATCATCGCATCAACAATGTCAATCAAATCATGAATCCTGCGACCGTATAAAAATTGAAAAAATTCGCCGAAGACTTTTAATTCTATATCAACAATTTCGAATGTATTAATTTCTTCTTCACCCGGTGCAACTACAAACATTTCTTCAAAAACTTGGCTGTTCGCTGCGAGGATATATTTGTTGGCATGTATTTTTTTATCACCCAACACGAACGCAACGTCACTGAAAATCTCGCAGAAAAAGAAGTATTCGTCTATACTCGACCAATCCATAGAAGGTTTTTCGCAAAGACAAACCCTAGGATATGTGTACATCTCCATCGTTACGTTAATGGTTAGTTCATTTAGAAATTGTATCTCCGCTGCTTCAAATCCTTGGAAAAAATCTAGTCTTATGTCCAGAGGACAGATTCTACGAACTGGTTCTGATAATTTCAGAATTATAGGTTCGTCCTCATTTATCTGTACAGATATATCAAGGTAGACGATATTTGCAGCATTGGATAATTTCAAACCCAAATGACTATACGGATACCTCGGAGTCAAAAATAAGATTGCGGTGTTTTCATCGCTGATAAAATGAGGATCGGATTCCATTCTCTCGGTGCTGGGGCCCATGTTCACTACCGACGAAGGAGAGAACGTCCGGGTGAATTTTGAACGGTGGTACTCTGACCGATGGATACCTTCTTCGTCGAAACATTTTGCAACGTGATAGGCTTCAGTCCCCATTCTGTAAGCAATTTTTGTACCGATTAATATGACGAATTCAGCTACGACCCGGAATATATTAAATTGAAGGTAACTACTGTACTGCATACTAGTCAAATAAATGCTAAATTTTCAAAACACTTTTAGACCAAGTTTAACGTACCAATTGAAGGTATTACTGATGGTGAATTTATATTACAGCATGTCTTATTAACGTGAAAAAACATTAAAAACGATAGTTTTGCAAAACCATCAACTGATAAATGCAAATTTTCATAATGACACAATTTTACTGGGATTTTTCAAAGAATAACCGGGATTTTTGAACCGATTTTAATGTACCTGGTCTCATTTTGTTCCTTTATTACTAATCTTCATAGTTAATTTTCCAACTTAACTATGAACAAGTAAAAAAAATATAAAATTTATATAGCAATACTTACGAGGTGTCCATTCTTCAAACGATCGAATCTTGTGTGTTCCACGTTTGGCTTTCTTTCGCTCCTCAATAACGTCTCTGTGCGGCCTCTTCTTCTTTTCTTCTTATTTGGCAAAACGAACTGTACTGTCTGCGTGTCTCAGCGCGAATGATCTGACCACCGTCGAGTCTTCCTTCCTCATACTTTTTCTCCGTTTGAAATGGCCTCTCCTGATTGGAGGCGATCTCCCCTCGCCTGTGGATGTACCGTACCGGCCAATGAGCAACACTGTCGTGTCACACCGCGCTTCGGCTCGGCTGATTCGTACATCCAATCAACTGCTGGGGTCCCAAATTACCGTTAGTCGGCGCGTCTTCTGTCGCGTCTACCGTCGCAACAAAGTGCATAGAGGTATCAACCAACGTTTAATGGAATTTTAATTCTCGAAGCACGAAGACGCAGTATTAAGATTTTCCAGAAATATTCCCATGAAGTCTTACGACGAAATTATTTATTATTTACGAAATCGCGAGACAAGAAATATGGCAAATTAAAAAAAAAAAAAAAAATACCCTTCAAGTTGTCCTCAAATGATGTACATTTTCACGACTGGGGTATTAGTGCTGTGTGGTACTAATTGCTCGAAGCAAAATGATTAGGAAATTAATAAAAACCAATGACTAAATGTAGCTGCACGTATAAAAAATATTTATTATTTACTTTATAAAAAATACAAACTTGTATGGAATTTGAGCTTTTTATGAAGCACAAATTGTACATAATCTAATAAAAATCAAAAGAAAATACGTTTTTGTTTTTAACATTCACCGGACTCACATTACACATTAATGATTACATCATTGTAAAGAGAATGTTACACTTGTAATTATTGTTAAAATAAATGAAAAGAAAAAAGTTCCGCATCATAAACGTCTTCTCAAAAATTATGACTTAAATATGTTTTTTTTTTTTTTTTCAACATTTCTGACGTTCTCTTAAGAATTAAATAAAACTAGAAACAATTACGAGATTCATACAGCACGGAACAATTACGATCTCGATTTTAAAAAATTTAAAAATATCCTCTTGGGAGTGCGATGCTAGTAAAAACAAATAAACAGTACAAAAATAAAAATTGTGTATTAAACACAAGTAACGCATCATTTTCTTCTACGTGAGCAAACAGGTCTTTTTTCCAAAAACAAAAGGCCAAAAAAAAAACTAAAGCGAAAGAAAAACGTTATTGTGATTATGAAGAAAATAAAATGAAAATCGCGAGCAAATCACTTGCTTGTTAGCGAATAAATCGATTTTATAAAAGACTTGAGTTGTCGTCACGTCAAAATGTAATCTTTAGCGGTTTCATGAATGACAATTACTTATTTTTTGGAAACAGACAAAAAACTCTCTTTCAAAAACATCGTCGTTTCGAGATCTGCTTCTTCAAAGACTTTTGTAAATACATTATTATTGTCTTTAAGATATTCCACCCCTGCTCTCTTCAATTCAGTGCAGCAGAGCTTCTACGCAATTGTAAGGTACGTTACAACGTTATTTGTAGAAAAACTACAGGCCATATGATTTTCGCACAATTTTTTGAGCTCAATAACTTGATACTTGTCCGCCACTACTATCATTGATTCAACCATTTTCAGCAAATTATTCTTTTCTCCGGTGTACAAATATTTAAGGAATTCCTCAAAGACCTTCGCATCGATATCAATAATGTCAACTCTTCTTTTTTCTTTTTCTGTCATCTCGCTCAAAAACATTGTTTCAAAAATTGTGCTGTGTGCTGCAAGGATACTTTTGTGCGCAGCAAACTTTCTATCCCCCAACACAAACGTCACGTCAGATAAAATTTTGTTCTCATACATAGCTTTGAACTTTTGCAAAACGTTTGTCAAGGGATTAAAGCAGACGAAATCACTGCATGCAAATAAGATCACGATCCTCACTAATATAGTCAGTGCATTAGATTCAACGGAACCAGATTTCGTTGATTCTCTTTCAGCTTTGAGTAGTTTTTGGATATCTAGACGCCGTTTCTTCTGAATCGGCTTATGAAATCGCTCAAGGGGTAGATGCTGGTCATTTATAGATACATTCACTTCTATTGAGTGAAGATATTCAGTATTCACGAATTCAATCTCCAAATGAGGCGTACAATCTTCAAATACGTCGGTCATAACGGTCAAATAACAGGCACCATCGGTTGTCCCGTTAAGCATAAAGGGCTGAGATTTGATTTCTGACAACTGGATCGGCAAAAGAAGCGACTTATTACGTATTGTCCATTCTAAATCGGTTACAAATTCGTCAAAATGCGTTGTTTGGCTGTGTTGTCGTTCAAAGATTGAATTCATTTCTGTTGATTATCTGTAATCGTAACATGCATTAATAAATATATTACATGAGCGTATATAACTCGTTTTAAATGCTGTGTGTTGATTTAATGGTTGCAACAATGGAAAATTAAAAGGTTTACATACTAATTAGATTTTTCTTCTCTTAATTGTACGTGAATTACGTCTTATTGACTTTTTTTTGTTTCGTTACTGAGATAATTAAACCGATGGTCAAACATTATTCACAAAATAATCTAGTTTCGTAAGCAATTTTACCTTGTCAATCTGCTTCAAGTGATGAACTGCTTGGATCAGCAATGGCGGTGGTACAGTAACAAAAAAAGAACGTTAGTCGTGTTGGAATTCTTTTTCGTAAGACGTCGTAAATGCTTTCAAATATTGAGCACGATTGCTGAGGACTCTGCACGATTGCACTGGATTTTGCGTCGGCGACTTGCTGCAATGCGGACGGCGAGACAATACACCGATACACGACGCAAGCGTTGAGAATTTATACATCGAGATAACGAAATGGCGGGAATCCCGAGACTCTCAATTTTCTACTATAACGACTTGGTAGCTTTCATGGTAAAGAGGAAAAGTAAGCGATTATCCTGGTCAGTGAATTGTTTGCAGTTTTCTGTCGATATGCGGCACGTTGTAGAAATCCGCACTTTACCACTTTCATGCAAGATGCTCGAAAAGCACTGAGGGAAACTTCTCATTTATAATATAATGATGTTCAGGTAATAAAATGTTCATACTGCAATAATTGAGAATTCAATGATTTACGATGGTATTTAATTTTGAAAAATAACGATAAAAGCCACAGGCATGGTGGTGATTTTTCCAACTAATTGTTCGCTGTTTTACCGACTATTGGCACCAAAATAACAGTCTACTCTACATATCCAACGTAAAGCATTCCGTTGTGCCAGCGGCGTCAATAATGGTCCGTTACTCTTACCTTTCCATTTTTCCCCTTCGTTTCGAACAGCATTGTTTTTATACCTAATGTCTCGTGGATTCTACGAATGGAAGCGTTTAGTGCATATCTGATTTGATCGCAAATTCGAACAGTTAAGATAGTTTGTTAATAGAAAATTTGATTTATCAACGAAAGGTAAGAGAAAGTTAAATAATTCTGACGAGTCCGCCGTTGGTCGGTCTGCTACACATACAGGATAGGTTCAAGCCTAGCTTAGATTTTTCAGAGGATGAACCGGTGAAGTCCTGTATATAAACAACTGTCTATAAACTGTCGTGAATCCGTGAATAACGCAGCCGTTCGGAACGAAAAATCGGAAACTACATTTTTAGATTTGACTCTTTCAATTCGAGACTTTTTTTGAATGGGCGTCGAACAACATTATATTATTTGTTAGTCAATGCTCAACAAGAGCATTATAACTAACAAAGAAAATCGATGCTACAGCTCAATTGAATAACGGAACACCGCGCGGATAGACCTTTAAGTTCCTGTATTATTTACTGCATCGATTGATTTGAAAAATGTTGAGAAGTTATACGTCAGAAAAAAGCATCACAGCACTCGCCTCCCTTATATTTCCGTTGTACCAACATTAGGATGATGAAATTTCGTGTTTTTATTCACCCGACAGTTACACGGCTGTTTATCATTAACAAGCTATGTAACAATAAAATCGTTCGCGCAACATATTCGAGCTTTCGGACAATAATATCCACAGGTATTTCAATATATTACATAAATCAGTGCTAATGATCGTCAGCGAAGACGAGGGCGTCTTTATTTTCATTATTATATTTATCTTTCCTCGTGTTTTCGTGTTTCTGTGGTTATATGTGTGTGTTGGCGTTTGTAAAAAGTATGGTCCTCGGTTATTTTTTTTTTTCATCGTCGACACAAAGGCCGAGTCAGGTTTCTATATAATAATAATTACATTATAATGATAATTCATCGACGATATCGACGATCGATGCACAAGTTACGCAGGCAGATTCGATTTTACGCTGAGGTTCTCTCTTTTATCTATTTTTTTCTGCATTTATCTCTTTTCGAATCGTTTACTAAGCTTTCGTTCGCATGATTTAACATTAGTTATAATTATGATATTTCCCACAAATTATCTATCTCGATGGTCTCAATGATTTCATGTAATATACAATATTCGTTAATAGTCTTATTGACTATCTTTCGTAATTTCGTATTTCATAACCTCTCTTTTTGTCTCGATGTTTTTTTTCCCCTTTATTTTTATTTTTTCTTTACTCTTATCGTTTTTTTTTGCTCGTTGTCTCTCGGCAACAATAGCGAAGCGTATTATACCAATGAAATAGACTTTTATTCACAAAGAGTCGTCTCGTTTTTTATAGCCATATGATCGCTCGTAATTTCGCGAAATATCGCAGTTTTGCTAGAGACGAGACGAGATCGGAAAAAGTTTTAGAGTTGCAAGCGCTTCGTAGCTCTTATGTCGTATACATATATTTATATATTTTTGCATTTAAGTGCATTCGTATATATTTATATGTATATTTTTTTTCTTTCGTTCACGATTTGACTTTTGTTATAAATCAATTTTTTTGATATGCCAACATTTCATCGAATCGGGCTCGTGCGAGAGAAATAACTGAAAATAAGCAGATACACGTTTTTCTTGGAAATTATTGACATTTCGAGAATAATAAAAATTCCACCGTATTTTCTGCTGAAAAGGAAATCACGTCGAACTTTTATCTTTCTTTCTTGGAATTTCAAACTCCTTCGACTAACAAAACGACTAACGTGCAGCAGGATTCTGCACTTCACACTTATAGTTTCATAATAGTCGTATGCAAAGTTTGATCCAAGAGTTGAATTATTTGACCGTGCATTCGTATCACAGCTGGTCTTATTAAGCAAGAAAAACTTTAACCAACGATCAATTTTTTCGGAAGTTAATCGCACAGAGTGCGCTAAATAATTACCACAATCTTCTCTCTAGTGCAAAATGTTTCTCTTGGGTTTTTAATAACAAAGAGAATGATGTACGATCAAGTCCCTTATTTTGACTCCCGGAAACAATAAGAAACCATTTAAAAAATGTAAAAATAAAGACAAATTGAAATATTCGTTGGGTAAGTTATTAATTAACACGTTTTCGAGCTCCAGGGTTGATGACGCCAAATGCAAAATTCCATGATTCCATATTTTCATCGTCGTTGAAAAAAAAAAAAAAAATCTGTATTTTTCAAACAACTACAATGCTAAAAAAAAAAACAGTTATTTGTTTGTGACAATTTTTTTTTACCGATTAAACGATCGGCTGTAACATTTGACATTACAGGGAAGAATGAAATCGATGCAGATTCATTAAAATCGCTTGAACCGTCAAAAATTAGTATTCCATATACACAAATATTTGCATACTTATAAATATTTTGATGAATAAAAGATGCTGTGATATAAATCCATCGTCAATTAATCGAATAAAAATTGTACGAAAGTATATAGTGGAAATCGAAGACTCGTTCGACGAGTGTGAATGAGTTTTGAGTGAATCATTTGTTTTTATGAAGATTCATCGTGTCGTAGTAGTGAAAAAATGAAAAAAATAAAAAGTATAAAATGAATAGATTTTCGTTGAGCACCCGAGCCAAGATTGTCCTGTACAACTTTATCGTGGCATCTGGCGATAACATGAAAATCAACGAGACTCATAGAGCGACCATTGTATTCAATCGGCGAGATGCAAAAGTTTCTCATACGAAATTCTTCGACGCTAGCGTTGATGAGATCGCTCTCAAGGATATCGTGAATTTGACAGTCGCAAGGAAAATGATTGTTGACAGCTAGAATCGTGTTGACATATAAATATGTGTCTTTGGCACGTGGTGCAGATAACACGTGATTTCCGGTAAAGCGAAAAACACCGATCGCGTTATCGTGCGTCAAACGCAATTCCTCAATCACGTCGATTTTGTTGTTCATTATATTGAGACTGTCAACATGATTGAGACCCGTAAATGCATCCACTCGCATAGCACCCAAATCACTCTCTTGTATGTTCAAACGCGCGATGTTACTCAAACCCCGAAAGGTAAAAGGCTGAAGACTACTAAGATCCATGAAGGTCAATTTTATTTGTCCAACGTTTTGCAAACCGTTGAAAGCGTCCGGTTCGATAACTTGTAATCCCGATGGAAATATGAGATGCTCGACGTTCGTTAAACCCGAAAACGCTTTGCTATGTATCGTTATCAAAGGATTGTTCGACAATAATATAAGCTTGACGTAACTCGTACCCGCGAACGAACTCGACTCGATGTAACTTATACGATTGTTTGCCAACAACAATGACGTCACGTTCTGCAAAGTTGCGAACGAATATTGTCCCACGTAACGCAACGGTGTATGTTGAATCGAAATGTCGGTCAATCTGTTCAGACCACGGAATGCAAATGACTTGATCATTGTTATGTTGTTACCGTCCAAACTCAGTCTACGAAGATTACGAAGACCGGCAAACGCGTCCGATTTTATCGTCGTTATGTTGTTCTTCGTCAGCGACAATTCCTCCACCGCTGATGTAAATTGCGACGTTGGAATTTCTTGCAGTCCTCCCGTGTTGCAGAGTGCCTTGTTTTTTTTTTTTTTTTTTTCCATCGCCACATCGTTCGGAAAGTTTTTCATGTTAGTTTCAAGTTGTACGTATTTTTTTTTCTCATTATTTACGATACTTTGGATGAATCTTTTCAAATAGCATTATTCATTTCATTCAAATACATTTTTCTAGTTGACGCAAATAACAAAAAATCGATTAAATGATTCTAGTAGATTTAAATAGATTTTTATTCTTGGTGCAGTTTCTTCATCTCCAAGAATTTTCATTTGGATTTTTCATTTCAAGGCCTTATTTTTACCGATTAAAATCATTTTTACCTGCTTGGATGAAAGGCAAATACATTCTGCAGGGCACGGAATAACACTCTCGGCCGAAGTGGAATTTCCCTCTTGTCCGGAGGTGAGCGAAACGCTCACCCCTGTCAAGCATATTAACAGGAAGATGCTCGAAATCTGTTGGCAAAAAAAGTCCACCGTTTACCTTTTAATTGCTACACCGAGAAGGCAGTTATATCGGCTTCGTAAAATACGTCAAATGTAATATTTCGTTTTTCGTTTAAAGAAACTTTTCCATGAAAAATTCATCCACCGAATCAATTGAATTATTTCTTTTTGTCATGACATTGTGCTGAATCAACGCTTTAATAAAATTAATAATCGGTGTATCTGGATCGGATATGCCATTTTTTTTTCTTCACCAAACTCAATTCTTAGTCCACTATTATTAAATTAATAAATTGCGATAGAAAAGTTTTTCTTCCTTCAAATTCATTCACAATCGAACGAAAGAGAGAACGAAAACACCTTGAATTTTTTTAAAGCAAAAAGCTTCTTTTTTGCATCATTTCAATACTATTTTTCCTTCAGCAGAATTTTTTTTATTGAATGTTAAACAAATACTACTTTACCGCACACCATTCTCTTCGTGATAAAAAAAAAAAAAAAAACAATTAAACTGTATTAGCGCGTACGTTTGCTTTTTTAAAATAATAATTTCGTACCAAATCACATCGTGAATAATAAAAATCTACTAGCGATCAAACATGTCAACAACGAATCTGCGCTTATTTTTTCTCTCACAAATACAGTAAAGACATTATTTATTTTAGTTGAAAAACAAAACAAAAAACCATTAATTTCCATTTATTTTTAAGTTCGTTGCAAAAACAATGCATACGTAAAGACGTGCGTTGACCTTTACAACACTGCTGCGATATATGCAAAGTGCAGAGATACGAGGATGCGAGAGCAAAGAGACTACGATCGAAATTCACATATATTTATATGTATAAACGTATGCGCGAAGATTGTGTGATATAGTGACGTCATGAAAAGTTAGAAGGTTGTATCCATATGGTGATGGAATATGAAAAGTCAATCGAAGTATGTAAAAAGTATGGATATAGGGTGAATTTGCATGGTGTACCTGCGCTCCGCGATACATCAATCTCGTTATTTTTACGGCGCATGCCTCAGCATCCGGATAGGCGTCGACAGCTATTCCTCGTGAGTATGAGAGTCGCGAGAGTCTCTCTCCGTCGTAGCGTGTCACTCGGTTTAACGCCGCTCACTCGCACTTTCTCAAAAGCTTTTTCAGATCAAAGATATCAGTTTTATTTCTTCAAAAAGCCGGAAGACAGGGCGAGCAGCGTTGAATCGAAGAAAAAAGCAAAACAAGTTGTCACACTGCATGAGATTGCAGCAACAGAGGCACACGATGGAATTCACAGTTTAATATTCCGGCTGTGTGTCACGTTTTTCTACTTTACATTTTCTCTCTTCCAGGCTAACCCGGTAATCTGGCAAACTCTTTCGTCGTACCGCGAAATCCACCTCTGCTTTTTCCTCGAAATTTACACTCGATATTGCTGATTTATATTTTACCAAAGTCTCCCCGATTCGTTTGGTAATTAGTGACTTTTAAACCCGGCGTTTTAAATTGGTTCTTTTTTTTTGTCGTTTATTTGTTTATTTTAATTGGTCACAAGGTTGTGCGCTTTATTAGTGGGCAATATTGAACTTTTCTTGGCTCGACTTATATCGGTTGGCCGGGGATACGTCGCGGGATCGAGACGTCGACCAGGAGTGAATATCGCGGTGCGATTTTAACAGCCCACGAACGATTCCAACTGCGCCTTCCATTCGGCTGCTATACAACCCCGGGCCTGGCTCCATTACCCCCTTACCCGCGTTGCTCTGCCCTATCCCTGTCTCTCTACATCCTCGTCCTACTGCTCTCTTTCTCTCTATTCCTTCTTCTCGTATATTTGCCCGAACGAGCTAGAGAGAGAAAGATAGAGGGCGCCAGCTTGTGCGCAAGCTCATAATTATTCTCCCTGTTCGCGTGCCACACTGCCACCGCCGCCGCACTTCCTCCTCCTGTGTGTGCTTGCGTGCTTGCTTGCTTGCTTGTCCGCTGCCTTCTCTATGCTTACTGCCGGGCTTTTGCGAGGCACGTACGCGAGACGAGCTCCGATGGAAGCTGGATCCCGTATCGAATCTCACTCCTCTTCTCCTTCTACCTTGCCACATACTCCTCGTGTACGTATCCACGTGTACACACACTTGTACGTACAAAGGGTGTCCCCGAAATCTCTTACTTCAACTCTTACCAAACCATCGAGTGTTTTTTCATCGAGCGAAAAAACACTCTTTTCACACTTTCCTCTTAAAATTTATTCTTTTGTATTAATAAGCTACGTCTCTTAAAAGTCCGAAATTCCCACATTTCCAATGCAATCTATTTCTTTTTTTTTTTTCAAAAAATAACCTCCTTACGGAAATGTTTGAAAAAATTATCACAATTTTGTGTTAAGATTTACATCCCGATGGTCGTACGAATTCAATAGACAATTATTTGGTTTATTGAAAAGTAAATGATTCGACGTTTTATTTAAATGTGGCATTTGTCCAATTAACAAATAATATAACTGTTTTTATATTTATTTTTGACGTTTATAAATGTCGAATCAAATAGTATAGTTCAATTATTGTACAAAACTTCAAAAATAGAGAGGGGACAACGTGTCTTGTATAATTGCAAATACGTAACTTATTTTTCCTGACAGCTTTTCAGCTCTGGAACCTCACTTGCAAGATATTTTGACACAAGATTAGATTTTATCGATCCTCAGAAACGAAATATGAACAAATAGAACATATAAAAATGCTTTTTTTTTTTTTCAGAAAAAAAAAAATTGTGTATGGAAGGTTTAATATCCTCTGATGCAGGGGATTTGAACTGTTGAACGAATCCCGGTGAAATTGACACTCTGCTTCAATTCGATTCAATTCTCAATACTTTTTTATTTTTTATTTATATTCTGCTGACCTCTTTAATTAGTTATATCGATTCCGATGAACGGATAAAAGAAAGAAAAAAAAGTGGGAGGGTCTAGGGTCGGGCAGAGACGTTTAAACCTATCCGCTACGATCTCGGTGCTCTTTGCCCACTTTGAGCTTTTCTTACAGGCGCATTGAATTGGCTACCACTAATCAAATAACTTCTCATCAACTACTCATCGGAGAAGAAAATCTTTCAGAACTTTTCTCTTCAGAATTTTTCTATATCTTTTGTATTAAGAGGCAGCAACGGCTGCATTTAAACGGACAAAAATGTTCCGCAACAATTTAAATTGTCGAATGTGGCCGAACTTTTATAATTGTTTAATATTTATTTCGGTGATTTTATTACTCGCGCATGAAATTCTTTCCAAATTAATCATTAAAAACTAAGAAAAACTGTCTCCGTGATTGATACGCAGGCAGCTGCATGACTAAGCGGTTACCCAACCAAGTATTGACCCCCCCTCCCTCGCTTTTTAACGCAAAGACAGTAAATTATCGAACGAGCTTGAAAATCTTGGCCGCAACTCTTCGGACACCCGATTTGTAAAAATCTATCCATATATATTGAATACCGCGCGCATCCTCCGATGCCTCTGTGAAATCTTTCTCCCCATCTATTTTTTTTCTCGACCTTTACCCTCTGTAGGAGGTTTGACGTAGTTCATCTACCTTTCTCGTTACTATTTTCCACATCCGGTTGGCACCCAACGTACACCCTATGCGACAGTCCTCGTCAGAACGTGCGAGCAAGATAAAAGGAGGACGAGAGAGAATATCTGCACGGTACAGAAAGGACGGAGTTGAACCCGAACTTGCCACACGTAGTAGTAAAAATCTCTCTGATTCTACTCCGAGAGTTACAAGCTGAGCAAAAGTCAGCACACGAAGCTTCTTGAAACGTTGTTATATGTGCTACGTAGAAAATATACGTTCTGCTCGTTAGCTCTACCCTACGAGACTCTACAGACACTTTTTTTTCTTCTTCTTTTTCTTTTTCAAGGGTTAATGAATTACATTCATTTAGATGTGGTTATTTGTGAAACAGCACAAATAGAAAGCCTTCCTAATGGTTTTTGCTTTTTATTTAAGTTTGCAACTGTTTAATGAGTACTCATTTGACTCATGTTGATATAAGACGAAAGATAATCTTTTATAAACTCATTTTCGAAGAAATACATAAATTTTTAATGACGAAAGTGATTTTTTTCGTTAACACGAGTTTAAACTTTAAGTTTTTGTTCGATTCTCTAAAAGTTCTCGTATTCATAATTATTTTTCTTATCCTTTCATGATGTTGGTATTTTTCGTAAAATCATCAAACTCTTCTCGTTGTTATGGTTTTTCTTAGAAAAACCAAAGTATACGTTACGCCATGAATATGACGAGTTAATTATTCTGAATAAATAATAGGAGCGGAATTTTTGAATGTATGATAAATGTATGTTGAGAGTCCTTTCGAACAAATTATTGTGTAAATAATCGAGAATTTTTTACATTAAAACAAATCATGCATTCAATATTATACCTCAATTTATTAAAATTGGCAGTAAATAAATAATAATAAAAATAAAAAAAACATTGAAAAAATTGTTTTTATCTGGAATAATGGTATTCATATATTTATAATAAGTGTGTGACGTAAACTGGATTTCGTTCATTACGCAAATGAATAGTGATCCGTGACAGGTAGAATCGTTGCAATTGTCTGCGACCCAGCAGTTCGAGAATGGAACTTTACCTCGTTACTACGACTATTGAAATCGCACATATGCTCCAAGAATTCGAAACAAAGAGATCTGGGATATTCGACCGGAAATAATTAAAAGTATCGAACGGTGAATATACGTACACATTGATGCACTATCTACACTTTGCTATCCACTGGATAGTCGCTCAAAATACTCATCGAATTATCCAATAATTACGATATTTCAATTATTAATTATTCATCGTTTCACGATATTGCATTTTTTTCTGTTTTTTTTTTAGATTCCCACGCCTAGTTACACCGTCATTAATTATAGCCATATTACATTTGACGATCCAATTCTCAATGTGCGTACGAATTTATATATATTATCGAATTGTCATTAATCACCGCGTCACCCAACCAAGTATTGACCTCACCCAGAACCACTCTTTTTATTTATGTATTCCTGACCTCGCTGTCATGATTAAACTTTCAGTTGGAAAAAATTACACTTACGAATATGGGAAGAAAATATTTCTTTCGTTCCATTTTCCAATCTGCTTTCCTTGAGTTCGAAAGGATGAGGGTTCGTCGTATAATAAGAACTCACACTTCAAATTTGCATGAAACATCACATTTTATGAATTTGTTACAATACAATTATGAGGTAGGTATGTGTTGTGGTAGGTTAATCGAGCATGAAGCAGTTGTAACAACGTGCCTCAACGATATCGCATTAATAATACCTAAATAACGATACATTGCGATTGATTTTTTTTTTTTTCTTTTTTTTTCTAAATCATTACATATCTATTTTGTTTATTTCTACATAAATTTATATAAAAGAAAAATTAATAATCGTGAAAAACGAAAAAAAAATAGTAATATCTTTCGCATTTTTCGGATGTTTTAGCAGAAAAGTTGAGGATTTCTTGTACGATTTCTAGGCTTTTGGGTAGCACATGAGATTTTACGATTTTATTTGATTGTCGTGATAATTCTTATCACATGTTTCGATTCGAAATTGTGCAAACGAATTTTTTCTCTCTCCCTCTCAATAGACTGTATATTTTGCTACAATAGCATACGAACAGATATTACATATTAAAAATTGTGTAGCATAGTGGAAAAAAAAGAAAATCAGTCTTACTCGTAATACAACGTTTAGTTGTTAAGGCAACGTGATTTAATAATTGATTTTAAGAATACTAACAATATGATAATCGCATTAATTATGATAATAGTCGCGTCTGATGGATATTCAAATTTTCGGGTGGCAACAAATTTTCATATTTTTTGTAAAAGTGCAAACTTTTCAAAATTTCAAATCTTTCAACTTTTTTCGTACGAATAAAGTGCCTTTGCGTTGGTCATTGAATTTTTATAATGATTGATGATAAAATCGTGATCCAGGTACTTGCCAGTTTTACAAACTATTACATCTCAGTGATTTTGGTAAATCGATAATTATTTCGTGACGTTATTTTTCCTCCAGATTTCCACTGTTTCGCAGGCAACACAATTTCGCGCGGTTTTTTTTGTACTAAAAGTTAATTATATTGTACTTAATGATTATTTTATTATAATAACGATTGGACTTATAAAGGTTTATAATGCGAGCGTGTTAAAACCTCAGGTTCACCGGATCAACGTGGCGTGGCGAAAAAATAAAATGCCTCTTCCGTCCATATATGTTTATATTGAGGGCAAGAAAACTAATTGACTACCACAACGATAAATCTTTTTTTAATGTTCTCTCGCTCGCTACGTTATGAAGACCAATTAATAATAACCCAAAATTAAAATAACATATAAGTGCACTTATACAATGTACACTTTTCAAAGTTTTTTTTTCTACCATGTAGCAATTTAAATCGTTCTGGCGAATATTTTAGTCGAAAAAAAAAAAATTTCAATTCATCGTTCGATAGATCGGAGAATAAAAATAATAAAATTTATGTGGCCAGATGAATCGTTGGACGATCGTTATTACGATTTAAATAAACTCTGCTAACAATTATGTGCACCTACTCGTACAGCACATGCGTGAGACAGTGATTACAATAAAAACTCGTATGATAATATTATTAATAATAATATAGAGAATATAGCAAAGCTATATATATATATATATATATTTGTAAATTTTATATTTATATGTAAATTAATGGTAATTTGTAGTCACCGATCAGTCGTTCGCAGATTAATTACGTTTTGTTTGAATTCGTTCAATCAAACGTACGGTAAGTAATTGTTTACTTCAGGTGGGTGATGTGATCAGTCTTAACATTTATGATAAACCACGATGTTTTACATTTGAGGTAGAGTTGGTCCCAAAGCATATATCTTCATGAATCATGATATGTACTTGAGCAATATTGCAGCTGTATCCCGGAGCCTAGGTTGTTTATTTTTTCCCTTTTTTCTCTGTTTCTTTGCTCTTAAAGTCATCAATAAAATGTAATCCGAAATAATAGTTTACGAATAAAGATAAAAAAAAAAAAAAAAATTAACATCTATATCTCAGTCGTTAACAAAAGAAAAAAAATCTTTAACCGTTTCACGTAATATATACTTCGTGATAAAATGCCTCGAATAATTCACCATTTTCTTTTTCTTTCCTCATCTTTTTAATCACGAAGCAACATTTTAAATGCCGCAAATCATATTATTGGCTGAATCGAAATAATAATACACGTTTTCGTGATTTCTTTCTTTGTCTGTTCTCTTTTCGCTTGTGCCCACGTGGTTTTTTTTGTGTAAGATTTACTTATTTTTTACCCGTAATTACCGCTGTTCTGGTTTTTTTTTGTCCGTCAAGAAAAATGTATCAATATTCGGTATTTAATAAGGCCAAATCATTCATCTTTATCATCTAATATAATATCTTATTTCTACCGTATTCCATACGTTTATATTCATATACATATATATTTTTATTCATATAACATGTATTTTTATTTTTATTTTTATAAGGCCAAATGAAACATTTCAATCCCGTATTATTTTCAGAGGATTTTTCCGGCGCGATATTTTCTCACGAGCGCCGCCACGTGCTATCAGAAATAAGAATTTGTATTTGTATATTTTCTTTTTTTTTTTTTTTGTGCACTTTCAACTCACGCTCTAACGAAGGACACCTCGAGTACTTTTTCCCATTATTTTTTTTAATATGCTTTTTTTCGATTATTTCCTATCTGCAAACTTTCATTTCCGTGTATAGAGTGCGATCGCTTCTGTATGGTTTGCATTTTCGAGTAGACTCACAATTCTTCTACTCGCATATACGTTGAAGTGATGAAATAAAAATGTACTTATTTCTACGATTTTTTCTTCGTTCGGCATACGAGGACGAGTGCAATATTTTGCTTTGAAAAATCAAAGTTATAAAAGAAAGAGCGATCTTGTAATTGTCGAGTTTGAGAAAAAATGAATGTTGACATTTCTCAAACTATTCAAATGAATAAGTTGTTGCAAATAAAAATATCGAGGTAAAAATTATAACAAAATTTAAAAGCAACTCTTTACTCGCATAATTCCTTTAATATCCGCTGTTGGCGCTGTTTTTCTTCCACTTTTTCTTCCATTAATTGTCGGGATCTTCGGATCTTCGATTGATCGAAAGATCTTCGACTTGATCCGTAATGTCCTCGGCGATTTCTTGTGGTGGGATTCTTTCGGCTGATGTTGATCGATGCGCGTAAAACGGTAACGGTTGAGGACTCGGACTGGTTCGCGGATGTTCCATTAATGATTCACGATCTCTCGATTCGTCGCGTGATTCGGCAAAGGCGGTTTCGAGCAATGCCGCTGGATTGTCCATTAGTACGGTGCTGTTGTTGTTTTCGATGTCTGGTACATTTCTGTAAATACTTCCGTTAACGTTGCAACCGATCCCGTGTGGGAACGAAGCTCCGGGACTGGCTGAACAGCGTCTGACGGGTCTTAACGTCGTTATACCAAGTTTCTTAACTTTGTCGTAAAGGGTCCTTGAGGGAACGCGGTACTGTCGAGCAGCCCGAAGTGCGCTCATACCACATCTTACAGCCTCAATTGCGTTGCTTATATCCTCTCTTGTGTATTGCTTGTAGCGTTTCCATTCTGGTCTTTGGGCTGGTACGGGCGTGGCTGCTAAATAATGTCCTGACAAGCCTGTCACGACAAATAATCAAAGCAAAACAATAAACATTCAAATTCTCTCTAACATCGTCACCATCTTATTTTTTTAACGTAAAATCTTATTTGTTGGGTCTAAAAATTATACAAATTCTAACGAAACTTTGTTGCAAGCAATGAAATATTACAGAATGAAAAAATAGTCTCTCATGAAGTTTTCTAAACAAGAAAATGGAATAAAAATTTGACAATTGCTTCTAGAAGTATTGAATATAAATTATATGATAAGTTTCCCAAGAGAGTGCAGGAAACGAAATGATGAAAAATGTTTATTTCGTGGTTAGCAAAGCAAAGAGTTTGCTCGTGTTCTGGTTGACGAATTTTTTTAACATAAATGATTGTGCGAGTGAACTGTACGGTCACAAGTTTGACAGAAAACAAGTATCGGGCTCTTTCCAAACCAAATGAAGCTCCTGTCTCTAGCCGGATTGAACTTTTGGCAATACTGATCTCCCCGCAACAATGTTTTGACGGTTAATGAAAGACGATCGCGATATATTGTGTGAAATAAATTTGAGAGTCGAGTAACAAGGAAATTAGAAACGATCAGTATCATTTTTTTTTTTTTCATTTTTATGATCAAATGTTAATTAGTTTCTTTACCTAAAGATGGCAAACTTTTAATGAGAAAACTCAGAGACGAAAAAATACGCCATCGTTCGTACTTTTTAGCCTCGATCAATCAAGAAACAAAGAAACATTAAACAATGACGCGTTAACTATCAGCGAATCTCAATCTTTTTTCTAGGACTCTATTAGTCGTTGAATCGTTGAAGGATTATTTTTCCTCTAATTTCATCTATATTTGAAAGCTTAAAAGTACAAAGTTATCAGTCGGGGATAGCACCCACGCAAATTTTTTTTTTTTTGTCTTTCTACCGAAAACTCTACACGGTTGAATATTTTAGGGGAATATAGCCACGAGGGCCAATTTAGCATAAAATATAGCTGCAACGAACAGTTTGTACTTCACACAAAATGATCGTAAATATATTTTTTCGCGTTACGAAAAGCACAATTTGTTCATTTCCCAAATTGATGACGTATATATTTTAAAAAGTTATGAAATCACGATTATAGATGAAGTTTTATTATTCAAAGACTCCTTTTCAGGGCTGGTTGGATTAATTATGCATTAATTTATCAATTTTTAAATAAATAAAAAAGATCTGAATGATTTGAACTTGGATTTTCCATTGCGTTCGATCATTTGGTAATGCTACGATTAAAATCGTATCAATTTAAAGGTCAGATATTTATATGGAAAATAATGAACGTGGGAACAAAACTTTCGTACAGAAATCAATGAAATAAGGCATTTGCGGCGAATAATTAATTGAGGAAGTAATAAATCCGTTGGATCTTCGAAGAAAGGGGGCGCGATTTGACCTTTGACATTCGCCAAGTACTGATTTCTACATGCTCGTGTCATCTATTATTCAAAGGAAGTAAAATTATCGACGAATCGAGATACGTCCACGGACCAAAAATACTTCTATTTGAACTACTTTTCACTACCCCTTTTAAAACTTCGTAACGAATGTAATGATCCTTCTTTCATGTATACGGAAAACGTTTTAAACTTGACCCCGTATATCGATTCATATATTAGTACGAGTATTGATTAAAAAAATTAAAAAACTTTTCAATTATACAGTTTTTTCAATCTGATTATTTCAACCGATAATTTTTTCAAACAGATTATGAGCGATGTAGTATAAAGGAAGAAAAAAAGTGAAGGTATAAATTACCGGGAAACGAGGCAGGTGGAGGTCTTCTGTCATCGGCGATAATCATGGATGGATCAGCGTTGTGTGAGTTAGCAGCAGTTTGTTCATCGGATGTCTCCATGCTGTTGCGTCTAGTGTCGTTGTTGTCGTTATCGTCATTATTGTTGTTGGAATCATTGGTGTGATTATGATTTTCATGAGAATCCGAACGATCGTGTAACACGGAGCTGTCGGATTGACTCAGGCCAAGAACGGTCCGGAGGATCGGTGTGTCGTGACTTCTGTTAATTTTCTTGCTTCCCGATGATCTGTGTTTTCTCGTTCCACTGGTGGAGGCTGTTGGTTCGAGAGGATTTTCGTAGTGAGGAGAGAAGAGCGAGTGGTTTAGCGCGAGGGATGTTTGCAAGGCCGCCAAGTCGATGGGTGAATTGTGCGGATTCGGTACAATTGGCCACATCGGTAAAGGAGATCGTTGATTCTTTTTTGTTGATGATTTATCGTGTCCGTAATGAGGTGAACTGGTCGAATGTGGGGCGGAAGATGGTCCGGGAACAGGTTCGTTGTTCTCAGGGTTTTGTTCGGCGTTTTCCAACGTTGATGGATGTAATTCGATCATTTCCTGACCAGCGGGTGATATTCTGGCGATGGTCAACGAGGAGGTGCTGTTCGCCATGAGACCTTTGACTTGAAGTATGTTAGCGATTCTTACGAATTGCGCCAAACGATCTTCCGCGACCTTCACTTGTCCGGTGTACATGAATTCCAAAATTTCTCTAATTTCCGTGTACGTGATATCCTTTAGCACAACTATTGGATGTGCGCATGGTAAAGCGGAGAACAAGCCTTGGAAATACGTCGAACATGCCGCTAGTACCATTTTGTGACATTTCACGCGAAGTCCGTTGTCAAGCGCCAATGTCACGTCCGTAAATGTCTCGTCGCTCAACAATCTGTCGAATACTTCGACAATGTTCGCCTGGTAATTGTTCCATCGTAAGCAGAACAGCTGTTCTCCCGGGAAAGGCATTTTTTTTTTTTTTTTTTTTTTTTTTTTCAAAACCCCTCTCGATGATGCCCGCTTTCTAAATAATCTGAAAATTCAACATTATCATATGATTTTTACTGATTTATTTCAAAGAGAATCTTTGTATTGCTAAAAATAACGATGGTGGTTAAGACTCATTAAAAAAATCATTAAAAAAACACGATGCATTTATTATCGTCGAGTTAACGATCCTATTTACGAAAAACTAATGACTCTACGTATTTTCTTACAATTACAAAGATTCTTATCAGCATTAACGTCGCCTGCTTTATTCTCGTGCGCAAACAGAGAATTAGAATCTATACTTCGAGATAATAAAAAAAATATGAAAAAACCCATAAAACCGCGGAGAGGTCGGCGCGCGAAAAACATTCGTGATTTTCAATCTGTTTTCGTCATTGGCCACTCAAAACGATAAAATTCAACGATATAGCCGTATGACTAATCGTCCAAATGTATTTTCGTTTCTTATATACCAGCCGCTAATGACGATAATCGCTAATGAGTAATAGATCGCGCGTGATTTTGCCCCCTACATTTATATATTCTCCCCCCTGCTGTACGATCATGCGAACGTTGCACTTTTGGGCTTTCGGAGAAAGACCTCATTTCCGGGCCCCTATCGCCTTCCTAATGCGTCCAAAAATAGCGAACGCTCGTTTGTTTGCGACGCCCTTCGCTCTACGGGGAAACACAGGAGCTTGGAAAAACGGGCCTGAGCCACGAGCGATAACGATGAGCCTTCGTGTCCAGTGGCGCCCTCTTCCCCCTCCGTACTCTTTTCAGCCCATCATGCCACATTTTGTACACCATTTACCGATTAGAAGCGATTCTTTGCAGCAACTGCACTCGACCGTCGCGTGATTTTCTTCCAAAATTCCAAACGATACGTCGAAATTTATATTATACACACATGCATACGCTCACGTACGTATCGGTAGAAAAAAGATACGAAAATACGAACTGTGATCGTTCTTTTTTTTTCGCTCAGCGATTCTACGAATTTTCTTTTACAAGCCCACGCTCTCAAAGGTTATTACTTTTTGTTTACTAACCGGCGATAAAATGACACGCTTTGTACGAACGAGCCAAATCTATTGGGCCTTTCGTGTCGCTTTTACTATATTATGGATTCTAAATTTCTCCATGTGACGATTAATATTGAAATTTTTTAATTTTTTCGTTTTATGAAAATCTTATATACCAATTTTCCGGTCACATATTATTTTACACGATATATCTATATGTAAATGTATTTGTGTCTATGTGGATAGATATTAGACACACATATAAGGACTAGGCGGAAAGATAATGAAAAAATTTTTGCGGCGAATACGTCATCCACAGGGCCATGCGACGAGAGTTCGTAAACACGACTATAGAGCGAAGAAAGAAAAAAATAAGCGCGCAGAACCCACCATAGCAGAATTCGTAATCGTTGTCTATATTTGTGTACGGGCAAAGTTTTGCGCGTGTGCGACTATAGCTAGCTGCGTAATAGAGACGCCAAGACTCGCGATATCCACGAGCGATCGTATCAGCTCGAGAAAAACAAGGAAAATATAGTACGAAATTATTGCGAAGATTTGTCGGATAAAAAACTCGTGATTCGACGAGTGATATGTAATAAAGAAACGAAATAGTAGATAATTAAAAACGAGAAATTCGAAATATTTGCACTAGCGAAAAGAGCGCGAAAAAAAAAAATAAGACGTTATTGCGAAATAAAAATACAACGGAAGCGGAGGAAGTACGAAAAACAATTGGAGGAAAAAAATAAAAGTGACCTTGAAAACTTACGTGAAAATTTGTCTTTTCTCCAAATGGGAAAATCTTTCAAGCACTTTTCTCTTCTGTGTGGAGCGCGTTGGGCGCTATGAGTTAGGCGTGCGCGCGGGAAAACCGCGTGACGAATGATAAAAACAACAACAACGGCGGCTCGATGATCGTTGATGTTGATATTCGAGTGTTATGCGAGAGATATAAAATGGTATCGATTGATATTTCACGCTTGGATAACTACGTCAAGTTCTAGGGGTAGAAACAAAAGAAAGCGTACGAATAAAATTGCTTTGGCGCAAGTGGAAGGACTAAATTCACGAGGCGACTGTCATCCCGTATGCGCGGCTGTACTACTGGCTGAGAAGGGGCCCGTCCGAATCCGTCGTTCGTGATGCTTCTTTTGTCGCACACAAAACTCACGAGAGGTCGTTTTGTCCCTTTCTCTCTTTCTCTCTCTTTCTCACTCTTTTGATATACTCGAGGGAAGAGAAGCGCGAATACGTCTAACGCTTAAACGCCACATATAGGAGACTGACTGGGGGCTTCGCTTTTCCGGGGGCTTTCGGGGATGCCGAATCGTTTTCGTCGCTACGCACAACGCGTTTTCTCTCTCTCTCTCTCTCTCTTTTTCTTTCGCTTGCACGCGTTCTCGCGCACATTTTTCACGCATAGCAAGTTAGGGCCCTACTCATCCGCACACAAACTTCTAACGCGTAGACATACGTACACATATCTGTGTATTTACGTGTCTATGAGTAAAAAACACCCGCACCAATTTCGAAAGAAGTCTAACCGCGAAGCGCATCCCCACTCTTTTTCTTCGCCTATCCGAGCCTTGATTCTCTTCTTCGCGGTCGCTCCCCCCCCCCTCGCCTCTTCTCTTTTTCCTCGCTGACTAAACGAGAGACGGAGAGAGAGAAAAAAAAGCAATACGTACACAAGTTTTTTAGGATGTTTTTATATACGTACCAGTACGGACTGTTCGACGATGCACTCTTTCTCTTCGTAGTTCTTTGGGACTCTGTACACTCTACAGCGATTCCTCTAGCGCAGTTCGTCTATCAGCCCCTCTCGCTGTTTTCTGCTTTCCTCTTTTTATCCCTCCCCGCTATAGTGCGTGCATAAAGTGCGTGTGTGAGAGAGAGAGAGAGAGAGAGTGTTGGATGGTAGGGGCGGTTCGTGACGCTGCTTGCATTTGCCGAAATATAAGCAAGAGAAAAAAACAGAGAGAGAGAGAGAGAGAGAGAGACGAATTCGGGAAGGTAGAAGGGAATACATTCGGAGGGTGGGGCCAAAATGAGACAACAGAGTGAGGGAAAGACGAGAGAGATGCAAAGAGCGAAATGTTTTCTTCGCTCTCGCCTAGAAGAGTCTGAATTTTGTAGGGGTGGCGTCTCTCTCTCTCGCTCTTTCTTTTTTTTTTGCTTCTATCTTGCCCTATCTCTGGCTTTCATTTGCGCCTGCACTGGGACACGTTGGCACGCACAGACTTCGTATTTTCTTCGATCTCCCTGCCCCCCCCCCCCCCCCCCCCCCCCCACCCTCTTCTCTCTCTCTCTCTCTCTCTCTCTCTTCCTGTCGAAACTACATCAAGTTTTCAGTCCTACTCCTACCGACGGTGTGTGCCTAACACACTAACCCATAGTTCCAATCATAGTCCCTGCATATCGACTCCTTAAGACGCTAATGGCCTTTTTCCACCACTACCACAATTTCACATCGCGCTTTATCAAACCTTATACATATTTTATTTCACTATATACATATATATATTTTTTTAGCCATCATGAGAACGAATTACGCTTTACGAACGACCAATCCCGTTGCGTGTCAATTCTCGAAGCCAATATTCCCCTTAGCCCCTTCCCTTTGAAAACGCATGCATGTTACGCTACGTCGACTCTCAAATGTTATGGCCGACTGCCGCAATGGCGGAAACACGAAACTGCTAGAAAACCATTATTTTCCAGAGAAATGAGACCGTTCAATTTTCCTCATCCAAATTTTCTGCCGGCTTTCGTCCTTTCTAACTGTTCTTTGTCTTTCGAAAACTTTGAAAAAATATTCACGTTTTCTTTGCTATTTTTCATGAGAATTCCATCATTTTCGTGTGACCAACTTTGAGCTCGCCGATTGTTTTTTTTTTTTTTTTTTTGCAAAATGTTCTCTGCAATTCGTCAAGAATTGCAAGAAGAATAATTATGTCACAGGAAAATTGCATTATTTTTCTAATTTAGCAACCAATGAAGATCGAGTTGAATTTTTCGAAAAGACTTTCCATGTCACAAAGGACACAAGTTTTGTGTGCTGCTAAAAAACACGAGAAATTGCCTCGAAGATAAAGATTATCGAAGGAGATTTGTAATTATGGTAGGTTCATTTTGGAAAGACTTCACAGAACAAGCCCGAGGGGGAAAAAATGAAGAAATCACGAAAAAAAAAAAAAAACGTCGTGATCTGACGATTGCCAAAGTGTGTGCGTAAAATAAATGTACGAAACGAACCTTCCAATGGTCCGGTTTTCTAGTATGTGTTTGTACGTGTACGTGACTCTGGTGCTACGAGATCGAGTATTTTGTAAGTCTGGATGCTGGGCCATCAGTGAGAGAAAAGCGTACGAAGGAAAGGCAAACTTGGTTGAAAGAAGGGCAAGGGAATGGAAGGAGGGAGGGGGGAGGGGGAAGAAAAATGAGTGGGGTGAGAGCAGACTAGGATCTCGTGGTGAAACTGGCCTTTCGACTTCGTAAAGAAGCCAAGAACGACTCCGCGACTGCCGAAACGAATCCTCATTCGTACACACACGAATTTTCTTTTTTTTTTTTTTTCATTTCCTTTTCTTCGCTACTTGGCCCGCTGTCCCCCTTTCAAGCCTCTCACTCTTCGTCCTCCTATTTTTCCCTCTCTTATTGCACGAAGAAACCACCAAGCTCTGTAAAAAAACTATGAACCCTTCGAGAATTCACTTGGGATTATTATTATTTTTTTCGTCTTCACGAAAATGCTTGATTTTTTTTCCTTCATCAATTAAACAAAAATATAAAATATAATCCACGTGCTATATTTTTTACGATAGAACGAACCTATAAAAATGTACGTAAGAGCTCTCCGTATTCTCGTACACACGAAATAAAACGTGGGTTTTTTTTTTGCCATTGGAATTACGAAATGTTCACAACGCAGAAAGAAATAAGTGCTCAAGGTTGCTGATTTTCCGTTTTGGCTTATACAACTATTTTCTGCACGTACTCATCTACGTTATAACTCGAACAGCGGATTTTACCCACGCGCCCCACGAAGATAAGTTTATTTGCCCTAGGCTCGGAGGTCACTTGAATCAATATAAATAAATTGGTAACGCGGCACGTAAGATTTTTCATCCAGTCAACCATTGTTGATTTTTTCAATTTCGAGCAGCAAAATCGTGTTGATTCGATGAGGAAAAAAAAATTTGTTACGTTCGCACCATTAAATTGGCTGTAAAAACAATTTTTATATATGATTCTAGGAGAAACAAATTGCTTTAATAATTCATTAAGACCAGCATTTTTTCGAGGGTCCTCAATAAATAATAGGATGAATAAAAGTTAAGGATTGAGTTACGAAATATGTTTTTATTTCTTCAATCACAATTTTTCCTATCGACGATAATGTGAAAAAATATACAACAATGGCGAGTTAATTTTTTGTAATCTTTTATTGTTATTTTCACAAAAAAAAAAAAAAAAAAAAGTCACGAAGGTTAGTAGTTAAAAAAAGTAGGTTAAGCTTCTCGGCAAGAATCATATAAATGCAGTGAATTACAAAACATTCTTGGCCAACCGATCATTGACCGAAAGTCCCTTTAATGAGACGCTTGCTTTGTTCGGAGTTGAGAGCCGAGTCGATACTGGATTTAGTCTCATCTCTAAAGGCCCAGAGAAAAAAAGGAGAGACTGGTGGAAGAACGAGGCAAAAAATTTGAGGAAAAAAAATCTTTCTATCGCGCTGCAGTAGACCATACACGTATAGTCAAACTTAACGATATATAAAGGGCGTCCGAGAAATCGAGCTGAAAACTGTAGAGAATGATTTTCGAACCCGTGATTCCGAACAAAAAACTTTTTCTCGTAATTTGCATTAATGGAAATCATTTTTTTCTCAATCGATTCCATCGCGAATTGGTTGTTTGATAAAAAAAAAAAAAATTGGGTCCGCTGTATCTGTAGCGGGCGAATCGCTGCTCTTCGCCTCACTGCGGACTTTCCTCGACGGCGCAACGTTACATTGAAGCAACAGAAAATTGATATTTTTTTAGATATTTTTACTGTTAAAAAACTGTTTGATAAGTGCATTTTGATACAGTTGATTGTAAAACGTACGTCATGGGCATTATTTCGATTTTCAAGGGCAACGTTCAAAGATGCAGGAACTTGTATATATTTGGGAATAATTACGAAATACAGTGATCAGACTTTTGATAAAGAAATCTTGAAATAATTCATCGTACAAATTCACTAACAAAATTATTTAAAAATTCAAGAAAACATTCTCCGTCCCATAATGGAAATATTGGCAATTAATATAATTGCACAATTTAATAGGCGTTCTTACGGGGCGAATTGTAGAAAAATGCCACATTACACAATTGTATTACAATACATGTTACAAATGTGTCGTTCCAATTACACATTTTTCTCAAAAGTTTATACGTCTTTGCATTCCTACAAGATGCCAGTTGCGCAAATTATGACCGAGTTTTCGAAAATTAGCCAAAGAGTTAACTTTCGAACGGGACTCTATGGTGGCAGGTATTAATTTATTAATACGAAAAATCTGGTAAATAACGTTTAAATGGCATTAAATTAAAGTTTTATCTTTTGATAAAAGGTCAAATGAATGAGTGATCCTTAATGAATTGATGATGAAACGCATGGATGGAAGATCGCTCCAAATATTGTTGATAACTTTTTGGACAGCCTGTATATCGATTTAATAGTGTACGTTCGCGTAGTACGAAGTCTGCCTGCCCGAGACACTTCTTATCGCCTAGAAAAATCGCCATGGCACAGTCTCTACGCGTCACCGACGAGCTGCGCGCATTCACCGTCTTCTTCCTGCTCTCTCTCACTCTTCCTTCTTCTTTCTTTGTCTCTATGTTTTCCTAGCCTAAAGTTTCGTTGCATGTGCGTGCGAACCAGTGACGCCCCTAAATTTTCATTCGCCCTACGCACATTTGCGGACGACGTACACAGAGGCCAACACAACGAGAGGATGCTTGGAAAATAATCAATTAGTGCTTCCGGGCAACTCGATAGGGGAATTCAGTGGCTTTTTGGGGAGCTTGTGAAGAATTAAATCTAAACCCCACCTGTTTTTCCTCCTCTTTTCAATTATTTTCCTATACTCCACGCACACCTTTGTAGGCTTCATTTTTATTACCTATTTCGTCAATGCGATATACCAAGATAAACAAATCGTTTATTATTCTCAGAATTTCCAATGACATTCCTTTCTTTAATATAATATACTATTTAGCGGATTCGATCCAACACTCACTAAGCAATTAACTTTCCATCAATCGCTATAGTATATCTACGAATCATACGCAGCAAAATGTTTTTCGCTCAAGACAAAATCATTTTTTTACCCCTGAAGTCGTTTAGTCACTTTAATAATTCAGGTTTCAAACAATGTTTCGTTTAGTTGTTTCAATTCATAACAAATTTGTACAATGCAATTGAATAAAAACTACAACATTTGCCATTCGATAATTGAAAGAAAAAAATTTTGCATCGACGCGATGATGGATTTAAATGGATAAACCAATGTTTATTCTCTATATAAGATTTTGCAATGATTATTTGCAACACGAAATCTTTTTGGCATATTTGTAGTAAGGTATTGAAAAAAAAAATGTGAATTTTTCCACAAGAGCAGTCACCCGTTGGCTCTTTGTTGCGCCGTGACTGCTGTTTCGAAGTCGATACCTTCGAGACAAGTTTTTCGGCGGTATGTGCATGCGAGGCTAGAGCGAACATGTGAGTACTTTGGAGGAAATCTTTCCTCTTTTATTTTTTCTCCTTCTCTCCCTTCCTCTCTTTTTCTCTGCATAGATCAGTTATGACTATATACGCGATAAACTACACATACACTATAGTCGCGAGGAATAGAAAAAAAAAAAAAAACACGAGGAGGGGAACGAAGAGATGGTTGGAGTATTATTCAGGAGGCGGAATGCGACGAGGTGATGGTATAAGGTGAATCTTTTTCTTTTCACCCTCGCGACTCAGCCACCTGATCCATCTGCTTGTATATGTATATATATATATATATTTTAATACATAGAGCCAAACTTTCGTATCCCCCACCAAGAAAGAAATGTTTCTCAAACGCACCAGAGATCCATGCGAACGAACGAATGAAAATGTACGATATAAATCATCCCGGAGTCAGGTCAACGCCACGAAGTCGAAAAAAAAGAAAAAAAAAAGGAAAAAAAAATCATTTCTATTCTTACATTCTCTATTCCAGCGATGCGATAATTCATGGGTTGCATAAACAGCATCAAAAACTCTATTCAGTCCTTCTTTGTTCTCTGCGTGTCAAAATTTACTACAAATTTTCAAATGTCATGAATAATTATGAAGGTATGAAAAATTGGCTCGAGACGATGCTTCACGGGTGGTAGAATTTTATTGAAAACAATGTCCTATTATGACGTCCAATTTGCTATGAATTTTTTTTCATTTCGCTTTCTTCAATTTGGAATTATAATTAAAAGGTTGCATTGAAAAATTGAATTTAAACACAATTGCTCGACGAAAATAAATGAATGCTTGAAAATTTTTAACCTCATAAATAATGGGATTCGTTTCTCGTTGTTCGAATACATTCGTTTGCAAATTTTATTATATTTTCTCGTAATTACATTCTTCGGGTTTGACAAGATCCTGTAGGCAACCTTTTCAGAAGAAATAAAATTAACAAATACGCGATTTTAAAAATTTGCTGCAAATGAATTTTCTCGTATCTCCTGTTTTACGATATGACGAAAAAAAAAAAAAAGAAATCATGAATTTTTATAGACCCTTGAGAACATTGTCGAGAGAATTTTTTTCGTTTTTCTTTGTGATTATGAGGGGGAATTATCGTGAACGTAGAAAATCATCTAGAAAATATATTTTTGTCTCGCTATAAGTAAATACTGTTACGACGTTCTGCACTATCTTGAGTTCGTCAGCCATTGCGACTATCATCTGTATATATATATTTATGTGCATAGACACATATAAAGGAGAAAAAACGAGAAAAAGTACGAGACTGGGAAAGCGTGGAACGTATATATATATTTCTTGTATGTGAAACGAGTGTCGATGGAAGATGGCATATAATCGAGCACATAATCGAGGAGTGTTTGCTCATCGCCATACGTCCAACACAAAATAGTCGCATCGAGTGCGATAGCAAAAGAATTCTCGTTTAGAATTGTCGCGGAGAAGAGACTTTTGTATGATTTTCTAGGTCACGTTGCGTGCGTATGTATAACGCGTTCGTCGCCCTCTCGAAAGAACGTTAAGACAGAGAGCGCGGGCTTCTATGGGGAACCGCGAGTCGCTTTTCTCGCTGCACACACACCCAACGTGCTGTTTTTTCTTGCGAGGCGACGCCATCATTAAAATATAACGTATGTGCTATGGATACGCATGGATACTATTTTTACTATTTTTATATTTATTTTCATTGCAATAAAATTGCAGTGACCAAAAAATTTTAATGGTTCGTGAAATATTTCGAATTTTATTTCTATTCGCTATTCCAATCGTTCGAATAGTATCGAAAATTTTTATTTCGAACATTCGAGATCGGCTGATTCATCTACTCGAGAAATTATTTCTTTCGGTTGAATTTAAAAAATAATGTTCATATACATTATTATTTATTTCATTCAAATGGAGCAATTAAGAATTTTGTTAATACAAATAATACAATTAAATAAACGATCCTATAAGTATTTACCGAAAAAGCTTCATATCGTGGACCGAAACGAATTATCGCACGAGCCAATGTTGTGAAATATTATGGTAAAAATTAACTAAAATGTTCAACGTGAATTATGGAGAAATTTTTCCGCTTTAATTTCACCTCCTATTTACATTTATTGTTGATTTATCCACACCATAGAAAATAATGTTGATAATTTATTTACACGCGACCCTGGATGTCGTTGCGTTGTAGCACAGTTATTAATTTTTACATAGTTTTTTTTTTGCTTCGTTATTGCTACTTTATCAGACGATTTGAGGGACTTGCAATTGACCAAATAAACCTTGAAGATAAAACGTATACATAAAAATTCATTTTTCATCGCGTGATATAGAATTTTCGTCGAGTTTGCGTTCCAGTTTTGGTCACGTAGCTCATCACACATCGCCGGGTGTTGTAATTGAAAAATATACTATTTTTGCTGTCGGTTTTATAGAGTTTTGCTCATGCGGTATATTGCCGTATTGTCGACAAATATTTGCATCCATACTATTTTCATTATTGACAAAAAAATTAAAAAATATTTGATGCTGACGTTTAAGTTGCCAATCAAATAAACAACCTCTAAAATAGCGATAAAAATACTCCACAATCGTTTATGTTATAAGGACATTATAGACTTGGAGAATATTTTTATTCGATAGTTTAATATTTATACACGATTTATCAAAGTTTTTCGCGGTAATCCATATCATAGCGTCTTTAACCAAAATTTCATCTTACTTTGACAGATGCTTAAAAAATTAAGATTTTTTTTTTTTTTCCGATATGACGTTTTTGAATACGATAATGATTTTATCTTGAAAATCAACGACCGATTAGAGCCTATTTTGGGACAAAGAATCTTTAGAACATGCAATTATCTAGTCATTGTTGAAGTATTTTATTTTCATGATTCCAGGCAGAATTTGTGCTAGGCGTAGCACGTACGGATCCTCAACTTTGAAATTATACGCGGATTTTTTCCTCAGAAAAATTTGTATCGGTGAAAAAAGTTTGTACAGAGAAAAGTTGAATATTTAGCCGTTAAACTGCATCTTTTACTTTACCGGGCTACTCCGAATAACAACTAAACTTCCCACATCGATATCATTTCGCTCATGTCGTTTTTTCGAAGAAAGTTTTTCTCTTCATTTGACAGCAACGTAGCATTTAAAACAAACAAAAAGCTACCACAACGAATACATTTTTTCAACATAACTGAATTCATTGAAATTGACTCTAATTTTGGCTCCTCCAAGTCTAAGAAGTAAGCCCTCAATTTAGATTCATTTGTTTCACTTGTTTTTCCGCTAGCAAAAAAGTTCATTGGTAAAAAAAAGCTTTGGAATCATCAATTTTCCAAATATTTCGTAATCACAGTGTTGTTATGTCTCATGATGCGAATGTTTCCTTACAGAGTTTAAATCAGACATAAATTTAATTATCGATGAAAAATTGATAATTATTATTATTATAAAATGAAATATGGGACGAATTTCCATATTTCGCAAGCCAGGACAGAAAGAAATATTTGTAATATTTTTCGATGCCACCCAAATGTGAGATATGAAGAGTGTAAGTCGAGTTTAGAGCAAAAGCAGAGTCGAGATAGATAGGAGAGTCAGTGATGCTTGTACGAAACCACGGGCGTACGAAGGAGTGGAAATCTTGTGATAAAAGGGAAAAACAGGTTCCTAATCCCTGAGAGGATTTCCAGTGAAGGGCTCTGAGAGAGAGAGAGAGAAGTGAAAAAAAGAGCAAGACATAGAAATTTAGAGGCGAACGATTGGGTGGGGCGCTATTCGGCATTAACCGAATCTTTGCTCGATGTGGTTCCAAGAGGATATGAAAAGAGCTACAAGAGAGCGATGCACCGTGGCGTGTTTCAGGGCGTTTGTTGGGCCTGTGATGTGGTCTTGACTCTCAGTAATCACTCCGTAAAGCATATGAGAGAGAGAGAGAGAGAGAGAGAGAGAGGATCTCGAAAATATCTCGTGGCATTTTCTGGCCCTCGTTTAAAAGATCGCTTAGCTTTTGAGGGCGCATAATGTAAGCATACATTGGACTATGGACCCTGAAAAGAGATGAGGAGCAAGAGAAAAAGATGCGGAGAGATATATACCGTAAAAAACGAAGGAGCATTCGCCCGAAATTGACTGCATGCAAAGGCCATTGACCGCTCGGTGTCAGGTCCTCTCCTTTTCTCGTGTATCACACATCATTTTCATGTGTACCCCGCACCATACTTTCATATACATCTATAGATTGAACGACGTTCGCCTACCTGCCGATACGTCGTGTATTTCGCTTCGTTAAGCTTCTCTCTTTCCCACCATGACCCTTCATTTTTATTCTCAAACACAACTGCACATACAACCGGAAAAAAAAGATCTATTTTAATCTTCTATATCTAATCGTTTATATGACTATTTTTTTATTCAAATTTAAGCTAACAATATTTCTATTTGCCTCGACTAAAGTTTCTTATACACGAATTGCACTCTGGATGCACATAAATTGCCAAAAAAATTGGAGTATTATTCTGACTAATTAATATGTCGATCGCCGTCTTTTATACACACGTAGGATTGCAAACTTATTGGACTAGGCTTCCAATTGAATCAGAAATATATTAAAAATATTCAGATCGAAGAAAATAATTGCGTAAAATTCATTAGAACTCTATTAGGGCATGAAGCAATTGCATTTTCTGTATTTTTAACTAGTTTTTTGTTAAAGGAACTAAACGTTAATACGAATGTATAATGCAGTTGGTAAATAAATGAAGAGACAGATAAACTGTAAAGAAAAAAAATGGTGCATTCAGACGGTAGATTGTGTAACGAGAAGACTGGAACCTGTGCGAAAGAGATTACGTGAGAATAGGAGAGGAAAGAGAGCGTCGACCCGATTAAGCTTTCTTTCGGGGCGTCAGCGTCAAGAGCAGAATCTTTTTTTTCTCGCTGTTTCTCTCCCTGTTCTCAACCGCGCGCGGGTCCATTCGTACAAAAAGCAAAAGGAATAAAAAATGGTCCGAATGCAGGCAAACTCGACTACTGAGATACTTAACTCGACATGGCCGTTTCTTCATGGACCAACTATTCCTACAAAATACTCATATTTAAACTGATAAAAGCTGAGAGCGGAATAAAATCTTCGTAAGCTATACCCCAATGAGTAAAAAGATTGCTTAAACTTTTCGTAATTCGAGCCATTTGTAGGAACGACATTTTTTCGTTTCAACTTTCGTCCGATTAAATTGCCACGATATGAATGCCTAAGTATGTGTATATATAGAAATATTTTTGCTCCAGACATGAAAACAAAGAAAAAAACTGACGTGTAGAAAATAATGGCTATAAGATCGAAGGTACGAAACAAAGTTCTATTTTCAGTTATATTTGTCTCGACGGTCTCTTCAACGTATAATAGAAATCCACGTTTTTCTTTACGATCATATTTTTCTTGATTATTTAAATATTCACTTCTATCGGATCAATATGGAACGAACTATAATAATAAAATAATTTTTCAAAATTGCCTCTTTTATTTAAATCGTGATGACAAGTAATTTGACGAGAAAACATATAGTCCCACTTTGTTTAAATCTGTCTGTATATATTTATAAAAAAATAAAGGAAGGACTTTTGTTGAATAAAGTAAATTTGAAGAGGCCGAGCGATTAATCGTTAAAATATATTGCGGCTTGAAAAATGGTCGAGCGATTTATTCTTTCTTTGGTTCGCCTAGCAACGTATGCGGAAAGAGGAGTGGGGTGAGAGGAAAGCCTAGACACGCACGTTGGCTGAGTGGAAAAAAAAATTTCCCGTCATCGTGCGCACTCTTTTGGTTGCCCGCGCGCGGACCGGTTGCAATAAAGGGGGGAAAAAGAGCGGGTGGAGGGGACTTTGAGGCAAAAAGAGCGAGAGAAAGCGAATAGAAAATATAAAAAATACGAAACGTGCACACTAGCAACCCTATTTATGAAAGGGCGTGGGCTTATCTTGTGCGTTAGAAGGAACGTTAGTTTCGGGCCTTCCAACCCGCAAACCGGTCCCTTCGATCGCGTGGAATGCCGAACAACCCGTCATATTGCCGCCACAAGCGTGCATAGCATGTGTGGAGTCGTTTCTTTTTTTTTATTTTTCCTTTCTTTCGTCCTTTTCTAAAACTGCATAGGAAGACACGCAACTTGCCTTCGCTATCGCCCCCGAATATGAAAACCACATCGTCATATATACATAACGTGTGGTATGTATAAATGGAGAAAAGTCTAGAACACAGCAGGATACCAGGACAAAGTGGGGTACCAAAAAAAAATTAGTAAAAAAAACATATTTGTGGTTTTTCATCCATTTTTTTTTAATTCCAACACATGTTTAGCTGTAACTGCGAATCTAAAATTTCGTTTTTTTTCAATACAGCAGGTTGCAAAAGAATAATTTAATACTCACACCATTATCGACGTTGATAGACTTTGCTATCACTGTTTTTGACCAATTTAAATAATTCGACCAATTGCAATTATTGGCGTCACCAATAGTTTTATAAAAACTGAAAAACCGAGCAGCTTTTTCTATTCTGAGACCAATGATGTTAACGAACTTCATTATAGGGGCCCACAATTAACTTTCGTCTTCCCTGATACGTCGTTACGTTTGTTTACATTATTTATCGCGGAATTGCAAACGAAACTGACTCGCGGAAAACATTTGGGTATTTACTGATATATTCATACGTCGGTAGATAAAAAATATGTGGTGTATATTTACTAAAGAAAATCCATCAATAAAGTATACGTATTCGCTTTAAGGTTATACCGTTTTAAATACACTTTTAAAATGATTTTTCAATTTTCAAAATAGTATCTTATGCAAAGTTTCATACAATAATTCAATAAATTGGAGGTGGATTCATAATCCAGGATGTCTTATTGAACCACTAAAATATTCATTACTGTCTTTATTTTCTTTGCAAAATAACAGCAATTTTTGTATGATTTTTTATTTCTGCCAATCGGACTAAAATAGACTTGATGAATACGTAGAAAATCTCTTTGAAACCTTCTACAAATTTCAATAAAGATTTGAAATTGCGAAATTTTTGCAGTTGTCAGTTGATGCTTTCGCAAATCTATTGTTGTTATTAATATTCTACTATGTTGATAAAACATTCTGAAATATGAATTTATGTTCAGTTTATTACGAAAATTCAACATCCATCTGACTAGTGTGAAGCAATTATTTTACTTCAACGAATAAACAGCACATTTTTTTTTATTAGTCAAAATATGGTCTTAAATTTGAAAAGTCTTTACGAAACGGCACGTATTTATATTGCTTCGGTGCTGTAACAGCTCGTTAGGAAAATACGCGCGATAAGTAAACATTCGGAGTTCTGCAAACCTTTAAAAAATGGAGCCCCTAACGTTCATTTTCTCGAGCAGGTCCATTTTCGTTTAGTTATTTTTTAAGTGTCTTATCAAATATTCGAAATATATATTCGTTATCTACATATAATAGAAAACACATTGTTTACATTATTTCGTCACGAGCAAAAATTCGATCTTTCGTTTCGCAAGACTCTGCATTAATCGATGTTTCGAAACAATTTCTTAATTACTATAGTAATTATTGATTTAATATCGAGAAATAAATAAAATAATTGTGCGACGAATGTGGAGAGTGAATTTTCCATGGTCTCATTAAATATCTGCAATCTAAAAATATGATTTTTACCGTGACGCGTTACGAGTTGCACAGGAGAGAAACAAAAAGATACGATTTATCTTCAAATTATGAAGATAATTGGTGCGAGAAGGAAACGGCGAAATGAGCGGTTTGAAAACATTAAAGAATCGTTACCCAACGGATGTGAAAATAACCGAATGAAAACTCGTCTCATTTCTTCGCTCGAAGAATAGCGTCGTGTTGTTTTTATATTTCGTTTTTTACTGCCGCTGTAATTGACCCAATTAGTGTAACCAATATGTCACACTTCCGTCATTAATACGTTTTTTCAACGAAAAAGTTGTCTAATTTAGTTGTATTATACTTGGAAGGGATGAGCGTCGTGATTACATTGTGTATCATTTTCTGTAAAGATTCGTTTTTTATTTTTTTATTTTTGATTTTGTCGGTAATTGAATAAAAAGTAAATTGATATTTCAAAATATTTAACTCTCGATAGTTATTCTTAATAATATTTTGCAACCGGTTACCGCATCAGTAAAAGAAATGGCGAACATTTATTCATTCATTTCTCGAAGAAGATTCAATAATTTGAGCTCCCGAAAAATGAAACTCGATAGTTTTTAAAGTGTTTTTTCATGATTAAATGTTATGTTTCTGTTTCCAAAGAAAGTATAGTTTTGGCCATTGCTCGATACCTGCGGGAGATCGCGAATGTATACCCTACGGGGCAATGACGTCCTATAGTAAATCGCTCGACCAATCAAACGTCTAACCCCACCAAAGCATGTTTCTTCTGGCCAATCGAATGACTCATGCAACCGGCTCTCCGTTCTCCCAATTAACCTTTCTCATTCTTTTTTTTATTTTTATTCTTTCCGCGTGTCTTGTGACTCGGTTCGCCATAACAACGCAATGCACGGGGCTGCCACGTAATTATTACTTGACAACAACAAAAATATTTAATTGTCCTCAAACCTGACGAAAATATTATTCTTTATGTCAAGCCCTCGATGTTAAAGCATTCGATCGAATTTTATAAAACATTACATTGCGCGTAGTCCTGATTCGATTTGTTCAGTGAATGTAGAAATCGCATCAATCGAGATTAAATTTTTTCAAACTAATTCTTCAATATCGCGTGTTTCGAACACGTTATCAACATTTTTACCAACAACAACAACAACAACAAAACTCTTTGTATTTTTCCATCCTTCCAAATGCGCATTAAAATTGTACAAAATCGCTCCTATCTATCGGCTTTATGATTAAAACAATATACTAAATAATTCACTCGCCGAATGAATATTTTATATTTCGTCTCGAAAAAGCTGCTCGCTCGCACGGAAATGTGTACCGATATAAAATACGCTTGAGCGCAGTATTTGTCGATTTACGATGCGGGTGCATCCTGAATCATATCGTTTTATTCATCTCTCTCTTGCCGTTTTCGACTCTCCCGCGGGGGAGTTTCAAGTCACAAGGCCATAAGGGATAGACCGAGTGTTCGAGAGAATGTACACTATACAACACAAGTGCAACAAACTTTAGCCCATTCTCGATTCTATCCAACACGATGATCCTGCCACTATGCAGACTTTATAGAAATTTTACTTACAACACATATCTCTGCTGCTGTGAGAGATTTCGATCTATAAATGTTGGTTCACATATACGCGCACTCCCACATGTAATTCGTGAGAACGGAAATGATTTGCCAACTCGGGTTCAGAGCTTTAGGATTCGCTTATGTACATAAATGTACATAACATACATAAATGCATTTGAAGATACATAGAAAGCTTGTTCTCGATATGTTTACGTATATATAAATACATTGGCGAGTTGTAGGAAAAGCCATGGGTGATGACGTGACACTGGTTTATATTCGTACCACTTCACAGTGTGTGGTTTTCGAGGGTTAACAAAAAAAAAGGAAAAAAGAAATAGAGAGTTAGAAAAAAAAGACTGTTTTAGCCACCCCTGTTGCTGAAACGAAACGCGAGACGACGCCTCGTCGACGCTCGCACGGCAAACTTTGTGCTGCGCATTTATCCGGCTCCGTGAGGCAAAATGGAACTGTGACGTATTTTCTTTGGTTTTTGCTTTAATTTTGAAACGATTGCCATTTTGTTAATTTTCATCGGAGAAAAAACTCCTCCATACCGCTGCACAGTTCTTCATACTGATCAATAATCTTTTTGCATTTTTCAGACTATTTATAAGAGATTCGGAGCGTCCGCGGTCAGATGCTAGTTTTCTGGGACCATTTTGGCCGCTGCCAATACCATGATGATAAAAATAAAGGTACGACCTTTGAATAATTCTTCGTGTCCTAAATTATTCATTTGAACAAACGAAAAAATATCTACGACAAAAAATTTTTTAACGACAAATAGCTGAAAGAGTTTGCGAATATTGTTCGAACGAAAAAAAAGAAAGAAAAATGCAAACAAAGAGGAGGAATTTGACGAATTTCGTATTCGCGTTCCATTTTACCCCATTCACCGATACGTAAATAAAACACGCACAAAATCGAGGTAGCTCAAACGCCCCCGAGTGTTTTTCGTACGATGGAAAATTCTCGAAGGCCACCTCTATATATACGCACGAATATACACACACACACGTATGTACTATTCTAGAGCGAATCTACTGTTATTATTTCATAGAACGGGATATTATCGTCGGTATATACATACATAATCGACCCTGAACCTTCGTCTAACGTTTTTCCACGGTTGGTCAATAGATCGATGAATAAAACAAAAAATTAGGGGAAGGAACGACCGCGAAACAAAACGCGTGTGCTTCAGACTATAGTGCGTATATGCACGCAAAGAAAAATCCCGTTACGCGAATTGTGATGTCGGCTTTTTGTCTCTCAACCCATCATACGGCTCTTTCGCTCTTCTCTCATTACCTTTTTTCTCTTCTTCTAGCCTTCCGTGCAACCTCGACAACCTATTATACCCCATAAATACACATAACAAATAAATCTATTATTATTGTTATTATTATTATGCAAAGAATTATACCTTTCGCTCGATCATCAAACGAATAAGTGAAAGAAGGGACTCTTTTTCGCTCCTTTCCATGCTCTTCGATGCGGTGTTTTCGTTAGCGGACCTTTCCAATTGTGAAAGTTTGCGTTTCTTCAGCTATTTATTCACGCACATATATGCACGTCGACGATTTTTTTGTAGGGCAAATAAGAAAAAGAAATTTTACCGTTACCTCTTAAATGGCCTGCGCACGCTCACGCCGAAATATTTTATACGACATTCACATCGTTTGGGCTCTAAATTTATTAATCTGGCAAATGTATTAATCTTGGAATTTAAAGGATATTTCGCCAGCACAACAGGGCGAATGTAATTTTATGAACTTTTTTTTTTTTTTGTATATTTATTTTATGTTTCGTTGAACGTTTGTTATAACTATGCAAAAATTATATAATTAAAGAAAAGTTTATACGTATATAAACTTATGGAAACAGCGAAGCTGTCGGTGTATGATCCGAAAATTAGGAATTTTGAAAAAACAAAATTGCTAACACATTAAAAAGTATACGCGGGAACTTTACGCAATTTTTGTCTTTAAATTGTCAGTAAAAAGTCAATAAAATTCAATCGGATTGCATAATAAGAAAATAAAAAAACAGCGACGATAACGAAAGACAATTTTTTATAGAAATTCAACTTTCATTTGGCGGTTAGACCGCTTGATTTTCAAAGTACAAATTTGAAGAAAGAAAACGCTCATTTACTTAAATTTCGAAATGACTTGCAAAACTGCAGACTTTGGACGATAAAATAAAATCGCTTCCATTCATTATTTTCCTTATTGTCATTGCAAATTATTTTTATCCTACGAACTTGTTTGAATCATCAACCATTCACACGGATTCAATTGCAAAAATTAATTTGCACATTAAGAAGACAAATTACAACCTCAATGAAAAAAAAACTGTATCTCGTTAAAAAACAGGAGACAAAAAATGCAGATTAAGTTTGTTAAGAGTTTAATTTTGAGTTCAAGTTGGGTTTCTTCCGGTGCAAATAATTTATCGTTCTTGGGGAGGAGAATTTCGTTATCTTTTTTATAAACCTTAATGGCGGTATAGGGAAAAGAAAATAAATTGGGCCTTTTTTTTTTTTTTAATGAACATGTGCAGTCGATCGTATGCGTTACGATCTGAAAGGTCGATTATGGCGGAGAAAAGAAAGAAGAAAAGGGGGGAAACGCGCGGCTGCAAGAAAAGCAGGGGTAACAGGTGCCAGGACGTTAAATCGTAGCGTAAAAGACTCGTCTGGACCTATGGCGCAACAAACGCACACATATTCACGCAACGAGTTAGACGCTTGAGTATTATTTTGTTGCTGGAAGAATCAAGGACAGAAAGAGTCGGCGCGACGGGAAAGCGCTTATTCGTATAAAGAGATAGAAAAGAAGAAGAAGAAAAAAAAACCCTTCCAGTGCTCGCACAAGATCGTAAAAATAAAAAAAAAAAACGCCAGAACGCACCGCGGGTGGAGGAGAAACCGCTGCTTGGGACTAGCGAGAAAAATCGCCGGGAAAAGAGGTATTCAAGGGCCTGAACGATAAACTAGGAGGAGGAGAAGAAGAAGAAGAAGAAGAAGATCAGAGAAGATGGAGAAAAGAAGAGAAAAAAAAGAGAAACAGTGAGCTCTCGACCTTGGCCACTAGGGGTGTACATGCGGGGACCGTGGGCGTGTTGCGCGCGCATTTCCCAAAAAAGCAACCCATCATCGCTCTTTTTTTTTATTCTCGTGGGATAGAGAAGATAAATGCACTGGATGGATTTTATAGAAAATTCTGATATGGTTTGCACTGGGCTACCAAAAAATATTCTATTTCTTAACGCCTAACGAATGGGAACGTGACAATAATTACGAATTCTGATGAGGAATCTCTTCAATAAAAAAAGATAATTCGTTGATAATAATTTGGCAAAAAATCTTATCTATGAAAAATCGTTAATATTTATAACAAAGTGGGAAAAGTTCATTTTTATAGAATATACTGGAAAAAATAATGAAAGCCATTTTGTATTTTTTCGTCTCGCCAAAGTTCGAATCTAAGAGCTAAATTTTCTTCGCTTTGGCGTGGGTAAGGTTTTTCTTTTTAATTCTGCGCATGCGCGATCACTATCTTGGAACCCAATGCACATATCTTTGCCAGCACGCACACGTTGCGTGTCCTAGGCAAAGCGTTTGAAGCGCTTTGCAGTTGGCAGCGGGTCCATAAAGAGAGAGGAAAGAGAGAGAGAGAGAGAGAGAGAGCGAAAGAAAAGAGATAGAAAGGGTCTACGACGATATGTCGGAACATGGCGCGGAATGTCCCCCGGGTCCCCCGCGCCGCGATGAGGGAAAGACGGCACGAAAAAGGCCCTTCGCCCTTTTATGCCATAGCATATATATATATATATATGTAGGGAAATATGTGTCCTACGCGTTTTCCGTTGCAGCTGAACGTTCCAGAGGGCTTTGGCCTCGCTCACCCACATCGCCCTTCCTAAATCCACAAAATTCTCACAAATGTGTAGCTAAATTCGCTCTCGAGCGACTAAAAAAAAACGTAACCTACCACGTTTGAAGCGTTAAAATTGTCCGAGTTGCAGTTTTTCGTTCATTAGCGTCTCGCCAGAGGCTTTTTCTACAAAATTTCACGAAACATTGGAGACTCTATTATAAAACTACTTGCAAAATTTCAACATTATTCACGATTCTGTATTCGAGATATTGACAATCAAAAATAGCAAATTTTTACACGCGTTCTTATGAAGAGCAGTAGAAAAATTGACATTTTATGAAATAATTCCGAAACTTCACAACAGATTTTTCTCTATTTTTGCTTAATTACCGAGAAACATGTGACGATGTTTGTCGAAAAAAAAAAAAAATCAAGAATTTTGACCGTTTAATTTCGGAGATACAGCGATATAAAGTCAAAGCTCCGTGAATCATAATTATGGAAAAGATCATTATTCCTTAAACTGTAATGTTAGACATTTTTTCCCAAACGTTATATACGTTTTTATACGTTTTTAAATTGCCATACGTTCTAAAAAGCAACATTATTAAATGATTTTGCAAGTTTTATGCAAGTTTCGAATAATTAAGCGAATAGTTAACTCTAGAACGTAACCGTACCGAGAATTTTACCATTTTTATAAATCATCATTCACGGACATAAATGAATTCTGTGCATTTTATATTATATTCAATAAAGCGTAGACACTTGGATGTGGGTATAGAGAAAAAAATGCACGCATGCGTGTGCTCTTGAACTTTTGCTGCGTTGATATAATGCGAAGCGTCGGTCGAACCCCATGCGTGGGATCACTGACTTATACCGGAAGTACGTATTCATAGGATCGGCCTGAGAAGACTTTGGCACTTTTGTAGCCATCCAATTCTTCAAGTTATATAGATATACATGCACATGTGAATCAACACTCAACCTACGCATATATTTGTATTAGGTCTTATAATGCATATATAAATGCAAATGTGTGGGTGGTTGTGTTTCATATATGCACGTAAAAGCAATATTTTATATCATCGTACCAGCATATGCAACGATGTAATCAAAAGTTCCGAATGTACCTAAAGTTTCGGCAAATGGCATTTCATTTAATTCAACAGCTGAATTGACCGAACCTTCATTTATATTTCGTTAAACAAAAGAAAATCATTATAATTGATGTTAAATTTTTGTTCAATACGCAATGGTCGAAGGAATTTGAAAAAAAACATAAATCAAGGGTTCTTTTTCAAGGTTCTTTTTCGATTTATGACTATTTCTTCAAGAGAAATAATCAAAACTGTCTGGGAAATATTTTAGAAAATTTGCACGCAAGGGGAAACCTCATTGAAGGAACTCGAAGAGTAGTCAGTTTTTGAGCATTTTTTTCACGGGGTTTACTCATTATTCAAGCGCCAAACGAATAATATTTTATTCAGCATATATTCGACTATTTCTATATCAAATTATATTGGAATATATCGAAAATCTATAAAGTTATGAGCTTTCGTGTAATGATGAAAAAAAAAATTATTTTGGTGATGGTTTGAAATTTTTGTCATTTTGTCTTTTTTCCACTTAAATAGTAATTACTGGAATTCAAAAAATCGCTCATTAGAGCCTTAGCCATTGCTATTACGAAACTTGAAAAATAAAAAGTTTCCCAATCGGTTTATATTAGTCTTCGAGATTTCGCTGGAACAGATCCGACAAAAGTCGTTTTGAGAAAAACGCGTCTGAAGTGGACCTCCAGTCATATAACCGGCTGCGCCAACTGTTTTCACTGACTCGATTGTTGCTCGGTCAATTAATAAGAAAAATTTAAATATTTTTTTTTTGCCTCGTTTCAGTGGCGTTTCCCCGTAATACGTAATGAAAATTTATAAATATTCAAACGACTATTGGTGGATTAAAGACTCAAATGTCTAAATTTTAGACTTTAACAACAGGTGCTCGGGACTGAAATGAAAATTTCCACAGCCATCGATATTCACGTTTTTTTTTTTTTTTGTATTCACCGTTTGAAACTTAAATACAGGTGCTTCGTACAAAGGTTCGACCCAATTCTAGAAATCTGTATAGACACCGCTCTTTTGAATTTCTGATGAAAAAATTTAACTCTATAATCTTTTTCCGACTGCCAATGAAAAAAAGATTAGCTTCAATTATCAGTGAACTGATGTGAACAATGTTTATAACCTGTAATCCTTAAGGATGTATTGTTGTTTAAAATTGTTATATTCGAAGAACGTTTCCAAGATACAATAAATTTGGAACTGTTCGATTAAATTCTCGGAGCTTTTGTACAAAAATTTTATTCGTCATTTAAAAATACGTGCAAAATTTTTCGAGGAAAAAAAAACATTATAAACAGCTTCAGAGAGGTTTTTTTTTCTCAAAAATATACTTTTTATTAATTAGTGACGAGGATATGAAAAGTGAGTCAAAATAATTTTTCTGTCCGATCCGGTTACGATTGCTCACAAAACTGATACAAATGAAGAATATGTGGCAGGTTCTTAAGACGTTTCGGCCGCACGTAACGCGCTATTACACCATAAGCTGCACAAAGGATTAGGTAGTTTTTTTTCTCGCTTTGTTTCCAGCCATATTCTCATGGTAGACGAGAATACGATTATTTTTCACGGGTGGATACGATGTAGCGGTGTTTCGAAAATGTCTCTCTCCCTCGACGATGCATTTTCGAGGATATCTATAGACACTGGCCTCACTGGCATAAATATTATACCTGTACCTGCGGCATGAATTCACACATTGGAGAGAAGAAGCGAGAGAGTAGTGACGAGAGAGGGAGATGGAAGGTTTCGTCTGGCCGCAGCAGGGACCCATTGGCCGCGCCTTTTCTCCCTTATAAACCGAACAACGTACACACGTTCGTATATTGCGTGAGTTGGTTGTCTCCGGGGGTTGATGTTCCCACACTCATGGGCGCCTTATGCTTTTTCTATCGCGGAGAAGGCAAGTGAGAAAGAAAATTTTCGACCGGTGGTTAGCGGCGAAAAATCTTCTCGCCATATACGTATACCTGCATAACGGATCCATCCAATTTCCTTTTTTTTTTTTTTTCATATCCTGATCTTTTTTTACACACAGCCCATATTTTTTCCTCGCAAATATAGCCAAAAGCATCGTTCCTACTTTCCATCGAGATGAGAATAAAAAGAAGGATTATTATAGGACGAACAATCGCATGTGCAAGGTTTTATTTGCGAGAGTGAAAAAATATATTTCCAAAAAAGCTATTCATCCGGCATAGGAAAAAGGTGTATTCGAAATATTCGTATAAAAACAGCCCTTTGCAACAATCATCTTCTTCCTCTTTACGACTTTTTATGGAGGTGTTAAAAACATTTGAAGAAATGAAAGAAATATAAAGGAGTGTTAGGAGCCTGCGCGTATTTTGGGCTTTTGTTAAATTAGCAGCGCTTCGTTAATCTTTCTCTCGCGCGACAGAATCTCATTCTTTCTCCAATTTTTGCACCCGCTGGTCATATTTTTATAATGAGAAACGTTGTTATATACTCGACAGGTTTATTGGGGAAAATTAACGCCTCCGGAATGCTCTCTCTGAAAATTGCATTATGTCGCTACTTTCCACCCCTTTTATCAGGGTGCTGAACAGTAAAAATTGCGGTTTGAACAACCAACGCCGGATGTGCAACCAGATGGCCCGTCTGTGTGTCTCTATATATTAAATATGTGCATGTGAAGCTCGATCTCGATCGTACTCCTGTGGTTCGACTAGTTTAACTCACCAATGTATGTATAAGAGGGGCCTGTGGCCAATTCTCCTCCTTTTCTCTACGAACTTCTCGTGTCTAACCAACCCCTCGTTATAACATACTTCATATACCTAGGGCGAAGCTTCGTTGCCAAAGCCAACGAGCCCCTAACTGCTCTAATCGTCTTGATATATATATATATATGTATTGGGAAAGCGAAAGGTAATAGGGGAAAAATCGTTACGTACAAGGGTGAACGAGAGGTGCGCCCTTTCCGGAAAATTTTCGCCCTTATAACGAAACTTTTCGATAGGTAACCATATTAACGCACTAGGCTTATCGTTGATTTTTATCAAAACTCTCATTTGACGATCAGGAAGATTGCTAGTCGTTATTTTTCATCTCTTCTTTTTTTTTTCCTTGGCTTTATTACTGACTTTTAACCTTTCTCAATTTTTTCAGACTTTGCAGTTTTTTTCAATGACATTTTTCATTTGTTTGAATTTGGATTTTTTAGGTTTGCGAAATATTCGCTATTTTATTGTGAATGTTTGTGATATTTTTCGATTTTCGTTCGATTTCAAAACGCTTGCAGGAATTTTTGTTTTTTCATACTTTTTTTTTTATATCGCGGTTGCCTTTTGTCGTATGTAGTTTTTTCCTCTTATAGAGGCATTTTTTATTGTCTCATATATTTGTTTTCATCCCTCGCTATTGACTCATCCACTCTTCCAATTTTACTTCGTACCCATTCTTTCTTTCAACTATATGTATTTTTTTTTTGTTTTTTTTTTTTCGTTTCCGCTTTTGAGAAACCGATATTGCCACCGGAAATAGTGATTTTCCGAGGACATCTCAATTCCCCTCGACTGTGATGTGCCTCGAATATCCTACCTAGCTTTTTCATCTCGTCGTACGCGCTTTGCATGATATTAGATTTGAAAAACGAACGTGCGAACGCTATCCCCGCGATCCTTTGACGTAAAACTCCTGTTCAACCGACTTTTTTCGTCTTGGATATTGTTACTTCGTTTCCTATCGAATACATTCAAGTATTCACCATTTTCTTTGTTATTTTGGCGTCGAAACGTGAAAAAAGAAAAAAAATAAAAATAACGTTAACGTTAATTAATTGTTGCAGGATTTTCACGGTAAAAATTTCATCAATTCGAACATTTTTTCGGGAAGATACACTGCATTTGTTGTTTTAGAATTTTCGAATAGTATTAAATGAAGAAATTTTTGATAAAAATTTTCAAAGAAATCTTTATGAATGAAATAAATATTTGCGCTCATGAAATGAATGAATTTGCGCTCTTATATTCTTAATGAAAAATCATCCTCAACACTTTTGCACAATCTCCCTCTTCTGTAAATTTCCCGCATTTTGTGAAGTTTTTTCTTTTGGTGCAGAGCTGACACGGGGATTCAACCTTTCGTCGAATGCAATTTTCCTTTCCGTTCGTTGGAGTCAGCATTTTTTTTGCTCATTCCTATATACCACGAGACGTGGATGTTGAACGAGTTTCGAAACCTCTGGTACGAACGCGAATTTTTTCATGTTGCAAAACGTTCCGGAAGTCGGACGAACGAATAAATCGATCGTAAGCCACCGGTAATGCAGATGTTACGTTCATTCAAATATTTACCGATAGAATATTTTTTTAAACCTGCACTTTCAACATTTCGTTTGATTGCAAATTGACTATTAATTGGTATCTAGAACGATCCAAAATGAGCCTCAAAATTACGTGATAATTACAACATGTCGCGTTTGAATAATTCGTTTTTCAGTCAGATGAGATCTCGATCGATTTTTCTGACACTTTTGGAAAAACTATTTCCGAGTCCTATATACGGTTTGTTCAAATGCGTAGGATAAAAAAAAATATATATATATATTTTTTTTATCAGCACAGTCGATAACATAGTTTCTATGTTATCAAATGATTTGCATAAAGAAAGGATTGCAGTTGCCCATCAGATTCGAGTTTTCTTCATGAGCTGTACATGAAACAATCATTTTCCTAAATCCATCCACCGTTATATTTGTTTTACAATAAGAAAACGACTTAATTTCGTTGAAATACGGAATAAAGAATTATTTCACGATTAGGAAGGAGGTAGAAATTAATTGACTAAAATATGCATTAACAATTTGTTTATTATCATGAAATGAATTTTAAGAGATTAAATTTGACGATGTAATGGGGATGATTCCACTTGTCAATCGGCGTTGTGGCAGCTTGCACATGGCTGTAAAATCCCATTTAATCATAGCACACAATAAAATCAATTAGAAAAAAATCAATCACAAAAATCATGTTTAATTACCGTGTGAGTTTCTTGCATTAGATGCCAACATGTTTCATGAACTTGGTGTGAACACGATAAAGTGTGTAAATTTTTTGTAATGTCTCTATTACAATTTACACATTTTCGATATTTCGAGCCTCGCGATTTCTTAACCTGTAAAATTACAAAACAAATTATAACGTAAATCAAAAGTCATGATTGAACTTGTGTGTATTTTCAATTACCCATCGCTCGAAAATTCTCTCGGTTGTCTCTGGTTCGAACCCAAACAAATTTGGCACAGTAACTGTTGATAATGACGCTTTTATTAATTTGAAAACATTATCGAAAAAAATCGATCGTTACTCGAAACTTGTCGTATTTTTTTTTTTTTTTTTTTTTACCATTGTTGAGTTTCCCAGAATGCGTTTTACGTCAGATGCACATTTGTAATGGAGGGCATGATGACAAGGAAGTAAATATCCGTTTAAAGCATCGACAGATCGATGGCAATGGGAACAATTACCGAGCGAAGGCACGCTACGAAAACAAAAAAGTTATTGTAACCTTACGATATTTTTCAAAGTTCTTTCTATCGAACGCAATCGGATGAAAATTGTATTTTTGAATATTCGACATCGAAACAACATATTAGTGGGTAATTATTTAACAATAATCATAGAAAAAATAACAAAATGTCGAAGGATGGAGACGCTCAATATTTCTGAGCCTAGTTTCGTTTCTATATAGTTTTTTTTCGCTCGTCTTCAAACCACTGGATACAGTGGTTTCCAGATTTTCGAGACTACGTTCGTTCGATACCGAACGGGACTTCCCGAGTCTCAACGACATGATGTTAATCACAAAAATGACTAAAAGAGATTGATTAATTGATATGTAAATTCACTTTGTAATGTCAGGGTCACTGCGTGGACGATGATCGGATGTTGTTTGACGCGAGTAAAAAGATCCTCTCAGGTATTGTACGGCGACTATTGCAACCGCAAACGCCGTAATTACCCCAAAAGTCACTGAATTAAGCATTATCAATAAAACAATACAAATAAATGCAGATTATTATCGCGATCGAGTATAATTTCCCTGTTGAACGTGAAAATGAAATGCCTCGAACGTCTCGTTACGCAAAAAGCAAACGCGACTACGGCAACCGAAATCACAACACTGTCACGTGACTAAATGTGCCTACGGTTTTTCTTTTGCTTCTATTTGTGTATCGACCGTATAACAACACAAATGTGCTGCGATTGAAACGAACCTGGTTTTCTGCACTGAATATTCGCCAATTTCGATATAACATGCACTATTTCGTGCCTTTGTTCGACGGCTGATAAAACAGTTTCGACGCAAGAGGTCTGAATTCTTTTAGAGATGGAGCTGCCATAGCAATAATTTATATGTAAATTTATTACATATAGCGAGTTGGAATATTCTTATCCTAAATTTTTCTTCTTTTACGTACTCTTCGCTCTTCCAATTGAAAAAACATTTCGGATCTGAAACTTCAAAGGTGTCCGAGGAATACTCTTCAAACATTCCTCAATAATATGTGTGCATCGTAAAAATTCAAAAAATATAAAATTTAATTGCGTTAAAAAGGTGTTGAAAATTTTGGATGATGGAAAAAGTTAGGATTTTACTTGAAAATTCATTATTTTTTCGAATTTTAATATTTATTGGCAAAACGTAAAAACCTTTGATGGGTCGAACAATGTCACATTGAATAAGAGATTCGCTGAAAAACGAGAATATGTGAAAATTTGTAAAATATCGAGATAAAGATATGAATTAAACGAATATGTTTGCCCCGTTTTATATTTATTTATTTTGAAAACACAGAGTACAAGTCGTACATTAATAAAAGTGATAAAAACGTATTTATCAATAAAAAAAAATTAGACCGTTGCTTAGCAACGGTATAATTTTAAAAAATAATATGTGTATATTTTATTCTACGTATTTCTAGATACGTATCCACACCATAAAGTATAATTATATTGCGAAATTGCTGAGAAAAAAGGTTTTTCTTTATTTTTCTCTCCACAGCCCCGTTAATGAGATATTTAAAATAATTTGAGACAGGACATTGAATGTGGAGTGATAAGAGGCGTGGCTGAAATAGGCTCAGTAAAGCTTTTCTCACTCGACGTTTTCTCTTCGTAACGAAGCGGATTCGATACTAAAATTAATTATTGAATTTTCATTTACTGTGCATTGGAGAAAAACGAAGTGAAAAACGATTTTTCTCTTTAGAGTTTTGTCATCCATTTTTAACGATGAAGACAACTTTGGGAATTCGGTACACAGAAAAAAAACTTGTTGATCGAAATATATATTATTTCTTTCGAGCAAAATATTTTGTTTGATGCGAACAGTAAAATATTTTTCAGATGAGATTAAATAGTTTATTGATGGAATAAATAAAACTGCTCTGCAGCTACACAAATTAATGCCAATTTTACAAAATATCTTCATCAATTGAATAATTGAGATTTTTATAAATATATTTTCGAAACGATTAAAAAGTTTGCGTCAGTCTTCTCATCTGATAGAAATTTATATCATTTTTAGTTAAATAACATTTTTCTCGTTCGACAAAAAAACATAAAAAATAGTTGAATTTACGATTTTTCGTCCAAAAAAATCCATTTAGTTCGATAAACAATTTTTTTTTCTCAGTGTACATAAACAGTCTTAATTTTAATGGAGATAAAATATTATTTCAGTCTTAATTCTAATGCAACGATAAGTTGTTGAGGCAGCTTTGTGTATATGCTTATGAATAACAAACGTCTATTGGGTTATTCTATATATATCAATATCACAAAATATTCCGTTTGATCCCCCTCTACTGAAAAGCCAATTTTGTTAGACCAGGTCAATTATATTTCGTGAAATACGTTCAAATGAATATTTTTGAATAATAAAAAAATAAAAAATTCATCCGAACAGTATATTTTGAATATTTGTATATTTTTTTATTGTTCCGTTTATTCTTTTTTTAGAATGTTAAAAAAGTGCATTTTGGTAATTTTAACGATTAATTTCGATGAAATTAATCGTTAAGCGAAAGCAAATATACTATTGAATGATGAAAAATTTTGTTATATTTTCGTATTTAACAAAACAATCAACTTTTTTTCAACAAAATTAGGTTTTCAGTGGCACATTGTTGGACGATCAAATTCATTTTTGTGGATTTTTTTTGTCTCATCGAGATTTGTACAATAATCTCGATGTATATTTCAGTCGATTGTTCAATGGTAACAATAGAACATTTAATGGTAACGCGTTTAAACATTTCTCAATGTTATTGCGTACTATTTATTTTTGTGTTCGCATTTTATCATTTTTACAGCACAAGGAACGATTGCAATGTAAAAAAAACTTTGATTTGTCTTATTTTTAGTTGTTGTTTACTTTATCGGAATAAAAATAATATATCACTATGTTTTTATCCCAATGAATGATTAACGGAAAGTCTTACGTTCCCCTATATTTTCAATCCTAGGAGCCCAAAATTCATTCTTCTCGGACGTAAACCCCACAGTGGAGTAATCGATTATAAAATTTTAGTCGTAAGCGATAAAAGAGTTTAATTTAAACCATTTTTTTGGTGAAAATTTGATTGTAAAAAATGTAAAAAACATGAAAAAGTTGAGAAATTTTTTGAAACTAATATGTTGAGCAAAATGTTAAAATGAAGTGGGGCTACTAGGGTTTGTTCGCGGTGATAAAAGTGCTTCAAAATAGAATATATTTATATATTGCGACATTAAATGCCGAAGAAATTGAACCAGCAACTCACGATCTGTTGATATCGTTTATTTCTTCGAACCAAATCTTGCCGATATTTTGCAGTCGTCGAAAAAGTAAAATGGACCCAAACGATTTTGTCACGAGCCCTAAAGATGTTGAATTATGACGCGCTCTGCGCAAACAATCTGATTTCTATTGAAGGACACTTGAGGCTTCTTTCTCTCTACGTAATCAGTCTTTTTAACATCTGTCGCAATATTTTTACGCGTGCGATTATATATTTATCGATCTCTTTCCTTGCTCGTAATTTTGTGTTTGTGAATTTTTTTTTTTCTTTCAAGTCTCAGAGTGCGAGAAATATAAAATTTATAAACGTCGTGACCTTAATCGCCATTTCTGTTGATGCGACGAACCAACAGTTGCTTTCACCCTCTCAAACCTTACTTTCGTCTTTTTTTATCTAAGATTTTTTCATTATCCTCTTATTCTTTCGATGTTATCGTACCCTTTTACCAAAGTATTCAAAGGGAGTTTTCAATTTTAATAGCGTTTTTACGCCAAAACTCATCGGATTGTGCATTTGTGAACGAAAAAATGATAAAAAATGAAACGAGAAGACTCTGAATTTTTTGCTACGTGCTCGAGCAATATTCTTGAATTTCCAATATTATTCTTCACCTGTTCCTACGATGGTGTGCACAAACCTTTATCGTTTCAGGAAAAAAAAATGAAGTCTCAAAATGCAGAGAATATTTTGTTAAAAAAAAAATTTAATTCGACAATCCTTCGATTCAATGATTTTCGATTTTTTTCGTAATTTCTCTCGGTCTCTCGTGCTTTCGGATGTTAAATTTGGAAAATAGGCGAAACAGATAGCCCGTATTTTAACACGATTTAAAAAATGTAAAAAAAAAACTCAATAAAATCATTTTATTGTTATTTATCCTTAAAATATTCGAAGTGGAAAAAGGAAAAAAAAAATGTCGGACAATAACGCGAAATAAAATGATATCTTTTGAAAATTTTCTGAAATCTGTCATGCAAGAAACAATCAAATCAACGATGTTACGATTTATGTTTTTCAAAAATTCATAACAAGTTATAGAAAAATATGGATTTTCTGATACTCGTTTGGAATCATATCCGAATCAATGGGTTTTCTCATTCGGAGAGAATGTATCGCGGTCATTGGATCTACGGCTTACCGTAAGATCTTCGGCTTCTTCGTTGTCGTCATTGTTTTGTGATCCATTCGGTGATTGCGGTTGATAACTTGCGCCAAAAACTCGTGGACTTGGATTTTCGCGATCGACGTTGTACTGGTTTGCAGGAACATTTGATTTTTCTCGATTTTCACCGAAACTTGCTTGGACCATTGAAATTGGATCGTTCGTGTCTTCGTTCCTGCCATTTCCCATATTTGATAATCTCGAGGTGCTCGGACCAGCCCCAATGTCGTATTGCATATTTCCAAAATTGCTTATGTTCTCGTCACGTTTTTGTCTTGTTGGCAGTATTTGAAGCTTTTTGATCTTGTCGTAAAGAGTTCTCGATGGTACTTTGAACTGTCCGGCCGCTTTGTTCGCGCTCAAACCTCTTTGCACCGCAGCAATTGCGTTCCATAAGTCTTCTTTTTCGTACTTTTTGTAACGTTTAGTTGCATGCCTCTGAGGTGTGCCGTAACCGGAAACTACAGAACATCCATACAAAAAAAAAAAAAAAAAATAGAAAAAATTGTATTTCTTATGAATTATATCATTTTCCGACGTGGAAATACTTATTTTTGTCGAACTGGTTTGTGAAATTTACATTATATTTTATTGTACTTGCGATAAATAAATACAAAACCAACATTTCAACTGTTATATCTTTGTTTAAATAAGTACCATATAAATTGTACGCAAACAAAAACATAAAAATAGCAAAGCTTCAGTTTTTCTGGTGATTTCATAGCGAGGCTTTGATGAAATGATAATTCGTTGAGTGAAATGTTGGCATAAATTTTGATAGTATGGACCGTTAATTTATTCATAATTACCGGATGGAGTGGGTTCGACCAAAGTTGGTGGAGTTGTACAATTGTTGTCATCTTCCGTGGCGTAAGCATCGCTGTCCCGAGAGGTCGAAGGCCTTGGCAGCGAATGGAAACTGTTTCGTCTATCAAGATTGTGCATTGGTCGGTTTTTACGTTTGCGACTACGCGAAGTGTGCGAGTTTTGATGATGAATCGGTAATCTCAAAGTTGGATCAGTTTGTTCGGGATTTAGGACTGACCTGAGGATCGATGTGTCCTGTTGAGTCGGGTTTCTGGATGCCTGATGATTGGGATTTCGTGGGCATGTGGAATTCGAAGCGTTTTCGTAATATTGAGAAATTGGATAAGATGTCGGAGGAAATGGATACAAATTGGCGAAAGCAGCTACCGCCGATCGTTGCTCTTCGGTCAGAGCAACTGGTGGAGTTGGCCACGCGGCCATCGAAGCTTCTGGCTCGTTATTTATTTCTTCTTCGTTTGATTCATCGGGTGTTTCTACCCCACCGTTCAATGGCAAATTGGTATAATCTTGTTGGCTAGAATTTGATGGTAAATTTTCGCAAGTTTCATACGTTTCTTCGGTTTCTTCGTTAGTGCTGGTACAAACTGTCGGTGATGGTGGCGCCACCGGTTCACTTTTCAACTCCATTTCGTCGGTTTGACACAAGCCCTTGACCTGCAGCAACTGAGCCAGTTCGAACAAAGGTTTTACATCGTCTTCCGACACGTGCACTTCCCCTCTGTACATATATTCCAACAAAAGCTTCACAGTCCTATGCTCCACATCCTTCAATAAAATTATCGGATTTTGACACTTAACTTCGACAAAAAGTTTTCGAAAGTACGGCGAACACGTTGCCAATATGATTTTGTGACAATACATTAATGGGCCCTTGCCAGCCCCTAGTGCCACATCCGTCAGTGTCTTTTTTTCCAGTAGATCATCCATTACCGAGACCAAATTATCTTGATGATGATTCCATCGCAAATGATAGTCCGGCGTGTGTCTCATTTTTTCATTTCTTTGTTGTTCTAAAAACATTTTATTTTTAGTATCTTTATTTCTATTCATACGAATTTTACAAAAAAGTTCAATTACGATTCGACAAATTAATAACTAACCAAAATATTTCATGGTAAAATAATATTTGTTTGTTTTATTGATCAATAACGTAAACTATTATTTTTTTTTACATCGAATCAGTCCTTTTTGGCAATGATTTTATTTTCCATTATCGTAATAAAGAGGCGTCCCAAACGAATTTTGCATTCGCCTGCCGAGTATTTTCCAAATTAACTTTTTTTTTTTTTTTAACACACCCTTAACAAACCGTTTCCGCCCTTCAGCGGCCTTGTCTAAATTCTAAAAACAGCAAATGGCTCCACAAATAACCATATGGTGTCGTAAAAAAAAAAAAAAATTCTCGAGGGGTGAAGTGACGCCTATCTTTTCTCGAAATTTCAAGGACAAATGCGTGCAACTTGACAAAAATTAAAATACGTCTTTCTTTTTTAGCCAAAAATAAAAGTCATAAACTATTTTGTATTTGTTGTAAAATCGAGAAAATGTACATTGCGAAAAAAATGGACATACTATTATTAATAAATTTTAACGATTATTTTATCGAATATAAACAATTGAACGAATTGTAATTTTTCAATATATTCACGCAGAATGATTTTTGCCTCGTGTTTGTGAAATATTCGACGTAAACAGAATGAAGGACGTCTAAAAATAGCAGAAGAGATAGAAAACAAAAAGTAAAATGCCAACTTACCAGGGTCTGGAATAATCTCTAAACCGGAGTTCCTTTTATGCATGATTGAAAAGTAAAAATTCTCCTAGGTGTCACTTCACTTTTCATTCAATAAAGAATGTACGGAAATTCAGATGAAAATTGAATATTGTGTTGCGGATCGATGGAGGGGGAAACCGAAGTGGAAGAACTAAATTCGCGATGCGACTGTCACCCCGGATTCGCGGTTATACTACTGCCGTTGAAAATTTGCGTATTTACGCTTAGAAATATTTGAAAAAAAAAATATTTTTCAAGATAGATAAGCGTATATACTATTTTTGCGTCTATATTTTTTTGCAATTATTATAATTTGCGCTTATTATATTTTAAAAATAAAAAGATAATATGATGATGTTTTTTTTCGTCGTCGTTTTCCGTCAATGGAAGAATGATATTTGAATGGTGCGAATATCAGAACGTAACTGCTTCACATTAGGAAAAGTCCGACTGAGGGCTGGCTCTTCGACTCAGGGATGCCGGAGTCGTTTCTCCTTTGCCCTTTCTAGTTTTCTCTCTCCCACGCGCTCATGCGCACTTTTTTCACGCACGTTTTCATTGGGCCCCATGAAATACCCGCGAGCGGACCAAAAGCCTGTACGAAAAAGTCCCTGTGTTAAAGTTTTCAGCCCTATGACTAAAAGATATATAACCCTCGTATATACACACCATGAGCATATATACAGACCTTTTTTTTTTTTTTTTTATACATATATTTCGACTCCTAAAACTCCATCATTGGCTTTTCCACCACCATGACCAATTTTTCGGAGCATTGTTCTACGTGCAAGGATATTATATTACGAATTATAAAACATTGTTTTCAGACCGATTTAAAAATCTTATTAGAATTTTTTTTTTTTTCAATTTGCTTATCGGCTACAAATAAATTTATTTGAGCTGCAGATTTTTCGGTTTAAATAAATACATTCACGTTATAATCTTTTATTTAATAATAATCGATTAAAATATGTAATACAGTTATTTTTAGCCTCGTTTCTACGCAATTTACTCAATTGTCCTACAACACACAATCACATATGTATGCGCCTCTGTATCAAGCGAGAACATCGTAGAGCAGAAGAGTCGACGGGACGAGGAGGGCCTATAAATGATGATGCAGGACAAGAAAGAAGAAACGAGAACAAGATCCCGTGGTAAATAAAACTCTCCTCTCTCGACATTTGAGAACCAAGAAAACGACTCTTTGACTGCCGAAACGAATTTTCTCGCATACACACTTTTCTATGTTTCTTTTCGCTTTTTTTTTTTTTTATTCCCACATCTCTTCACGTATCTTTTTTAGCTTCTAACCATATCTGAATACACCATCATTCACCACGCCTAGTTTTGGATAAAATAAATAAAAAAATTTACACCCAAAGTTGAAATTATCGAATGCAATATTTTATCCGGTGGAAAAATGCTCGTAGGATTCACGCGGTATCGAATAAACAGCGATACACTTTATCTGACACAGTAAAAGTTTATGGTTGCAGTCAAAAATACAAAAGTATCGTTTCAACTTTGAGAAAAATAAGAATAGTTTGATTTTTGCCTTAAGAGTACAGTTAGAATGCGGACAGCAACGGTTAATAGCGTTCTGCAAAAATTGTTTAAATAATGGACACATTTTTTTAGTATGAAAAAAATGGTTGAAATTGACCTTTGAAATTTTGATTGTTGATACGAAGCTCGTAAAGGGTAAGAAGTTGATGAAAAAAACAAACAAAATAATTGTTCATTTGGAATTTGATTGAATCCAAAGTGGTGAGATGGGAAGTTTTGGATGAAACTTTGGATCATCATGGATACGGGTCGACTGTGAGGCTCCATTTGTATATACGAACGGCGCCAATTACTATAGTTTTCTCATAGGCATTTCTTATCGCTTAGAAAAATCGCCGAGATCGTCTACTCGCCATCGCTGCGTGCATTTGTCTTCCTGTTTTTTTTTCTACCCTCCGGGAGCTACATGTGCGTGCGGGAGTGCGAACCAGTGGCGTCTCAAAAATATTCATCACCCTGTTCGCCATATTACAATTTCATTGAAAACACGAAAGACAATAACTTGATCAATGATCATTTTAGCTCGGTGCGTTCTATCAAGAGTCAAAATATATATTTTTTTTAATTCAACAGAAAACATGTTTAATCTATGAAATACCGAATTTAATGGAATTGCGCAATAAAAAGATGCGTGGAAATTGCGCGTTTTCTACGCTTTCGCTAAAATTTGTATTTTTCATTCAAAATTTTCAAAATAATTTCTAAAGAAATCCAAGAGGCGAAACTAAATATTGAATGATTAAAAAAAAAAAAAAAAAAAATTCGTCATCGGAATGCAACGAAAGAATGGCAAAAATGTGTTGCCCTGAAGCACAAATTTAATTGGCAATAATGAGGAAATAGTAGAGTTCCAAAATTCCTTTTTAATGACCAAAATTCAAGTTTGTTTGAAAATTCTTTCTAAATGACTAAAATTTAAGTTTTGTTTTCGAAAGAAAATCATTCTGAAAGTTGGTAGTTCTTCGATATAAGGCGAACGTACGCTTTGTTTTTTGGTGGTCTTTTCACGTAAACGTGGCTTTTCTAATCGTTGGCTAGAGACGTAAAAAAAAAAGAGCAGACATTTTTGGGCGCAAGGGTCACGCCATGATCGTAATCTCGTTGTGCCGAGCCTGGGGACCGATAGCTTCTAAAATTTTCGTCTCTCGTTGCAAGAACCTGATGTGAGAGGATCTTTGGCTCTCGCGACGATACATTTCGACCGAGAAAGGAGGCGCATGTAACGGTAGAAAGAATGCGACGAGATGGTAAGGTGAATCTTTTTCGCTCACCCTCGCGTCCCAGCCACCTGACCCATCTGCGGCGTGCCACCCTTGTATTATATATATATATATATATATATATTTACTTATACCTTTCCACAAACTTTTCTATTCGCCCCTCCCGAAATGCATTTTATAAATTCGTGATACATCGACCGAAAGAAATAAAGAACGTTCTTTGGCGAATAAAGAAAGAAAAAAAAATGTATATACGATATAAATCATTCTTGTGAGAAACGAGCCAACGTCATGCACAATTTAGAAATATAAAAATTCATTTCTATTCACGAATTTTCTCTATGAAAATTTATTCTGTTTTTTTATTCTTTTTTGACTTTCCTCCCTAAAAGGACAACTTTTTTTCAACAAGTCCCAATTTTTTTATTATTACGAAAATATTTCATGAGAATTTTTCAAGCTTTGTTGTTTATTTATTATTATTGTTATTAGTATTTTTGGAATTTTAACTCGACGTTGACACAAAGATCGTTTACGTCGATAAGGTGTGATCGATCATCCTGAAATATCTCACATTTCGAACGATAAGTCTATCAGGACTTTTGCGTTATCTACGAATTTGGTGAGTTTTTAAAAAGACGGATTAGTCGAAGAAGTGACAAAAAAACTGAGCTTCCATTCACTTTTCTTTGCATAGCAAATTTTTCATCAAATATTCGCTCTGTAACCGACCGAATTATGGCAATTATTAATTAGCACCAAATGATTATGAAGTTAACAATGTGATGAATTTTTGATATGAATCAATGTAAGATTTTATCGTGAAAATCGTAACGAAAAAAATTAAGTCCCGAAAAGAGTTCATTAACCTTTTCATTTGCCCAAAGTTTGAGAAGTATAAATTTATCGATCGAAGAAAACGTGAAAAAAGATATAACTACGCAATAGTGCAACATGTGCAACCCTAGAAAAGGGCGTGGGCTTATCTATGCCGGAGAAGCAGCCATTGAAGTTTTGGGCCACGCATCAGCCAACCCGCAAACCGGTCTCCCTCCGATCACGCACTCGGAATACTCGGAATGTAGGATCGCGATGTTGCCACGCATGCATGCGCATACATGTGCTATATATTCGTAGACTCTTCTAACGATATGAACATCCTCTCTCTTTTTTCACGTTCCTTTTATTCTCCTCTCGAAAATAACTATCTTTCAACGGAGAGCTTGGTCAAAATTCGAGAGGCACAAAATGGACGAACAACCATGCAATCAGAATTCTGTTGTATTCCGAGCCGAAATTTGCAATAAAATCGTCACTCTCGAAAAAATATGCAAAAAACGTTGATTTTTATTTTTTAAACTAATTTATTAATCAATTTCTTAAAAAATTCTCAACCACATTTTTGAAAATTTTTTTACAAAATGCTATTTCCGCTAACGATCGAACTACAAAATAAAACAATTTTTTTTTCCTTGAATTTGTCGCAAAATGGCAAAGCTTTCGATTGTTAAGTACGGAAATTGTCAATTTTTAAAATTGTTTTTTTTTTTTCTTGTAAAACAAAAGCTACGTTGCATAAAAGAAAAAAGTGTTGGCGGAGCTAAGTGTCAGAGAAATTGAACTCTTTTATCTTCGTACTAGATAATTATGCATTCGTTACAGAGCACAATATTTTGTTGACTAGAAGATTACTTCTTCGCATTTTTCATCTTGTAACAAAAAAAATATCGAGAATTTAGAGGCACTTTGTAAAACACACGAATTTGGAATTTTCGCGAGGCTTTCGAAAAGTCCACCTGTTCTTTTTCCATTTTTCAGGTAATACATGATGCGAACCTTGATGTTACGGAGCTAAGAAATCGAGGATTGTTCCCACACTTTGAATCAAGTCGAAGACTTTCGAATCTTAGTTTCTCGAGATGGAAAAAAATGTTGTTGAAGGCTATACCTGCGATCCTCTCTTCTATTCTGTCCTTTTTTTTTGCTACCCTCAACGCACCACATTATTGTCAGCTGCGTCGGACTCCCAACCTTTTTTTTCTTCAAAGGATTGTTATGAAATATAAAGAAAAAAGGGAAGAAAATGCGAAATATTTGGCAAGAGTAAAAGAGGAGTTCGTAAAACCTTTGGACGTGAAACGTAATGACATGAGTTTTACGAGCATTTTTTCCAAATGGCTCGAAAATATTTGTCTCTTAAGTACTTTGAAGGGATATTATAGCAAGGATTGGTATTTTTTTTTATATTTATTTGTGAAGCAATTCGCACGATAATGAAAACGAAGGGAAATAAATTTTCGTAAAATGTTGTATTTTGCAATATAACGAGAATTACATTTGTTTTTTTTTTTTTTTAACAAAAGAGTTTTTTTTTGTACATGAAACATAGTTTTTTCTTACATAATACATAATACATAAACATAATTTATTCTTACGGTCTCTTAATTTTCGGCACTTTTCTGTTACGATTACGATTCTTAACGTTGCTTACTTCGTAAAAGTTGCTACCTATTTTTTTCCTCTTGTTTGCTCTTTCGATACGCCTTCGTTCTTTACTCGTAAGGATTTTAGACTCTCCTTTGTTATTAGACTCGTTCGAATCTAACGACGATGACACTTTGAATTTGCCGCTGGAAGAGACTGCGATTTTCGACGATTTTTCTTGCTCATCGTCGCTCGAATCAAACGATTTTTCGATTACGTCATAAGCGCTTTGCATAAGATTGTCTTTGATCGGTTGTTCATCGAGAGTTTCATCCTCGTTGTCTTTATTTTTAATGACTTGTCCATTTTCGATTAAATTCGTCGATTCCACAGAGTTTACATTTTTATCTTCGTCGTCCTGCTCATTTTCCGACTCTACGGGGCTCGAAACGAGCGAAGTAACTGTGGAATCGTCGAAAGTAGTAGCCTCACTGACGACGGATTCGTTGCAATTGAGATTCGGAGGTTTCGTTACGAATTTGTCATTTTCCGTGTCCTCCTTTGAATAAGAAAGAGCGACTCGAATTTTCCTGAAATCCTGAACAACTCCGAGCCTCGTATTGGATTTTTCGGTGTTTGTTGATTTTGTGCTTTCCGCGCTCGTTGATTCGACTCGTTCGGTTGATTCGACTCGTTCGGTTGATTTGTCGTCCGGGTTATTAATTTTTTCAGCCGCTGTCTCGACGTTATTTTCCTCAGTTATTTGTTGACTCAGAGGAACTTGAAAACCCGCAGGAGCGACGAAAAATGGTAATTTTCCGCGCTGCCAATCGTTGAGAACCATACGCGCAACTTGACTTATATCGGGCTCACCCTTTTTCAATAATTTACCGGAACGTTTAGCGAGTTTTTCCAAAAAGTCTATATGGTCCTGCCAATCCTCGATTTTATACGTTTTTTTCATGTACTCGGGTTTGACTCTTTTTAAAACAGTCTCGATGTAATCCTCGGGATTGTTAACCAGTTCGACTCTCACGACTCCTTTGAGAACCTTTTCCGTATCGGTTTCGGCCGAAGGATAAACAACTCCGGGACAATCGATCAGATAAATACGACGCATGAGAGTTATGTACTGCCAGACTTTGGTTTCGCCGGCGATCGGAGCAACTTTGCAAACTTTTTTCGATCTCAGTGTGTTTATAATGGAACTTTTGCCAGTATTTGGATAGCCGATAAAACCAACACTTATTTGTTTCTTGTCGATGTGAAGTTTGGCGAATTGACGCAAAAGATTAATGAGAGAACCTTTGCCAAAGGGATGTGTGAGCGAGGCGTGAAAAGCGACCGTTGGATATTCCGCGCTCAGAATAGCGACCCAACGTTGAGTTGCCCAAGTAGGAACGAGATCAACTTTGTTGAGAACGAAAATAAGATGTTTGTGAGCTTTCTCCGTTCTGAGATATTTTTCGACCGGTGGTGATCGCGTGCCCATTGGATCTCGAGCATCCAATACTTGCAACACGACGTCCGACGAATCAATCACTTTGTACAACTCGTTCCAAATTCTTCTACTCTGTCCAGCCGCCATGACCCAATCTCTTTGAGCATCTTTTATTCCTTCATCCGGACGCACAAGGTCCAAATCTTTTGTGTCTTTTTCTTTGTCGTAACGAACTTCTTTCTCTTCAACGAGTTTCTTCAAATCGTCGTAAGACGAGACTGCCAAATTCGGACGTTTTCGAACTTTTTTTGGACCAAAGACACTTGAGAAACTCTCCGTGTCGAGCAAATGACAACGAGCGTTTGCTGCTTTTTGCTCCAAAAGTGTTACCGGCAATTGAGTCGGCTTCATAACCACCTGATAAGGATTTTTCATCGCCGCTCCCAATTCCGTTTGAAACTTTTGCAAAGAGTTTTGCGATATCACTCGCGAATTACCGAACCATCTCTGCGAAGGCTCTACCCGTGACATCGTACCCGACGGATGCCAACCTTGAAAAGGCGCGGGACTTATTATCTTGCCGGATCTATTCCTTTTTGGCTTTTGACAACGATACATTTGCAACCTTTTTATTGTTCCTTTTGTTCGTGCTCTCGCAACACCTTTCAAGCCTTCCGTCGACCGTTCCGGGTTCATACTGTGACCAGAACGATTGAAGCCCTCTTTGCGAGGGCGCTTTGTTGCTGCGCTTGTTTTCGGCATTTTTTTCTCTGAAAATGTGACAAATATTAATCGTTTTGATTAATTATTCATTAAATCCATATTTTTAAATACAAAAAGAATATGATCTTCGGAGATCGCTACTGAATGAGAGCAACCGTTCATAACTTGGAAAAGTAATCGATCGTTAAATTGTTGTAGGACAATTGCTACCGAATAATAAAGATGTAAAAATCAATTGTATTGCATGCCATGATATTTTGAAATAACTACGATTGTTTCGTGGTTGCTCTTTGGTCTTCCGTAGGTTACAGGAAATAACTACAAGCTGAAAGGAACTCTGTAACTCAGTTCTATAATAGAAGTCTTATGGTTGCTTTCTGTTGAACAGAAACTGTCGAGTTGAGGATTTATTCCAGTCGTTTAGTATTTTGTTTTTTATCGAAAAACCATAAAATAATTACGAAAAACTGAAAACCAATTTGCAACGGCTTTGAATCTAATAACCAGCAGTGGCTTGGATTCAATGGGGTAAACAATAAGACAGTTTCTTCGGTCTTTTAAAGCGTTATGAAATCATAAAAAAATGTTGTTCAATAAGCGACAGTGTGTATGTTTTCTTTAACTCCTTACCTTTAAACTAGTACGAGAGTCTTCAAATGCCGATAAATTTCTTCGCAAATCTCGTGTTTTGTGTCCAGAAATCTGTTGTTCTAGGTTAGGTCGGCTGATTCTAGAACTCACGTGGAGTTGACGAAAACGTGAGCGCTGACGGAATATCTTCTTGAGCTAATGCGAAGGACGTGAAGTACAGAGAGAGACTTGAGTGAATTTAGCCGTTTTCGTAGGTTATGTAAAAGAGACCGCCCTGAGAGACCAGGAGATTGGAGAGAAGGAGTGGCTTTATGCATACAGCGGCACCGCTTTGGGACGGAATTTCGTGTACTTTTCTGAAGTACGCTGTGTCCACCCGGCTGACAGTAGCGAAATTTTGTGATAGAAATCATTTCAAAAATGTTTCTGCGTTAAAATCTATGACAGGAATATTACACTGCTGAGTTATCTAAAGAGTTTATTTTATGACCTGGTAAATGAAAATAAATTTTCTTCCAAAAGTGATATGTGACTATTGAGTCAAATGACCGAATGCGAATGGAAGAAGAGTTCTGTCTGTAGTCACGGACTCCGTGAGAATAATCTGGATATAAAAAAATCATGCGTTGCGTGCTTTTTTTTTTATTAGTATACATTCGCATGGGAATGGACTTTGTAATTAAATTGGGGAACATGTTGCACCACTTTCGAGGAAAGCGCACATTACGTTCGCCCTAATGACGACGCACGCAAGGAAATATAAAAAATAAAAACGAAGATCGTGGAAATAATGATCTGCATGAAGTCACAAAATTCGACGCAAACGGCGCAGAGACCAGTGATACATCCATCAAGCAAATCAGGATCAGTCAGCATACATTCTTTCAAATAACTGTCGTGGAGATGCTGATGCACGCTCAATACGTCGTCGACGTTGCTCACCTGGAATGATAAATCGGAAAATGAGAACCAACTCGAAATTCCATTGGATATTCATTTCAAACGTAATCCCGAGAAAAAAATGTTGTTATTATTGCTAAATATTTACTTGCACGTATTCAACTAAATAATCGTCCTTTTCAACGATATTTTTTTCTCAGCCCCTCGCATGATTATGATTCTTGTGATTATGCATGATTACCGTCATACCTTGTTCATTTTATTGATGAAAGTTAACCAGTTTGGTTCAATAACTTCGACCATCGTGTAGTATTCGAGATGTTGAATGCAATCTAGCATGCGTTGCCTCACCGAGAATGCTTGTCTGTGTGACATAGCCGCTTCGTGAGTAAAAGTTTTTGCTATTTTGTTACTTATCCAAACCCTCTTTCAGAAATTTATTAAAAACAAAATGTCAACGCCTCAGAACTATGTTAGGATTGAAATTGAAAGCAGAAAAAAACAAAGACTTGCCTGCACAAAAGCCTCTCGACGTATTTACAATATATAACAAATGCCTCAACAACATTTGGTAGCACGCAATCGCTTTTCTGTTGATAACCAGTGAGACTGGCCATTTGACATCATAATTAAAGACAAACGCTTCAAGACCGGTCAACGGTTTTTCCGCTTGGAAGCAATACTCTGTAATTTTTTATTCCTATTATTATTACGATTATATTGAAAATGCAATAGATAGACAGATAGATGACCACAACGTACCTTTTCGTCGCGCGCGTCTGAATTGAAAGTATACGAAACATTTGAAACTGCAAGTCGTAGGGAAGAAGCTCTGGCTTGAGGTCATCCTTGTAAGGATCCGAATCAGCGGTCGATGTGCGCGGAGCAACTTCGAGGAGGGAAGCCAATCGCTGAATAACTATATCGTACATGTTTTTACTAAGCTCCGCCTCGCAGAGATTAAGGAATTGAACCTATGGAGCAATGAAATTGAGAGTTTCTGATGGGGATGAAAACCCGGGGCAAAAATCTACGATAATAATCGAGCAGGCTACTGACCACGAAATCTCCTTGAGCGAGAAGGAAGTAATTTTTAACGCTTCGCAAACGACCCATCAAGTCGTTTTCGTTTATCAAAACCTCGAGCAATGTTTTTGCAGCTTCAGAATAGGCTCTGTCGATCGCGGCGATGCTGATAAACCAGAGGCTCTTGTTTACCCCATTGAACCGTCTTTCCTGAGTAAATAAAAATCCGAATATGTATCGATTTTTGGCAGTAATAGTCATTAAGTTTTCGAGAAAATAAAAGTTGAAGACTGTTGTCCTTTCATCACAAAATAAGTTGTGATTTTGTATTTTCTCAAATTACCAATCGTCTTCGAGTAAAATCTGAATCTGCTTTTCAGCTATTCTTTTCGCACTAGGCCAACTATTAGAGCGCTTTAAATTGTTAGTAACTTTTTCTTATTTACCGCATTGGCGTATGACGTTGAAATATTTTCCAGTTCCGAGTATCGTTTGGGCGTGATTGTTTAAAAACACAGGGATTCTCTCGGGTCTCATGGTGTAACGCTTTTCCCAATAGTCGGCTGAATAATCCATCGGCAGTTCCTCCCTCTGTATCAACTCGTTGTCCTCGACGAGGAACTTGAGGGTTACAGGGAATGAGTGACAAGTAGAGAATCGAGAGCCGGTGAAAATTGTTACCATCGAACCAATGAACAAGTTTTTCAATGGAATGAGAAATTAAATTTACCTCTTGCATTTGGCATCACCGATCATGTCGTTTACTCGATCGTGAACAAGACTCAGTACCTTGCCACCTCTCGCGTTCGCCTTTTCACCCGGAAAACATACACATTTATATCGATCCCGTCAAACCCTATGTTTCATCATTTATTAAATTACATTTTTATGATATTTATCATAGCTGGCCCTTTCGTCCCGCTGCTTGCAAATAAACCTTGCAGATATTTCATGTTATTTGTGAGAGTATGGACATGGTTGCCATCGTTGGTTGAACGTAAAACCACATCTTTTGTAAATTCAGTTTGTCGCGTGCGTGTTGCATCTCGAGCTGCACGACGAACGACTGAAAAAATAAAGGAAAAATGACGCAAACGCGTATTTCGATGTGCAAGATCCAGTAAACGAGCAGAAGAATCAAGTTTTGAAAACTTAATCACAACAAACCAAGTAATCCTTCAAAAGACAGCTTAGAGCACTGCGCAGAGCATGATTCACTTGTCCATCGTCCGGCAAGACTTTTTCCTCCACGAATCTGACAGTAATTGAATAATAAGAGGCCAAAGGCAATACCAAATGTTTTGACTTCCCAAGGCCCTGTCAGAGGCTCAGAAACTATTTACGATCCGTCGGTTCCTTTCAAGCAGCGCAACAAATCCCATATCACGAGAGTTTCTTGAGAAACAGATGGTACAACTTCTACAAAAAGCTATAAAAACAAATATTTCTTCAGGTTTGCAGAAATTTTTGCTTATTTTGCATATTATTGTTATTAGAAAAAAGGTTCAAGGACTTATTAGCCAAGAAAACGCACTTTCGTACAAAGGAAACCCGCTTGTATCAGCATAAAAATCCCATGATATTCGAGGTCTCTCCGCTACCCAATTTTGTTTGATTACATTAGGATCAGCGGCGCCGCCGCCCCCTCGTTCTATCCATCCTCCTTGCCTGTTTAATTTCCTCTCACCTTCCACAGCCGCTTTCATTATGTTTTTCATAATCTGAAATGGGAGAAAAGAAATAATCGATAGTCACATTTGATGTCGTTCACTTGTATCCATAGCCACTGGTGCTACCAACCAGAGACAAATAGCGGAAACCTCTGTCATCCCACTCTTTGCTAAATAATCCTTCAAGGGCTTGTCTGCTGTGATTCGCCGCAAAAGCTGCATAAAAGCACCTAACCCGTCGATTCTGAACAAACCAAAAATAAAAAGATAGAGATGATTTTAATTATCGAAAATAAGATTTGATTGCTTGGCGACATGAAGAACATACTTTTTCGCTTTGAGCTCTTCGTATTTTTGTACAAACAATTCTGGATCGCGGGCATTTTTCACAAGATGTTTGAGACAGGCGAGGGTCGGAACGTTTTCCGGTATTTCTCTGTGCAATTTTTCGATATTTAGCTGCTCCGGCGGTACGCTTGATCTGTCCAAACAAACAATAACAAAGCCTCACAGTTTTTGTATGAAACTCAAACGGACGAGTTGAGACACTCGGCACTTTCGTTCTCAACAAAATTATACACACTTACTCGAGCAGTTCTGTTAGTTTCAGTATAAGGTGATGCACTTTGAATTCACTCATTTTGTGTTTTGAAATGTATTTACGGTGTTGACTTTCGTTGCCGAGGTTATGGAAACGTCAAGTCCCAGCCGTGTTTTTCCGGACGTGGAATTTCTCCGATTTCTCGTTTCCGGATAGTTTGTCCCTTTAAAATTTTTTCAACATGGCGGCGGTTCAATCGTATTTGCAATCGAATATAAACAATTTTATATTTATAATTAGAATATCCAATCTTTTCAAGTAGATATACCTAAAGTGGTCGAACACTCTTTCGGTGTGTATTATATTGTTAAAAGCTACAATGGTAGATGTATCGGATATATACGGTGGTCGAAGCATGAAACAGAGGCGCTTGGAGAACCAGCAATAAAGTGCCTTGGCGAGTTTTTAACGCTTTTTTATTCCGCCAAAAATATTATTGAATGTTTATTCAAAGAAAAGAACTTGCTACGATTTTTCTGTATTTTATTATTTTCAAATATGAAATTTTTTTTCCTACCATTAGAAAGTTAAGGGACTAATTGTCCATTTTTGAACACAAAGATAAAAAAAACATTTTCTTAAATATTTGTACAGAGAATCTGCTGTAAGGCAAATGATTAAATTATTCAAATAAATGAAGTTTGATAATTAATAAACAATTCGCTGGATAAACGCATCAATTCGAGACTTGTGATTGGCTGAGTCATGTTTCTAGAATGGTGATTCGTGAGTCAAAAGCAAACTTAAATCTTAAATTGTCATTGTCATTCATAATAAAATGTACGCCGCAACATCTAACCTGCGTTCGGAAACACGAGAAACGGAGTACCCTGAGTACCCGGAGTAGCATAGTTAATGTGACCAAATGGAAGATTTAGAAAAAAGTTATACTGTAAGCTGTTCTTCTAGACGAACAAGTTCCGAGAAAAAAAAAGTTAGACGTTGTTCTCACGTGAAAAAACAAAAGCATAGAAGACAATATCCAAAATAATGTTTAATAAACTGTCACAGTTCTTAATTTTTGGGTCACAAAATACGAAGATAACATTCGCTCTCCCTATTGAACATGAAATTTATGAAATAAATATTCCCTCCAGCAAAAATATTTGATAAAAAGTTGTGCGTGTAGGAAACAGGAAATAAAATTAATTTTTTGTTAGTAACATTTTTTTATTAATGAAAAACATTTTTTTACATTTTTCTCCATCGTTTTTAACTTATTTTTAATTTACCGCCCTGTGTTTTCATATCCAATTAAAACTTTTTATTTGAGTTTTACAAAATGTCTGAATTGACGGCATGACCTTTTTATGAATGAACTGAATTCTATGGTTTACTGTGGATTTCAAAAAATAGCCAATCATACATTGTTCGTTATTTCCACTCAATAAAGGCTAAAATCTGAGACTCGTAAATGACAGAATTATAGAATGACAGCTCGGGAGTCAAAAGCAGGTTGAAATTGTGATATTCATTAATAGTAATGTTTTTTACCAGAACGGATCAGTAAAGAATTGAATTGAACTTTAATAATTATTGACAAACAGAATGTAATGAGTTTGTCGTGAAAATTGAGCGGTGTCAAATTAGCAAAATTCGTTATAGTTTTCGTACAGTTGATAGCACGTCCGACGTCCAGTAAAACGGCGCATCTTTCTCTTTCGGTCTTCACGACTCACGAAAGCAAGTATGTTTTCGTTTATTTGAGGAACAAGACACGTTGTGCATGAATTAATGGTTTGTTAAACCCATTGAACATGCATTCACGTGTTTGGGTTAGCGTTGGGTCCACGACGACCACCGAAGGTCTGGTCAACGGTTACGAATCGACGTTTCTGATGAGTATACCTCTGGGCGCCACCGGTCTTCTTTTTGCGTTTCTCTTGTTTCTCAACCTGCGTAATTCAAAAAACCATTATAAATTATTTCCAAACCCCTGGTTTAATGGTTTTTGTTAAAATTTTACAAATGCGTTTCTAGACTCTGTTTTGTTTTGATATTTAATCTTACATGAAGAACAATTAAATAAGAATATCAATAAATCGTTGTTTCAGATTGATGAAAAGTCAGGTCCGTGACGGGATCAAAACTTCACTTTAACCTGCCATTTTCTCTAGCACAAACATATTACCGTTATTCGCAAAATACCAAATCACCGTTCAGATTATATCGTGCAAATTTCTCATTTATGAAATAATTCATCTTTCAATGTAATAACAAAGATTCATCATATTTCAAGTTTCATTTCTGATTCTTGCAAACTATGGATTGATAATAAATGGTGATGGGTGTTATGATATTTACCTTCGGCGTTTGGCTCCTGACTTTTCCTGCACGAGCTAACGACCCGTGGACCTTACCTCCTTTCAGAGGTACAGTTAATTCTAGAACATTGGTGCTGAGTTCAGAAACACACAACTCGTCGCTCAATGGTACTCCCGCGCAGTGGAGGGTTAGATTGGTTGCATCTTCAACACCGAGTCCTGCCTGCTCAATTATTTTAAAAAATGGAAAAATCAGTAAAAGAGTTAAAAATTATTCTGTATCATTTGTAATTCTAAAGTTGCAATGATTATTTAAGAAATTGCACAACTTTTTCGTTTCCCGTTGATCAAACAGATAAAAATGATAATTTTTTAATAACAACCCATCGTCATCGGAAAATTCATGTGACAAATTTTCCTCAGTTTTACATTTTGATTTATTATCATTGCTGCTTTGTATAAGATTCTTTAACGATTTTTTCAATGTTATTTTTAAAAATGATAAATCGGCAAGAAAAAATCGACATAACCTTACCTTGATTTGTGCAATGGTCTCACGGTCCTCATCACAATTGATAATATGGGTCTCTTGTCCGCGAATTTGCAACTGCATCTTGGCTGTGTTTGCTGAAAATACAAAAAAGAATTGTTGAAACGGAATAAGTCTACCTATTATTATCAAAAGATGATCGTTTTGTGTATAAAAAGATATTTCGAAATCGCTTGTCACACAAGTGGTCAAAGTTATCGCCATTTTGCGAGATATTGTGTTGAATTAGTCAAAACAACTTTAACAACAATTCCAATAACAATCTAAGATAACGATGAGGAATGCCTCACCTTGCTTTCGTGAGTTACGATCTTACGAATGCTTCAAGGTTGAAACTCGAAGTTGAACCTATTCGATGGAAGTCAGTCTCGAGACTAACTGTTCCGACTGTTCGGGAAGCATGAGGCGGACTTGCCAGTCCACTCCCACCTCTTTCCGAGAGTCAGCGCCAACGGCGAAAACAAACACTAATTCCACGGTCAGAATCGCCCAACCGGCACCGCTACAACTTGGTCGGAAATTGGCTCTACCAGGGAAATCTCAGGACAACTCTACCACGAAAATCTCTACTACGGAAAAAAACTCGATCATTAGTCAACTCTACCAAAATTTTTCTCCACCAGGGGCTATCTCTACCATCGGTGGGGAGTGACCTTTATAGTCAGTTCTGTATAGTTGGCAGATAAATATAACAATTCTCATTTTTTACTGTTTCTTTATGTTGGGAATCATTTACGCAATTTTTTGACACTATTATTATATATTTTGACATGATAATTTGTTGATAATAAATAAAAATATATTGGGCGTATAGTTAGCAGAATTGAATTCGAAATAATTTTTTTAAAATCATTATCCAACTAGAGATCATTTGGGAAATGCATCGGTAATGTTAAAATAATTTGGTAATCCTTGCTAGCATGAAAATCCAAATTCTTTGTGCTAACTTTAAGGCGGATCTTAAGGGTCATTCACTGGTCAAATGCCTGTTATAAATCTTCACAATATTTGTATGACACGTTCAACTCACAATTCAATCTATTAAGGCTGTATTCATCTTGCAGGATGTCTTGTAAGCATAGAAAATACGCGATGACTAGAGATTACCGATATTATACCAATAAAGGGTGTCGAAAGAATATTGAGCCCGCAAGGAAAGCGATGTATTAATCCTGCGGATAATCCAACTGGCGACAGTGGATATGGGGCATTCCACGCCAAATCGGACACCATTCTGGTTTTACATCTCCGATTTTTTCCATAATTTTCAATATTATAGTACCCATTGAGAAAAACCTTCATGATTTTTTTCAATTTTTTTTTGTCCAGCCGTTTTCAAGATAATAATTTAAAAAAAAAATCGTTCTTTTTTTTCAAATGCCCGTAACTCTGCGAGAAATCGGCAGACTGGGAAGTTTTTTTATTTTGAAATTCTTCTTTTTTACAACACTTTTTGAATACAAAATTGGAAAAAAAAATCCAACCGTAATTGTATAAAATTTTCAAATTTCAATCATAAAATATTGATTTCCGAAAAATACGAAGGGATCGATTTTCTTGGAATTTTTTTTCTAAAAACCTGAGATTCATCCCGCGTCATTTAAGCCTAGCCATATAACGGGCAAATGATTGAATCTATTTTTTTTTTCGAATTTTAAAAATTTCATGTTCAGTGAAAGGGATGTTTTTTTCGTAATATTTGTTTGTAGACGCACTTTAAGAAAAAAGAAAAACGATGCGAAATTATCTGAATCTATTTTCCATAAGATTTTCGAGCTGTGAACATTGAATGTTGATTCTTGAAGAACACGTAGCAACCGATTTTCATCTAATTTTCCTTTAAAATACTATCACGCATCATGCAACTTTAAGATTTATGTTTTTTCGTATGTAAATTTTTTTTTGTTCAATTTATATATATAGAAATATCTTCGGGGATCATAAAACACTTAAAATTTATTAATTAAAAGGAAAAGAGATAGATCGAATAAAGTACACATAAAATTAGATGACATTTTAAAACTAATTCTCATTTTCTTCGGATTCACGAACTTATAAGTTATTCGAACGTGTAAGAGAATGTTAATTAATTTAAAAATCTTATCTAATTTAATATCTACTTCATTCCACCTATCTTTTTTGCTTTTAATTAATAAATATTTCATGTTATATAATCCTTGAAGATATTTCTTGATATATATAAATTGAACAAAAAAATTTTATATTCGAAAAAACATAAATCCTAAAGTTGCATGATGCGTGACGGTATTTTAAAGGAAAATTAGAAGAAAATCCGTTGCTACGTGTTTTTCAAGAATCTACATTTAATGTTCACAGCTCGAAAATCTTATGGAAAATAGGATCAGATAATTTCGCATCTTTTTTTTCTAAAAGTGCGTCTACAAATAAATATTACGAAAAAAAAAAAACATCCCTCTCACTGAACATGAAATTTTAAAAATTCGAAAAAAAAATAGATTCGATCATTTGCCCATTATGAGACTAGACTTAAAAGATGCGGGATGAATCTCAGGTTTTTAGAAAAAAATTCATATGCCTGTTATAAATCTTCACAATATTTGTATGACACGTTCAACTCACAATTCAATCTACTAAGGCTGTATTCATCTTGCAGGATGTCTTGTAAGCATAGAAAATACGCGATGACTAGAGATTACCGTTATTATACCAATAAAGGGTGTCGAAAGAATATCGAGCCCGCAAGGAAAGCGATGTATTAATTCTGCGGATAATCCAACTGGCGACAGTGGATATGGGGCATTCCACGCCAAATCGGACACCATTCTGGTTTTACATCTCCGATTTTTTCCATAATTTTCAATATTATAGTACCCATTAAGAAAAACCTTCATGATTTTTTTCAATTTTTTTTGTCCAGCCGTTTTCAAGATAATAATTTAAAAAAAAAATCGTTCTTTTTTTTCAAATGCCCGTAACTCTGCGAGAAATCGGCAGACTGGGAAGTTTTTTTATTTTGAAATTCTTCTTTTTTACAACACTTTTTGAATACAAAATTGGAAAAAAAAATCCAACCGTAATTGTATAAAATTTTCAAATTTCAATCATAAAATATTGATTTCCGAAAAATACGAAGGGATCGATTTTCTTGGAATTATTTTTCTAAAAACCTGAGATTCATCCCGCGTCATTTAAGCCTAGGCATATAATGGGCAAATGACTGAATCTATTTTTTTTTTCGAATTTTAAAAATTTCATGTTCAGTGAAAGGGATGTTTTTTTTTCGTAATATTTGTTTGTAGACGCACTTTAACAAAAAAGAAGAACGATGCGAAATTATCTGAATCTATTTTCCATAAGATTTTCAAGCTATGAACATTGAATGTTGATTCTTGAAGAACACGTAGCAACCGATTTTCATCTAATTTTCCTTTAAAATACTATCACGCATCATGCAACTTTAAGATTTATGTTTTTTCGTATGTAAATTTTTTTTGATCAATTTATATATATAAAAATATCTTCGGGGATCATAAAACACTTAAAATTTATTAATTAAAAGCAAAAGAGATAGATCGAATAAAGTACACATAAAATTAGATGACATTTTAAAACTAATTCTCATTTTCTTCAGACTCACGAACTTATAAGTTATTCGAACGTGTAAGACAATGTTAATTAATTTAAAAATCTTATCTAATTTAATATCTACTTCATTCCACCTATCTTTTTTGCTTTTAATTAATAAATATTTCATGTTATATAATCCTTGAAGATATTTCTTGATATATATAAATTGAACAAAAAAATTTTATATTCGAAAAAACATAAATCCTAAAGTTGCATGATGCGTAACAGTATTTTAAAGGAAAATTAGAAGAAAATCCGTTGCTACGTGTTTTTCAAGAATCTACATTTAATGTTCACAGCTCGAAAATCTTATGGAAAATAGGATCAGATAATTCCGCATCTTTTTTTTCTAAAAGTGCGTCTACTAAAAAATATTACGAAAAAAAAAAACATCCCTCTCACTGAACATGAAATTTTAAAAATTCGAAAAAAAATAGATTCGATCATTTGCCCATTATGAGACTAGACTTAAAAGAAGCGGGATGAATCTCAGGTTTTTAGAAAAAAATTCCAAGAAAATCGATCCCTTCGTATTTTTCGGAAATCAATATTTTATCATTGAAATTTGAAAATTTTATACAATTACGGTTGGAATTTTTTTTTCCAATTTTCTATTCAAAAAGTGTTGTAAAAAAGAAGAATTTCAAAATAAAAAACTTCGCAGTCTTCCGATTTCTCGCAGAGTTACGGGCATTTGAAAAAAAAGAACGACTTTTTTCAAAAATTATTATCTTAAAAACGGCTAGACAAAAAAAGATTGAAAAAAATCATGGAGACCTTTTTCAATCGGTACCTTAATATTAAAAATTATGGAAAAAATTGGAGATGCGAAACCAGAATGGTGTCCGATTTGGCGTGAAATGCCCCATGTGTTCAAACCATTGTTTTGAGTCTGCAGATCGATTTTTAATAATCTCAAGGAATATATGTCCTGGACAATCTATGCGACTTAGTCTGGCGAATTTTTCCCCTCCGTTGTACCTCCCGCTGTGTTAAAGGATTTTAGGAGTCAGGTGAAAAAATCACCAGATCAGGCGTCATCGTGCGACAACCACCTAAGCAGGTAGCGGTTGGAAAGGTTTATTGATGGCACCGCAGTGACCGTTACTTGGCAGCCTCATTGGCGCCTAACGATAGGGGAGGGTCAGGTAATGCCAAACATTGTAATTTCTAAACGCTTATGTACATTCGAATGATTGTTAAAAACATGAAATTAACGAATAAAAATTTAACGACGTTTTTCCGGATTTTTCGTTTTTAATTTTTTCAAATTAAAGTTTTTTTAATTTATTGAATTGGGTCTAAGCGTCTAGGAATTACCATACTCTCCCTTTCCGGCAATAGCATTTTGCAAAAAACTTTTTTTGTGTTAATTTTCGTTCAATTCAAAGTCATTGATCAATATATATAACTGTTGTATAAATATGTCATTGAGTTTTCCCTATGTATATGTGTTTATAAACGACGTTGCCAGGTACCTGTCGCTGTTCTTTTACTTAAAACGTGAACGTTTTTGTTCAATTTATATATATAGAAATATCTTCGGGGATCATATAACACATAATATTTATTAATTAAAATGCAAAAGAGATAGATCGAATAAAGTACACATAAAATTAGATGACATTTTTAAATTAATTCTCATTTTCTTCAGATGGGCAAACTTATAAGTTGCTCAAACGTGTAATGGAATGTTAATTAATTTAAAAATCTTATCTAATTTAATGTGTACTTTATTCCACCTATCTTTTTTGCTTTTAATTAATAAATTTTAAGTGTTATATGATCCCCGAAGATATTTCTATATATATATAAATTGAACAAAAAAAATTTACATTCGAAAAAACATAAATCTTAAAGTTGCATGATGCGTGATAGTATTTTAAAGGAAAATTAGATGAAAATCGGTTGCTACGTGTTCTTCAAGAATCAACATTCAATGTTCACAGCTCGAAAATCTTATGGAAAATAGATTCAGATAATTTCGCATCGTTTTTCTTTTTTCTTAAAGTGCGTCTACAAACAAATATTACGAAAAAAACATCCCTTTCACTGAACATGAAATTTTTAAAATTCGAAAAAAAAAATAGATTCAATCATTTGCCCGTTATATGGCTAGGCTTAAATGACGCGGAATGAATCTCAGGTTTTTAGAAAAAAAATTCCAAGAAAATCGATCCCTTCGTATTTTTCGGAAATCAATATTTTATGATTGAAATTTGAAAATTTTATACAATTACGGTTGGAATTTTTTTTTTCCAATTTTGTATTCAAAAAGTGTTGTAAAAAAGAAGAATTTCAAAATAAAAAACTTCCTAATCTGCCGATTTCTCGCAGAGTTACGGGCATTTGAAAAAAAAGAACGATTTTTTTCAAAAATTATTATCTTGAAAACGGCTGGACAAAAAAAAATTGAAAAAAATCATGAAGGTTTTTCTTAATGGGTACTATAATATTGAAAATTATGGAAAAAATCGGAGATGTAAAACCAGAATGGGGTCCGATTTGGCGTGGAATGCCCCATATCCACTGTCGCCAGTTGGATTATCCGCAGGCACAGTCTTACATACAGGTCTGGACACTCGTCACAATATCAAATGGTGGGCGTAGGATGCTTATGGAAGCACTGGATTAATTCGTAATCCCGTCACTACTCGTCTCTGCGATCTATCCGCCCACTGTGTATTCTCAAACCTATAACCTTAAAATCCCCGTGTCGTATATATTGTGCTCTCATACGAAATTAACATCGTTGAATCGTCGACCGTTTCTCGTACTTACCTTCTTCATAAAAACCTTGAACACATGCAAGAAAACTAAATAAAATAATATTAACAAGCAAAAAGCGAGCACATTTTATTCCTTATTGCGACTTATTTTAATTAAAAAAACTTCGAACCTCGGCAAAAAAAAATTACGAATATAGTTACCTATTTATTTTTATTATTTCAAATTATCAATTGTCTTACATATTTATTTTCATTAGCAGTTGTTTCAACAAATGATATACTTAATGACTGTATTTATATATATAAAAAATAAAATAAAAAAAAACAAATACATGTGGATTTGAACCCAAAATATAACGAATACCTGCCAAGAATTTTACCACTGAGCTACATTCAGCATTACGTTAAAAGAACTCGAAATCGCTCATGTTTTTCGCACCTGTTTGGAGTTAAAGGGTTGCATGGGGTCAGAGGATTGCATGGTTTTGATAATAGGTTTTGTGCAATAAGCACTTGCGTTTATCTGCATGTTACAATAATCTACAATAATATGAAAAACGAGTTGTACACATTGAGATGAGACAGAGATTAAAAAGTTAGTGCTGTCTCTATCTCACTTCCCCCACCCATGGACATTGCGCCGGAATTTAGATCGCAGCGATCACAGTGGCCAATATATGAACTACGCGTCTGGCATCCATAAGCGAACTACCCCCACGACGGGAGTTTCCAGCTACTTCAGAAAAGTACACGAAATTCCGTCCCAAAGCGGTGGCGCTGCATGCATAAGGCCACTTCTCTCCCCTTCTCTCTAGTCTCCCGGTCTCTCAGGGCGGTCTCTTTTACATAAGCTACGAAAACGGCTAAATACACGCAGTCTCTCTCTGTACTTCACGTCCTTCGCATTAGCTCAAGAAGATATTCCGCCAGTGCTCAACGTTTTCGTCAACTCCACTTGAGTTCTAGAATCAACCGACCATAACCTAGAACAACAGATTTCTGGACACAAAAGACGAGATTTGCGAAGAAATTTATCGGCATTTGAAGACTCTCGTACTACTACTCGTTTAAAGGTAAGGAGTCAAAGAAAACATACACACTGTCGCTTATTCAACAACATTTTTTGATGATTTCATAACGCTTTAAAAGACAGAAGAAACTGTCTTATTGTTTACCCCATTGAATCCAAGCCACTGTTGCTTATTAGATTCAAAGCCGTTGCAAATTGGTTCTCAGTTTTTCGTAATTATTTTGTGGTTTTTCGATAAAAAACAAAATACTAAACGACTGGAATAAATCCTTAACTCTGTTATGCCCCGCATAGCAACCACATATTAAGAATATTATATTCTATACGATAAAGTAGGATCGAGCACATTCCTCGATCACAAGCGTGGGTCTATCGACCCCGAGCGAGCTAAACCCCGAATCGCTGACGGTGCATCACGCCACCGAGCATTCGAGAAGGAATAATTAAAAGAAGGGGTAAATTATCAATATTCTGGGGGAAATACGTAAATCATTAAAAGTAGTGACAATGCCCAAAAAACGGCAGTCTGCACGAAAAAGTTAGAAGTCTTCAACTATCTAACTACGAATTGGTCTCGAGGCAAACACACCTCGACTTTGTAAAACTATCTTATTCTCAATAAACTTTATAGTATTTTTGTACAATATTGAGTTGGAGATTGACTCATTTTGGCAATCCTCGAATTACCTGTCCTCGACAACTTGTCCCCACGTGACGAGATTCGCGGGCATAACATTGGTGGCAGCGGTGGGATTGCCACAACTCAAGAAAACCAAAGAGATCTACAAGGTGAAACGAATAACATTTCACAAAGAGCCAAAACGAGACGAAACAGATTTCACTATCTGAACAACGATCCGGACCAGGACAGCCCCACGAGCAGTCCAAGTCGACAATCCGAGAAGTTGATCATCGTTTCGTGAAGTAGCGACCAATCGACATCGCAGATTCGTCATCGAAGGAAGAGCAGAAGCCAAGCAGCTGACGGAAGTAATCTCATCACGACTGCAACATCATCATGCAGATCTACCAGACCATCGTACTGTAAGTGACGGAACAATTTTTGTAACCCACTAAAGCCAAAGCGATCGAATATATGTCCGAAGAAGAACTAATAAATCGGTTAAGATTACCGGGTGTGCGTACCCTTTCTCGATCTTTCGATTCTTTTCTTAATAAAAGATTAAAATTTGTCTCGCCGCAAGAACCATTGCAACCGGTTAAAAGAAGATTAAAATTAAGGGAATTCAAATTAGACCCAGAGTCAGGCGACGCGAGTAGTCTATCTAGCTCGTCTTCATCTCACGGAGATCTTATAACTGTAGAGACACCACCGAGGCCCAATAGACGCGCGAAACCCAAGTTCGACCCATACTCTTCAAGTTTGGTCGAGCCGGATTCCCCACAAGCTCCAGAAGCTCAAATAAATATCAAAATGCCTTTAGATGACACCCTCGGAGGTGCTGGAACTAGTGGAACACCCGGAACTCCCTCGAGGAGATTACGAGGTTCCATGTCCCTTAAAGAGGCTCGAAGCCTCATTCCACGATTCGACGGTACAAAACCTGAAGAAATTCGCGATTTAATAGATTCGTTCGGGTTAGCAAACAAACACATAGAAGAAATAGATCAACCCCTTTTGTTAGAAACAGTTTTAACCACTAAATTAGCCGGAAAAGCGCGAGAAGATGTGCGTTATAAAGATATCGAAGACTTTGAAACGTTTAAAGACATCATGACAGAACTGTACGGAGAACGTCGAACAGTAGGAGCTTTGCACATGGAAATGCATGGCTGTCGACAGAAACATAATGAAGGAGTGCAAGAATACGGTCAAAGATTAGAAGCACTCATGATGGAACTCGTAGAAGCCAGCACTCGTACGAAATCAACGATCGTAGAGAAAAAGGCTATCGAAGAATACGTCCGAGATCTAGGGTTAGCAAGTTTCGAAAGAGGTCTTAAAAAGGACTACCAGGTACTTATCAAGGCCAAGGGTTATAAAACGCTCAAGGCTGCGATAAGAGCGGCAATAGACGAAGAAAAAATCCAGCAGGGTAACGATTCAACATCGAAATCAGCAAACACGGACAAACGAAATAATTCGTGTAAAAATTGCGGAAAAGCCGGGCATTGGGCTCGAGACTGCCGGAGTACCCAGCCCTCAAACGGACGGCAACAACTTCCAACTCCCACAAGACACCTCCACTCGATTACTTGCAATTACTGCAAAAAACCGGGACATTTATATCGCGATTGTAGAAACAGGCCTGCCCAGCCAAATAACGGGCCAGGAGGCCAACGTAATAATAATTACAGGGGAAATAATCATTCCAATAGAGGAACCGGAAATTACCGAGGAAATTCCCGAGGGGGTTACAGAGGCCAACAACGAAACAATAATTGGCAACAAAAAGATAAAAAAGATGAGAAGCAACCAGGTGAAGAAAAAAATGCAAACGCAGAGAAAAAAACCGTCGGGTCATTCACTCTCAATACACTCGCGGCTGGACTGAAGACCACAACAGTCAGCAAAATTGAAGCAAAGCGAACTACAGGCTCATCCAAAAGTCTAGTAGCATACAATATAACTGTTGTAAACCCAAGTGACACGGCAAGTGACTTTTATGTCAACTCTGCCCAAGCAAAAAATAAAGTCCTTACTTTAAAAGGAGACACAGGAGCGCAGTGCTGCCTGATAAAAAAAGGTGCAATCCATAAAGACACCGAGGCAATAGAAGAAACCGTGGAACTAAAAGGAATAGGAGGAGAAATTTTCCACGCAATATGCAAAATAAATTTGGAAATCGAAACGCCAGCGGTAAACATCCGCCACGGATTCTACGTGGTCGACGACTCAGTCCCAATAAACGTAGACGGGATTCTGGGTATGGATTTCATAAGGAAACACAAGGTCGACATCCTCAGTGGTCGTTACATCAAAATTTACGGCCACGTCGAACCATTGATAAACGGATCGGGAAAAATAAAACTACCCGCCCGTTCAGAAAATATTTTGTACGCAAAAACGCTACAAATGAAAGTAGGCTGTATAACCGCAGCAGAAATAATGCCGGGAATCACCATGGGCGAAGGAATTACCGATGAAAAAGGACTCGCACGTCCTATAATATTGAGGAACTCCACAGACCACGAGGTCGAAATAGATCGACCTACCGTGGAAATAGAGGAGATGGAACAAGAAAACGGAAACGACTCGGAAAACCGAGAAGAAATAAATACTGTAAACAAGGCAAACAGAAAGGACAGAGAAGAAAAAATCTGGGAAGAGATCGGAAATAATAATCATTTAAACAAAGAAGAACAAAAATTCCTCAGAGAATTTTTGGAAGAATATGCTGATGTTTTCCACCTCGAAGGAGAATTACTTGGAAACACCGATCTAGTGGAACACCAGATACATATGAAAAAAGGAACTGTACCTGTAAACATCAGACCGTACAGATTACCTGAGGCGCATAAATCAGAAGTGATGAAGCAAGCACAAGAAATGCTAAAAGACGGAATCATAAGACCAAGCAGAAGCCCGTGGAATGCACCGCTACTGGTCGTTCCAAAAAAGGCCGACGCAGAAGGCAACATCCGCAAAAGAGTCGTAGTGGATTTCCGAAAACTAAACGAAGTGACCGAAGGAGACTCGTATCCCCTGCCCAATATTACGGAAATATTGGACCAGTTGGGACGGGCCAAATACTTCACAACACTCGATCTTGCATCCGGTTTCCACCAAATTCCAATGGCGGAAAAGGACAAGCAAAAAACCGCATTTTCAACACCAATGGGTCACTACGAATACAACAGAATGCCTTTTGGATTAAAAAACGCTCCACCGACTTTCCAAAGGTTGATGGACGCGGTCCTTGCAGGATTACAAGGACTCAAATGTTATGTGTACCTAGATGACATCGTGATACACGGATCATCATTCAAAGAACACAATGAAAGACTAAGAGAAGTTTTCGACCGACTAAGGGAAGCCAAATTAAAAGTGCAGCCGAGAAAATGTCAATTTCTACGAAAAGAAACACAATACCTAGGACACGTAATCACCGAAGTAGGAGTGAAACCAGATCCCAGTAAAATAGAGGCGATTCACAAATTCCCAACACCAAAAAACGTCAAAGATATACAATCGTTTTTAGGTCTCGCAGGTTATTACAGAAAGTTTATACAGGACTTCTCAAAATTAGCCAAACCTTTAACCGAATTAGTAAAAAAGGAGAAAAAATTCGAATGGACAGAAGGCACGCAAGCAGCGTTTGATCATCTGAAACAGACTCTAAGTACAGCACCAATCCTGCAATACCCCGATTTTACAAAACCGTTCGTCATCACAACAGACGCATCGGATAAAGCAATCGGAGCAATTTTATCTCAAGGGAAAATTGGCGAGGATCTACCAATTTGCTACGCAAGCCGAACTCTCAATAAAGCAGAGACAAACTATTCAACAACAGAAAAAGAAATGCTAGCAATTGTGTGGGCCGTCGCACAATTTCGTCCATACGTTTACGGTACGAAATTCATCATCGTTACCGACCATAAACCTCTTACTTGGCTTTTTAACGTAAAAGACCCAGGTTCAAGGTTAATGAGATGGAGAATAAAGTTGGAAGAGTACACCTACACCATTGAATACAAAGCAGGAAAGAAAAATACAAATGCAGATGCGTTAAGTAGAATGTACGCAATCATGCTGAGTCAGGCCGCAGACAGTGAGCCTGTAAAGAAAAGAGGACGGGGAAGGCCGCGCAAGGACGCGCGAGTACGGGTATCATCTCCCGTAACAGACTCCGCCTCTGAAAACATACGGTCCGGCCCTAATCATGATGGCCGACCAGAAAAACAGAGAAGAGTGGTCAAAGATAAGCCACAAGTAAAAGAAGTAGAGAAGCACACGTCTAGAAAGAGAAAGAACGAAAACAAACAAAGAAATCAAACGTCAGCAAAATACGCAGAGAGCGCAGAGAGAGACAGCGAAGGAGCAAGCGAGAGCGAAGACGAGTCATCCGACTCCGACTCCGAGCGAGAGTGCCCGAGCGAGAGAGAGAGAAAAGCGATACTAAAAGAATACCACGACATACCTCTCGGCGGACACCCTGGAGCAAAAAGAATGACGCAAAGAATAAAAGAAAAATATAACTGGCCTGGTATGATAAAAGAAGTGAAGGAATACGTATCATCGTGCGATAAATGTCAACGCAACAAAGTCACGAGAATTAAAAATGCACCGATGATAATTACCGACACGCCAGAAAGAGCATTTGAAAAATGCGCGGTGGACATAGTAGGACCACTGCCCGAAACGGAAAAAGGAAATAAATATATTCTCACATTTCAGGACGCGTTAACCAAATATAGCGTCGCAATACCGTTAGAAAATCAGGAAGCGAAAGAAATTGCGAAAGCCTTGACAACAGAAATAATTTGCAAATATGGAATACCCGAAAAAATTTTGTCCGATCAAGGAACCAATTTTCTAAGCGAATTATTTAAAGAGATGTGCAAGCTACTACAAATAAAAAAGATACAAACCACAGCATATCATCCTGAGTCGAATGGAGCCCTCGAAAGGTCCCATCGCACTCTTGCCGAATATCTGAAAAATTTCATTAATGAGGATCAAAGGGATTGGGACGAATGGTTACCGTACGCTATGTTTACGTACAATACAACCCCTCATACCGCAACAGGATTCTCCCCATACGAACTCGTGTACGGGAAGAAAGCTGACATACCAACAGCACTCAAGCAAGTCCCAAGAACAACTTATTCATACGACGATTACGTCGCTGAACTAAGGGAGCGATTACGAGCAACCTGGCAAGTTGCGAGAGAACAATTAATAAAGGGGAAAGAAAAGGTAAAAGAGAGAGAAGACAAAGTCGCCGGTAACACAGAGTACCGAGTTGGCGACAAAGTTCTACTGCACGATCCTACTGTGAGGCGAGGCAGATCTGCCAAGCTGACCCCAAAATGGACGGGGCCCTACACAGTTAAAAGCAAGGACTCGGCAGTAAATTATAGTATCGGCCGCGGGCGGCGGACAATCCGCGTACACGTAGAGCGATTAAAGCCCTACGTTACCCACTAACCGATACCTACCGAGGCCCCGCCGGCTGAACAGCCCGGCACAAGGCCCACGTGTTACTCGGACCGCCATTTATACGCAGGCGTGGCCATGACAACCACACCCGCCCAACCCCGAGTTTAAAAGAAAAGAAGACATAAATAAATCAAATATGAAAAACAAAAACGACGCGTGAAGATCGCGTAAGAAATAAAATAAAAAACACGAAAATTAAATTGAACAAAATACAATTAACAAGATAATCGTAAGATAATTGACAAGAAACAATTGAAAAAAAAAAAAAAAAAAATAAATAAATAAATAAAATTGAAATATAAGAATAAAATAAGTCATAATAGAAAAGTCATAATGAAAAAATGAATAATAAAAATAAATTATAATAAAGAAAATGAATATAGCAAAAAAAAAACAATTAAAAAAAAAAAATATATATATATATATATATATAATAACAGAAATAATAAAATTTAAATAAAACATTACACCTACCGTCGCAGTAGGCACACGACGCCGAAAATCAACGCTGAAAACGAAGCGGAACGAATCAAACGAAGACAAAACGAAAAACGACGAGAAGCAAACGAAGAGAAAAAATCGAACGAAGAGAAAACAAAAAAGTTTGGGGCCAAAAGGAGCTAGGGGAAGGAAAATAAATTGTCGAAGCGAAGAATTAAAATTTTCAAAATATATTGTTACAGAAGAAAAAATTTAAAAAATACATCAAAATACATCAAAGAAAAAAAAAAAAAAAAAAAAAAAAATTTTTTTTTATTGGTTCAAAGTTTTTTGGCGCCGCCAAGCCGACGGGCCAAACAACAACCACCACTCATCCCAGGACGGCCCATCAAAAAACCCTGGGAACGGGGACATCCCGAACAACAGTCGAAGTCCCAAAATGTCCCCCGGGACCTCCTCCGGACACCAGTCCGCGACCTCCACCGAGAGCGGATCGTCCCGCCACAACCTATCCAAATTCATGCGGAGCTCCCGTCTCTCCTCCCGAACAATTTTGGCTACCGCCAAGAAAGGCGCCAGCCACAACTGCCCGATCGGCCCTCGCCAAGCCGACTTGCGGATTTTCTGAAACAAAAAAAAAAAAAAAAAAAAAAATTAATTAAAAAATCTCAAAACAAAGAAAAAGAGAAAAGGAGAGTAAACACTTACCATGAAGTGGAATTTCCCACTCGACCAGCAATGGGCCACCGGCCCAAAAGCAACTCTCGAATTACGTTTTTCTCCAACCATGATGATTATTTCTGGAAAAGAAAACAAAACAAACACACAAATAAAAAATAAACAAACAAATTAATAATAAATAAAAAATAAAATAATCACGACATAAAAGAGTATACACCAACTTACCTATCTTTAAACGTAAGCGACGTGTCAGGAACGATGAACACAGGATTAATAAAGTGACAGAAAAAATCACGAGATTATATAGAAAAAACTAAGAAGACAGAGAGAAAATAACAGGAAAAGGACAGCTCGATACGATAAGCACTATCAAGAAAGAAACAGACAGACTCACAAGTCGAATTAGTAGCCCAGTGCACGCGCACTCGAACGGAAATCGCATCAGCGAAATCGAAGGGCACGAGCGAGAATCCCTCATGCAGTCGAAAGAGCAAAAGAATAAGAAAACCACGAGTCCCAGACAAACTTAATATCAGCAAAAATGACCCGTGAGAAAGGAAACGAGTTAGACAGACTATACATACAAAAAAAAAAAAAAAAAAAAAAAAGAAAAAGAATAATATAATAACAACAAATCAATAAATAAATAAGTAAAAGAAACTAATTAAACTACACCTTTTCAGGTGCTCGTTGGTAATAGGATCATTAAAAGGAGATCCAGAAAAGCACAAAAAATTTTCAATAGAACCACTATCGAACACACCAGGAATTTATTACGAAGAAATTGGAAAACTTAAAATCATTAAAGAAGAATGGAAGTTAGCCATCAACATGGACTTAAGGCCAATACAAACAAGGGAAATACCACTACAACATTCAATTCAAGCCTTACAGAAAATATGCGAAAAAACCGAACACAACTATCTATGTCCTGCATTAAAAGAAACTCTAGAACCAATGATGGAAAAATTACATCAGGAATTAGAAACGATACAAGATCTAGTCAGTACCAAAACAATCGAAAGAAGGAAAAGAGGACTAATAAACGGGTTAGGGACCGTAATAAAAGCAATAACAGGGAATTTGGACGAAGACGACGCTCAAGAAATAGATAAAAGAATAGTCGAATTAGAAACTAGACAGGGAAAAGACGAAAAAATAATAAAAGAAAATCTGCAAATCTTAAAATCAACCGCAGATTTGTTCAGTTACAACACGAATCGGTATTTAACTAATATGGCAACACTAGAAAAAGCTGTAAACAATATAGAACACGTTATTACAGAACAGGCAACATCAACGTTAGCAAAAGAAGACATAGACGAGAAAATAAACGCAATTAGCATGACAATAACATCGCTATTAAACGATGTACGACAATTAACGAACCTTTTAGCAGAAATCCCAAAAGGAATAATAAATCCAACAATTATCTCACCACGAAAATTAAGCGAATATTTAAAAGAAGCTTTACCCCACATCCCAACAGGATTAAGTTTTCCAACAAAATTAATGCCTAGTGAAATGCAAAGATTACTAAAAACAGCAGAAATAGGCTCATACAGCAAAGAATCACGATTAGTAATCGTAATAAAAATCCCATTAATAGACAGCAACAAATTTACAATAAACAAAGTATATCCTCTACCAGTAAGAACAAATGGCAGCAAATTCCAATTTATCGAAACATCACATAAATACGTAATAATAAATCGAGACAACCGCAACTATCTCACATTAAATGAAAAAGAATTAGAAAAGTGCAAGCAAGCAGAAAGTCAATACTACTGCCAACCGAAATATGCAACGCAGACGCTACACGAAACAGCGCCTTGCGAAATTTCAATTTATTTAGGACTGAATCCAGAAAAAAATCGTTGCACACAGAAAATAGTAAAATTGGAAAAAACAATAATTATCACGTTAGAAAAAAGCGGAAGATGGTTATATGTAGCACCAACGAAAGAAACTTTAATTATTAAATGTAAAAATGAACCAAACGTATATACTACACTTTTGGACACAGGAATTTTGGCTTTAGATGGGAAATGTTCCGTCACCACCGCCGATTATCGATTAGAAACAGTAGCAGAAAATATGCAAAAAGAGTTTATAACGTTCTTACCCCAACACAATCTAACATACCAAATCGAAAAACCTATTTCAGATTTAAAACTGTTCAACTACACCATACCTCACAAAATAATAACAAATGCCTTGGAAGTTAACAATTTAGGAGAACGAATCGAAAACTTAAAAAATAAGTTGGACGACGAACCACAAATATGGTCGCAAACATTTCACACAATTGGTAACTATTCATTAAGCACGATTAGCATAATATTTTCAATCATTGTAATTTCCGCATATATTATCTACAAAAGAAAACTATGTCGTCGAACAACAAGGGTCATCAATATCGAGACACCAATTGAAATCGCACAAATACCAACCAAGCGATCCACTAAAGACACAAATATAAAAGTACAATACTTACCGCGAAAAAAAACACCGAACACGGACACATTGTAAAACAAAACAAAAAAAAAAAAAGAAAAAACAGAAAAAAAAAAAATGTAAAACAACTTGTAAGCCAAGAGACCAAAATTATTGTCACCAAAAGGGAATATTAGCTAAAAATTAGCAATAAATCATAGATACATTGGGTTGCTATGAGTAGCCGAAACTAGGTTTCGTCTCCCTAGGGGGGGAGGATTGTTATGCCCCGCATAGCAACCACATATTAAGAATATTATATTCTATACGATAAAGTAGGATCGAGCACATTCCTCGATCACAAGCGTGGGTCTATCGACCCCGAGCGAGCTAAACCCCGAATCGCTGACGGTGCATCACGCCACCGAGCATTCGAGAAGGAATAATTAAAAGAAGGGGTAAATTATCAATATTCTGGGGGAAATACGTAAATCATTAAAAGTAGTGACAATGCCCAAAAAACGGCAGTCTGCACGAAAAAGTTAGAAGTCTTCAACTATCTAACTACGAATTGGTCTCGAGGCAAACACACCTCGACTTTGTAAAACTATCTTATTCTCAATAAACTTTATAGTATTTTTGTACAATATTGAGTTGGAGATTGACTCATTTTGGCAATCCTCGAATTACCTGTCCTCGACAACTTGTCCCCACGTGACGAGATTCGCGGGCATAACAACTCGACAGTTTCTGTTCAACAGAAAGCAACCATAAGACTTATATTATAGAATTGAGTTATAGAATTACTTTCAGCTTGTAGTTATTTCCTGTAATCTACGGAAGACCAAAGAGCAACCACGAAACAATCGTAGTTACATCAAAATATCATGGCATGGATTACTTTTCCAAGTTACAAATGGTTGCTCTCATCCAGTAGCGATCTCCGAAGGTCATATTCTTTTTGTATTTAAAAATATCGATTCTGAATAATTTATCAAAATGATTAATATATTCGTCATATTTTCAGAGAAAAAAATGCCGAAAAGAAGCGCAGCAACAAAGCGTCCTCGCAAAGAGGGCTTCAATCGTTCTGGTCACAGTATGAACCCTTGTCCTGGAGTTGTTTATCCTTCGGCCGAAACCGATACGGAAAAGGTTCTCAAAGGAGTCGTGAGAGTCGAACTGGTTAACAATCCCGAGGATTACATCGAGACTGTTTTAAAAAGAGTCAAACCCGAGTACATGAAAAAAACGTATAAAATCGAGGATTGGCAGGACCATATGGACTTTTTGGAAAAACTCGCTAAACGTTCCGGTAAATTATTGAAAAAGGGCGAGCCCGATATAAGTCAAGTTGCGCGTATGGTTCTCAACGATTGGCAGCGCGGAAAATTACCATTTTTCGTTGCTCCTGCGGGTTTTCAAGTTCCTCTGAGTCAACAAATAACCGAGGAAAATAACGTCGAGACAACGGCTGAAAAAATTAATAACCCGGACGATAAATCAACCGAACGAGTCGAATCAACGAGCACGGAAAGCACAAAATCAACAAACACCGAAAAATCCAATTCGAGAGTCGGAGTTGTTCAGAATTTCCGGAAAATTCGAGTCGCTCTTTCTTATTCAAAGGAGGACACGGAAAATGACAAATTCGTAACGAAACCTCCGAATCTCAATTGCAACGAATCCGTCGTCAGTGAGGCTACTACTTTCGACGATTCCACAGCTACTTCGCTCGTTTCGAGCCCCGTAGAGTCGGAAAATGAGCAGGACGACGAAGATAAAAATGTAAACTCTGTGGAATCGACGAATTTAATCGAAAATGGACAAGTCATTAAAAATAAAGACAACGAGGATGAAACTCTCGATGAACAACCGATCAAAGACAATCTTATGCAAAGCGCTTATGACGTAATCGAAAAATCGTCGAAAATCGCAGTCTCTTTCAGCGCCAAATTCAAAATGTCATTGTCGTTAGATTCGAACGAGTCTGATAATAAAGAAGAGTCTAAAATTCTTACGAGTAAAGAACGAAGGCGTATCGAAAGAGCAAACAAGAAGAAAAAAATAGGTAGCAACTTTTACGAAGTAAGCAACGTTAAGAATCGTAATCGTAACAGAAAAGTGCCGAAAACTAAGAGAGCGTAAGAATAAATAATGTTTATGTATTATGTATTATGTAAGAATAAATTATGTAAGAATAAACTATGTTTCATGTACAAAAAAAACTCTTTTGTTAAAAAAAAAAAATAAATGTAATTCTCGCTATATTGCAATATATAACATTTTACGAAAATTTATTTCCCTTCGTTTTCATTATCGTGCGAATTGCTTCACAAATAAATATAAAAAAAAATACCAATCCTTGCTAATATCCCTTCAAAGTACTTAAGAGACAAATATTTTCGAGCCATTTGGAAAAAATGGTCGTAAAACTCATGTCATTACGTTTCACGTCCAAAGGTTTTACGAACTCCTCTTTTACTCTTGCCAAATATTTCGCATTTTCTTCCCTTTTTTCTTTATATTTCATAACAATCCTTTGAAGAAAAAAAAGGTTGGGAGTCCGACGCAACTGACAATAATGTGGTGCGTTGAGGGTAGCAAAAAAAAAGGACAGAATAGAAGAGAGGATCGCAGGTATAGCCTTCAACATTTTTTTCCATCTCGAGAAACTAAGATTCGAAAGTCTTCGACTTGATTCAAAGTGTGGGAACAATCCTCGATTTCTTAGCTCCGTAACATCAATGTTCGCATCATGTATTACCTGAAAAATGGAAAAAGAACAGGTGGACTTTTCGAAAGCCTCGCGAAAATTCCAAATTCGTGTGTTTTACAAAGTGCCTCTAAATTCTCGATATTTTTTTGTTACAAGATGAAAAATGAAGAAGTAATCTTCTATATTTTTTTTGCAGTAAATATTCAACGTACGTTTCAGAAAAATATTTCGTAATCGTTAGAGTCAACAAAATATTGTGCTCTGTAACGAATGCATAATTATCTAGTACGAAGATAAAAGAGTTCAATTTCTCTGACACTTAGCTCCGCCAACACTTTTTTCTTTTGTGCAACGTAGCTTTTGTTTTACAAGAAAAAAAAAAATAATTTTAATAATTGACAATTTCCGTACTTAACAATCGAAAGCTCTGCCATTTTGCGACAAATTCAAGGAAAAAAAATTTGTTTTATTCGATCGTTAGCGGAAATAGCATTTTGTAAAAAAAAACTGTAATCACAGTATTAAAAATTTTCAAAAATGTGGTTGAAAATTTTTTAAGAAATTGATTAATAAATTAGTTTTGAAAATAAAAATCAACGTTTTTTGCATATTTTTTCGAGTGACGATTTTATTGCAAATTTCGTATCGGAATACAAAAGAATACTGATTGGTTGTTCGTCCATTTTGTGCCTCTCGAATTTTTACCAAGCTCTCCGTTGAAAGATAGTTATTTTCGAGAGGAGAATAAAAGGAACGTGAAAAAAGAGAGAGGATGTTCATATCATTAGAAGAATCTACGAGAGTTTCCACCCAAAGAATAGTTTTCCATTTTGCGTTGGGCGGCCCTCGGCACCGGCAGCCGCCGGTCTTTCGAAAGAGCCCCCGTTCGGAGTTCAGCCTTGTTTACGTCGATATCAAAAAGAAAAAAAAAACCGAAAGGAAAAAGGGCTTCACTCTTTTTACTGATCTTGGCCACTGTTTTTGTACTGATATTTTCTTCGATTAACGTGTTTTATCGCAAAAAAAAACCTTAGTTAATATGCGCGCACGTGGAATCAGGACTGCTCCCTTCACGCTCCACCGAAGAACTCGAATAACGTTATCACCCACTCATGAAGTGGTGTCGTCATCTGTGGGATTCACGGAAAGCTTTTACAGTTTCTTATACCGACTATAAAGGTCACTCCCCACCGATGGTAGAGATAGCCCCTGGTGGAGAAAAATTTTGGTAGAGTTGACTAATGATCGAGTTTTTTTTCCGTAGAGATTTTCGTGGTAGAGTTGTCCTGGTACTCCTGTTAGAGATTTCCCTGGTAGAGCCAATTTCCGACCAAGTTGTAGCGGTGCCGCGAAGTCGTGTGTCGTGTCCGGAAAAATAACGCGGGTCTCGCGCAAAAAAGGCAGGCGTAGCCGGCCGAATTTTACAATCGGCGGGAGTAAATCGCCGATTACACAAACATAGCCCAACTTCGACGCGTTAAACATGTTTTTCAGTTCCACGCATTATCAAAACTCATGAAATAAATGTGAAAAAAACGCATATTTTTATATCGAGACTGTTCATTTATAGGAATAATTGTGAGGTACGTCGATCTATGAATTCTTTTATGGAAAATTTTAGTTTTTCTCCACGATTAGCCAGTGTTTGCAATGAAAGTAAATAAGTGTGTGTGTGTATGCTCGACGTCGTAAATGATTTAGTGGTTACTCGTGAGAAGGAATTCGTCCATCGAACCTTTTTTTTTCATTTTTTGCAAATAATTATTGTGCGTTCACTGTTATTTAGTCATGGCAGAAATGTCAGTACGGAGGACTCCGGAACGAAAAGTTCTTGGTGATCTTGGAAATACGAAATCAGAGCCTGTTTCCCCGACGGCAAATCTGAGGCTGCTTACGTCGTTGGCTTCGAATTTGAAAAGCGCAGTTGACACAACGACTCGGAGTAGAAATATTTCACGAACCGAGCAAATTCCCTTGAGCGCAAGTTCCGATAGCCTGAAACTATTACCAAGAAAACAAAAATCGCTGGGACTTTTGTGCGACAAGTAAGTATGGACGCGTCAATTATTTGTACATTTCTTTGCATTTTTCCTATATCTTTTCACCGCCTTTACAGATTTCTGAGTTTATATCCACTGGACAAGCCAGAAGGATGCGAACCTCTTGAGATATCGCTCGATGGCACTGCCAAAGCTCTGGGCACTGAGAAACGCAGAATATACGACATTATAAATGTTCTGGAGAGTTTGGAAATGGCCACAAAAGCTGGCAAAAATCGCTATCTCTGGCACGGTCAAAACAACCTCATTTCAACATTAATTAAATTCAAATCTTTGGCCATCAAGCTTGGTCTTCGAGAACAAATCCACGAAATTCAGAGAATCAACAAAGCTTATACCGGCGACTATTGCGACGATTTCCCAAGTACTTCCAATGATAATTGCACTATTTATGACGACACGGATGATGATTCCTGTAATGACGCAGCCATCAAAGAGGACAAAAGTCTTGGTGCTATGTGCCAGAAATTCGTGATGCTATTTCTCATTTCACTGAAGGTATAGTAAGAAAAATCATATTATCGGACAATCGATGAAACGAAACTCGACTTTTTCATTTGTTTGAAATTTTGCTTCCCTCCTATTTGACAGCAACAGTTTCGTTTAAATCTGCTATGAATTTTTTGCGTTCCATTTTCTTTTCGTTGGAGTCGCATTTACAAATGATTTCAATCTAATTACCGCGAAGGCAATAAATTAACTTTTCTTTTTATTCATTGTATTGTTTTTATACTTTGTCAAGTGAATGTTAAAAAAAATCGAACCATCAATCCATTAAATTACAGAACAGACATAGTTTCGTTTTTTTTATTTTCCATTTGATTACAAGTGAGTTTTAAAATTACAGAATGGGGTTATTAATTTGGACATTGCCGCTAAAGTTCTCATAACCGATATCGATACTCGGGGAACCGGAAGTGCCGATAGCAACGTCGGTTCCCGCATAAAAACGAAAGTTCGACGTCTCTACGATATCGCAAATGTTCTCACTGCTATTGGACTGATTAAAAAGATTTATATGTACGATAGAACCATAAGAAAACCGGTGTTCAAATACGTCGGTCCTGACGTTGAATGCGCGGAGTTTGATCGAGGTGAGCAATCAAAAATCAAGTATCAAGAAATTGCTTCAACACATTTTTATTTCCGTTGCGAATGAGCACCGAAATAATAAATTAGAAACGTCGCTTTGACATTACTTTAATAAGTATTTTAAAAAAATTTAAGTTCAAAATTAAACACAATTTAGAACTAAAAGCAAAAAGGTTTCTTTCCCCAATGGTTCAACATTATTTTTCGAAATGTCACTTAAATTTAAAAACTAGTCAATCACTTTATTGGTTAATATTTATTAATAATAATATCATTCATAATAACAACAATAATGATAATTTTTATTATTAGTAAATAGTAAATAATGAGATATTTAATAACTTTTAATAAATTTAATCGAGGTATGAAAAAAAAAAAAAAAAATGAATATTTCGTTCGCAGAAACTCCGGTACGTGAGCACTACGGTTCCTTAACGGGTATGATGACTCCGAATAAATCGTGTTGCTTCAGCGAAATGCGGATTCCGTTGACGAGTAGTAGCGGTATAACGAGCGCAAGAGTCAAAGATTACGCAGTGGATGAAAGTGTAACGCCAATGACGGACAAACGAAGGCCTCGTAAGCGCAAGCTCTTTGTCGGGGACACGGCAATTTGTCGTACGACAAGTTCGCCGTGTTTGGATGGAAAGAGTCGTTCGCTGGAACGTTTGGATGATTCGATACTACGGGTGGCCGAGATGGAGCTCGAAAAGTTAAATTCGAGCGAGGAATTGAAGCCAAAAGCTTGTACAAAACTGTTTCTGCGATACAATTCTGAATCTTGTATAACGGATGCGACAAATCTATTGAGGAAAGAAGAACACAAGAATTTTCCAATGGTTGGCTCGAGCGTGAAGAACGAACAGAACGCGGAGACGACGTCAAAAACACCGTTTTTTATAGTTAGCAAAGAGAATTTCATCGCCAGATACGCGAATGAAAGTCCAAAAGCACTTGAACAGAACGTGACCCCTCTTCGAGCTCCTTTACACGGTGCAACGCTCAATACAACGACTCCGGTTCGAACCGCAAATCGTAAAATCGTTACCAGCTCATCGACCAGACCACAATCCGCTCCGAGTGCTTCAACGAGCAGCCTAAATGTTTCTTCCATGAGAACCATCGTACCTAGAAAATTAATACCCATCAACGCTAACGGAACATCGATCGATGTTCGAAAATATGCTCGTGTGACGCAATACAAAATCGAACCTAAAACGAAAGCCCCCAAAATAATAAGTCTGACGAATTTTGATCCTAAAAAACTTATACCTATAAAACGCAGCGATCTCAAGATTTCTCTTACACCGGTAAATCCTATTGTTTTGGACAACCGTGGCACTCCGGGATTTGCAATACTCACGAGAATACCCGCTCCTATCGTATCGCCCGGTGACACTTTCAAAGCTGTCAAAATTGGCAACACTCTCCAGCTCGTACCCATTAAAAATGACGAGATTTCTGGCAATAACTCGAAATCCGAGACTGATGGCAATTCTGCGAGTAACGCGAGTTAACGCAAGTGATATTAAAAGTTACTATACGGGGCGTATCATGTAAATTCATACTCAACATTGAATTTCGCCTCGATTTGTCTAACAAGGTTTTTTTTTCATCGTATTCTAAATTTTCAAGTCTGGCTTTGATCTCGGTCTCGGAACTATCTAACCTGTGAATTTTTCTAGATTTATAACTTACGTTATGTAGATTTCATTCATAGAAACGAGGGGACAATAATGCGATCATTGTTGCCTGAAATTTGTCGGCGAACACTGTTTTCTCTTCGCAATGCAATCAAGTTACTGGACGAGTCTTTGAATCCTACTTTTATTCATTAGTTGGTCATACAAAGTATAAAAAATAGAAATCTATATATATATATATATATAAATATCGCATATAGTAAAATCTATAAAGATATAGGCACAGATTTATTTCTATAGAGATTTCGAAACGAAAAATAATTAACATGACCCACAAGGGTAAAACTGTTATACATTGCGAAATGTAATTTACAATTAAATATTTATTTACAATTATAAAACTAATGCATTCAGGAGCATCGTTTATTAGTTTACTTTTTATTGAGTTTCATTTGTAAAAATATTATTTTGTTGATTTACGGGATATTGACGATTGTTGTTCTCGTTCTATTGATATGATTCTATTTCCAATTGGTATATCGTGTAGAAATTTATTAGATTTTGTTGAAATGTAATTATGTATCTCTCCGGTTACGTTCAAATTAATAAGATATTTCATTTAATTAGTGCACAAAATATCGTTCCAAATTTATCAAAATTTTTATCCAATTGATAACCGACATTATAAAAGTTATATTTCCAGAAATAACTTGAATAAACGTTCAACGTTTTAATACATCACGATTAAACAATATACAGTTATTGTATTATTTATATCGTTTACAGTCGTATTCTTATCTAGAATTCTGTTTTTGGAGAACATTTTTACAACAGAATAAATTTCAAACGATTATATTTTTTTTTTCTCCAGAATTTCGTACACGTATTTATCGAAATGTGGTATCATTGTACAACTTCGATAATTATCTCAAAAAAATTCTATCGACGCATCTTAAATGTATTTTTGGTCGATTGAAACTACGCGCAGGATTTGAAAGATCCGTTTTGCACTACGAGCAAAGCGTACAAACATTTCTAAACTACTAAATTTAACTTTTGAGTCAACGTGTTACGATCTACGATAAATATTTCCCATTGATTTGGAAAAAAGAAAAATCGTTTGAAATTCTTGCACATTATCGACCGGTGACAAACGAACCGCGGTTACATTTTCCAACCCCGTTGACGGTAGAAGAAAAAATGTTTAAAAAAACTGCAATTTATAGAAAAATTTGTACAAGAAAATTGAATGAAATTTTTCAAGTACCTTTTCATATGCCTGTGTCATTTTTGTGAAAAAATTATGAAAATTCGTTCAGTAGCTTTTGTGTGTTTTGTGCGAAAAGCTGCCAAACACATTTTTTCCTTTAGAGATTTATATGTATTGCAAAAACATGAGTAAATAAGTATAAATGATATTGTTGCTGTGAAATAATTCTCAACATCACCCTTATTATTGGGCCTGTTATCCTCGTGGTAGCCTCTAATTAAAAGATGCAGTCAAATCCGACACGTTATACATTTGATACATATATAAATATATACGTGTATTATATTTTATAGTGCCAAAGAACCGCGACGACGTTAATCCTGTCGTATGCGTGTAATCATTTAAATTGAAAATTGCTGTGAACGCCCACCATCGAAACTGGATCACACAATTATAACTCGACCCATATTCACCCAAACATCTTCTCTGCGTATTATTTAAAGAATGCGCGCGTCTCACCTTGAGAGCTATAAAATCCCCCGACGCTTTTTCTTTTACAGTTATATGTAACTGCCGATGCGCTCGTTTCGCATTATAATATGCCCTCTAATCGTCAATGTCCATTAGACGATTTATAGATTTTCGAGAAATCTATGCTTTAGCGATAGTTTTTACGAGACGAGAATTGATCCTTCGTGTTTCGTTGCAATTCTTCAACGTTTCTATCACAATTTTTTCATTCAATTTTTTGTCACTTTTTTTCCACTTTTCAGAAAAATGGAAAAACTTTGATAAGTATCCTGCGAAAAATTGTAATCGACTCTTTCATTTTACTCGTTTTGATAACAATCGATTAATTGACGTGGATTTGGACGACGTTGAAGACACGATGACGAGGTTTCTAGACCTGAGCCTTCGAATCTTTAAAATGTTGTAATTCAAATGACGCGAATAAACATTTTCAACGATCTGTCCAAACAAATCGTACTTGGATTCGATTACTTTATTTTCTCGTGCTCTCACAACATAAAACTAAGTGCATCCTTATAATTTCTGAATAATTGCCAAAGACTAGTTCATGTCTTATTCTTCGATAAATTTTAGAGCGCGAAGCCAAAAAGAGATGATGAAGACTCCGAAATCTTATATTATAGTTGGCGAAAAGTGACACATCGAAGAAATTTTGGAAAATGTTCCGAGAAACTTGAGGATATTTTTGGTTTGCAGAGTAATAAACCTGACATTTTTCTGCGACCGTAATTCAGGATTCGTGGGCGAAATCGGTATTTCTCATATGCATCAACAGACTTTTTGAAAACATTTTTTTTTCGACAAATTTTCAGGAACATCGATAAAAAAAATCACAGACATATTTAGGGGTCTGGAAATTGTTAAAAAGAAAACGGAGTAAACTCCGTTTTTCGTGAAAATTAATTGAAGCTTCAATCGTTGTACTTATTGTGACATAAATGGTACAGCTTTTTTTTTTTCACGTAGCGTCGTCGATATTTACGTTGTTATGACAAGAGCTCTTTTTTCAAGAGTCTCGTATGGTTCTCGAAAGGCTCTTGAAACTCTTTCGTCTTACTTCGAGAGGAGACAATATATATTCTGTGGTCTCGCCGGAATTTCGAGAAGAGTCCCTAAGGTTTTGCTCATCGGACACGAATTTTTCTTGATTTAACACCATCACTATAACAGCCCACACTGTATACTTCATACGAATAAGCAGAGTTAATATTAGATCTTGAAAATCGTTGGAAAATATATAGTGGGAGAGAGAGAGAGAGAGCGAGTAAACTCCTGAAAGAAGCGTGGGCTGGACACCGATACGCGTTGAGCTTTCTTGGGCAGGGATATAAGAGAGCTTCGAGTCAAGAAATTCGGCACTTCAGTGAAAATTTGTTCTGCGACAAGATACAAAACGAAATAACAAGAAATGGCTCTAGAACGTCAAGTCCGCGCTAAGGTATTAATTCGTTTTGTGCTAAAAAATCGTTATTCAAAACAAAGAAAAATTCATTGCATTTTGCAATGTGAAAAAAAAAAAGTGTTACAGTCATCGGTCTAAAGAGGGATTAAGAATTTTCGAGAAAAATCAGTTCATAGTGAAATTATTGATGAAAATTCAATAGAATTTGCAACATTTATTATAGTGTAAGCTTCTATCTTGAACTTGGTAACAACTTTGAATGAAACAAAATGTTGTTGCATTATACAGATCGCTTCGAAGCGCGATCCTCAGCAGGAAAAGGAAGCTCAGGAATGGATCGAGGCTGTTCTTGGCAAAAAATTCCCCGCTGGTGAAGCATTCGAGGATGTTCTTCGTGATGGACAAGTTCTCTGCCACTTGATGAACAAAATAGCCCCAGGATCAATCCCCAAAATCAACACCAGCGGTGGACAATTCAAAATGATGGAAAACATCAACATGTGAGTTGAAATTCATGGAAAAAATCGTTCACAATATTTCCATTTTTTATTCATCATAACAATACTTTGTGATTGATAAATAAAACAAATCAATTCGTAGGTTCCAGAAAGCCTTGAAGGAATACGGAGTCAACGACACCGATGTCTTCCAAACGGTGGATCTTTGGGAAAAGAAGGACATAGCACAAGTCATCACGACTCTTTTCTCCCTTGGTCGCACGGTAAGACTTTAGAAAAAAAAAAAAAACAATTATCAATTGATCAAATCTGTCTATCATTTTTCTATTAAACTAATTTTATTGTGTTTTTTTTTTTTTTTTAATTCTCAATTCATAGACATACAAACATCCCGAATGGAACGGACCTTATCTTGGACCGAAACCATCGGAAGAATGCAAACGTGACTTCACCGAGGAACAACTTCGTGCTGGACAAGGTGTGATTGGTCTTCAAGCCGGTTCCAACAAAGGTGCCACCCAAGCTGGACAGAGCATCGGTGCTACACGCAAAATTCTTCTTGGAAAGTAAATTAGCCAACATCAGCAGAAGATAAATTTACGATAAAAAAAAAGCTTTCGGTTGTCTGTCGAATTTCCCATTTTCCCCTATTCTCTTTTCACGCTGTATGTATGTGTATTTATTTTACCTCTTTTTGTAACTGGATAATATAATTTTACGTTATTATTTAAATGACTACTTTTATTTATTTCATTCTAAAAAAAACTATCGATCTAAACCCTTACATCGTCGTGACATTTTCTCCATAAAAGATTCACAAAATTCCACTTTCCAATTCCAAAATTTAAATTTTCTTAAAGTGTCTTTTTTAACGTTGCCGGGAATCTGTTTTTAGTTCACATTTTACTCAATGCGTACGAAATATTCAAAGATGAGAATTTATTCCGTTTTCAAATTGGATATTGTTTGAATTATTTGGCAAAAAGATGACAAATTCAATTTCTGCCATAAAAACTTGCTTAACTTTAAAAATATTGTATTTTTTTTCCTTAATCGATAGCTTTGTAAATTGATTTATTTCTACTTCGGTATTTCTCTATAAATGAAAAAAAAGAACTCCGTTCATTATAAATCCTATATAAAATTTCATCATCGATGTACTTCGTGGAAAAGGGGAGCGATCGCGTGAGCGATACGGAAATTGAGCAATCTCGTCTTACGTAAGCTGAGAAAATAAAAAGCGTAAAATTGGTAAAAAAAAAAAAAAAACATAACAAGGGATCCATGACTTTTCGAAATACATTTCTTTTTCTCTTTACCCCTGATGACAATTCACGAGAATTATTTTTCACAGCCACGGTCAGTATTTCGCAAATTTTTCGCAGCTGACGGAAAGACCTTGGGTTTATATAAATAGAAACATCTGTTCCAGGACATAGTTCACAACTGAACAAGTTTAAATGACTCCTAAATGTATTTTTGAAATTCGTTTCACCTAAACACACTCTAGTTTAAACTTGTAAATACAGTCAAAATCTGTACAGAATTATTAAGGACATCCAATGACGACACACATTTGACGCCACAAATCATTTTCTGCTAATACGTACGTTTCGATACGACAAAAATGAATGATATTTCAATTGAAGTGTATTTTTCAAAAACTATTTTCCAACGTGATATTCGACCCAAATCACTTGTACAGTTATAATAATTGATATTTCATTCAATATTTTAATAAATAAATAAAAATAACTATTAAGTTAAAAAAATACGTCAATAATGCGATAAATGTAGAAAATTTTTCGGGAAGGTTTGGACAAATGAGAATAAAATATGAACAAAAAATGTTTGAGTTTCCAACAAAATGGAAAACTTTTGAAGAACTAAAATAGAAACGAATTCTCCTCTGCGTGGCATTTGTTTTCGTAATGGCAGTGCCGTTAGTGATGGACCAAAAAATATACATATAAAGTTTGGTGGAAAAGTCTTTTCAGCCACACGCTCTCATGTTTTATTGTTTAGCTCGTGTCGATGACGTCACAATGTTGAGGTTGTTATCCGTTACCACATATGCGAGCACACATCGAATTGTCCAGCATTCCACTAAACTATTCTCGTCGATATTTGTGCAATCACATGAAAATGAATGGCTTGACCTTCATCGATCTTTTCTAAATTTTATTGCATGAGTTACGTTAGGTGTTATTTTATTTAAAAATCGCACACTCTCATTTGGTGGCGGGAAAATATTATTTTTAAATCTTTTATTTTCATTGCGAGAGTAGACAACATCCGGTAGATTTTTTCTATATCGAAAAAAAAAATCGCGAGTATATGTAATTATAAAAATTTACATGGAACTTGTTTTATGGATAGGGTAAAATTGAAGTTTTTATAAATCTCTTTGCTATTTATCAGGAAAATCGTCGTGGAAGAATTATTCTGCATTTCGATCGAGATAATAAAACAGAAAAATGAATACGAGTCTGAGAAATTTTGACATAAACGAAACGCTATCCGAATTGTCAGTCGTATGATTCACTTTTGTATACTTGGAGCAAATGGCAGAGGACCAGAATTTTTCTCATAAAACGGCCAACATCTCAGAAATCGTATTTTCACATAATTTTTCTTATACATTTCGGATCATTTCGGAATAGCTGTTTCTTGTCTTAAAAAAAGACGAGACGCGTTAATGGAAGTTCCCAATTCCATTTTTTAACCGTCGAAAATAAATTTAAATCGAAGATCGATAGAAATTTTTGATGCACCTTATATATTTTTTTGATACTGGAAAAACGATTATTCTCAATTATACGATAAGTATTTTGTTAACTTTTTTAGCCCACAAACCCCAATCTCTTGAATTATTATATTTTTTATTCCTCTTGCAAGAACCTCTTTTAATGGATAAACATTTTTGCATCGAATATTGAGTTTTTGGTAAAAAAAAAAAATCTTACAAAATGGATGATAAGTAAAATGTTGAAAAATTTAAGAATCTTTCGTGTGTCGTTACAAGTTTCCAAAAATATTATTCACAAAGGCCAAAATGTAGTTTGTATTGTTACCAATTTTTGTTATGCTTCGTTGAACGTTGAACACGTGGGCAACCTGTTTTCTCACGGTTACTACAAATTTTAAGACGGATATTTATAGTTACCTTGGCAACATACCGACGATACAAAATATACTTTGTTACTGTATTATCCACCTGTCTCCAATGCTGCATACAAAAATTTATCATTTAATTCATTCTATGCGTATGTGTACAAAATTTTAACTCAATCGGCCAACCGCGGTTATTCAGATATCGTGGTCGCCAATTTATAAAGCACATTTTTACAAAAATCACCAGACTGAAGATAGTTCATCTTTTTTTATTTTTCATTTTTCCTTTTTATTCTACAAATATTCGGCGAAAACAAAATTCTAAACAACAAATCGGCCATAAATCATCTCATTTCATAGTATAAATCATTTTTCATATGCCATTTTATACAATTTAATAATTAGCCCATCATTTTTCCATCAATATCTTTACCAACAGAGAATTTGAAATTAAAAATAGAGTCGTAAAGGGGAAAACCTTTTCAACCGCTCGTTGGTCATTTTAGGGTCGGTAATAAATCAGCGGTTGATACAGTTGAAACAACTATACCTTTACTTTTGAGCGTTTTAATTTACCAACGAATGATAATTATCGAAATGTGAGTGAACTTTTGGCGGATAATGACAAAAATCAATCAAAATAAAGTTTACAATGCAATATATAAATAATAACTGTAGTTTTTTTAAATTAAAATTAAAATGCTATATTTTTATTGGAATATTGAGGTCAAACATTTTTCAATCGTTCATCAATAATTTATTCTTTAAAAAAAAAATCAAAATGTGTGTTCGTAAATACTTTAAATAGATCGGTGGAGGAAATTTCAAACGTTACGAACGTTTATTGGAATTTAAAAACGTTCAATATAAATAATTGTGTGATTATATTTTTCTTTCGCACATTAAATGAGACAGAAATAAATATCAGCCGGTCCGTACAATGTGAACAACATCAGCGAGAACAGAAGTGAGAACGCAAATTTTAAATATGTTTGTGTAGTACGCATCGGAAGACAGAGGACAGTGTGCCGATTTGACTTTTTACGCAAATGAGTCATCCAAATTTTATCGGTGTGTGAAGATTCAGCAGATGAGCGTTACCGCGCGGCGGGTCTGTTTCTCTTGCCAAGTGGCTTACTCACTTTATTTTCGTACTTATGCCATCGCTATCGCCCACGCACATAAGTCGCCATTCTCTTTCCGTAGAGGTGGATCCAAAATATTTCAACTTTTTCAAATTTACTTGTCCGTCCCAATTTTTTCTTAAATTACATAAGACAAAAATCAGTTACACGAAATCTTTCATATTATTTCTTTTTCTGCTGGCCATTTTTTCGATACATTTGAATACTTTTGGAAAAACTTGGTAATTAGTAACCACACGAAAATTTCAAATTTCTATCGCTTTTACATTTTTTCAAAACTTTTTCGCATTTTTAAGAGTTTTCATAATCAAATATTTAACAAATATACTAGTTTCGTTGAAAACAATAGTAACACGCTTGCTCAATTCGACCAGGTGCACACTTTAAGCGACATGAAAATTGGAGTCATTACTTTTTTGGTATGCTCATTGAAAAAATGAGCATAAAAATCACGATTTTTAATATTTTTGCCATCAACAACCGGGAGTGTAATAATGAAAAATGATATTTTGGGAAAAAAAGAAACAGTGCTAAGAAAAAATGTTCAAAAAAGGTATATCCTTGAATAAGTTGAAAATAAGTTTGGTTCATAATGACCCAGTGAGAGAATTGATGTGGGCTTTAACTTCAACGAAAAGAAATCCCTGAACAAGGTGCGAGAAATAAGAAAAAAAAAGCTCATCGCTATTTCCGGAGCAAAAATAAAAAAAATAGCGATAATGATCGAGGACTAAAGCATCGTCTCTCGAATTAGCCTAATGAGAGGTTTTTCGTGTCCGTTTTTATCCGCGAGTGAAAAATAATTATCTCGTCGATGTTGTGGAGAAAAAAAATGTTGTCACATATCCAATTATGCGTATTCTTACGCGTTTTGAATGACCGCCGGCTGCGCGGTTTCACGCGAGTGCAAATTTATTATGTCATAGATGGGTGGGCGAAGAAGCAGCTTAGTTGATCGCGAAATGATTCGGACGCAAGGGTAACACACTGCGATTTCCCGATTTAAACATTCTTGAACTTCCAATGCGACGGATGACCAAGCGTATATCCGCGTTTTACCTGAGCGAAGAAATTTTAACGATGCAAAACGAAAGTTTTATCTGCATGTTGCAGTTAAATTTTATCGAATTTGAGGAAATTAAATGGTTATACATATATTAATATATCAACAATCGTATTATGAGCGTGGAAATGAGTGTATAAAATAATATTTAACGTCAAGCGTCGCTCGAGTTGCATGAGAAAACGTGATGATCATTTATAAAGATTCGCTGACAGCGAACAAGAAACACTTTTAGATAATATTCGAGTATGAACAATTCTCGAAAGAGCAATTTTCTCGTCCTTTTAAATACATATACATTTCGTATAATAACAAATATATATAAATATATATATATGCATGTTTATGATCTTCGGTTAATCACAGTTTTAAAAATACAGTCAACCCCGCTCGTCAAATTGCTCTCGCGTTCTTATTAATAGATCAGTGTCGTTCTAACAAAACTCGAATTCTTCCTCCGTCATATTATCTCATCTATTCCGAAATGTCTTCTCAAACAATAAAAAAAAACAATTGAATAAATAACGGGATCAACCTGTCGTTTATTTTTGTAGATTAACGACCCGGTTCAATTGCTCAGTCGTTTTTCTTTTTTTCTTTTTTTTTTTCAACAATCGTTGAGCCCCTTGATGAACGACGGATTTTTTAATAAACGAGGAGTTTGCACTCTAAGAATATTCTCAAAAGTTCGTTCGAGTCTACAATGAAATTGGTTAAATAATACCAATAAAAGCCAAAAGTTGAAAAAAACTATAGAAAAAATGAGCAAATTTGAAATGACACCTTTCAATTGTGTTCAAAATCAAGTGTTTGCGTATTTGGGTTTTTTTTTCTTTCATCACGTTTTTAAATATTTATTGAGTTAGAGTAAACGAGCGATCTCCCAAGAAACGATCTAGAATATAGTTCAACGGAGAGTGGTTTCACGATCCGATGGATCATCGCGAGTGCATCGAGGGAAGAGTTATCGCAATTTCTCACGTGTGCTTTCGTATTACGAAGGACACGTTGCGCGAATCGCATCGCTAAAAATAATATAATTCTCCCTCTGCTCCCTTCCTCAATCCGATATATTTCTCCAACGTTTTAGCATCTCAAGCTCGAAGAAAATCGAGGATGGCCAAAAATTCGTAAGAGACGAGAGTAGGTTGGTGATTTAACTCAGCTTGGAAGATGATAGGGAATTTTTGGAATTTATTTCTTCATCTGGTTTCTCCTCAACATTTATCGTTACAATACATATTTACCAAAGAAAGTCAAAGCGCACATTCGAATGTGCGTCCATCTCTTTTCTCGTCTGCTCTATATTTATTTTACAAATCGTACAATGTTTCATTCGATTTACGCAACGGGTTCTCCTGACCGTCACGAACAACTATACTGTTTCTTTGCAATATTGATATCTGGCCAACGCAACACGATTTTTGTCAATTTCTATCATCTCGACCACTTAATCTTCGAATTTCCCGGTTCATGGCACAGACGACGATTTTCCAGTCCTATCCCGTCAATTTTCATTCAAGGGCTGTCCATTCTGGCCACTTAAATTTTTAATTCTTTTGTCTCCCCATTCTGCGGGCACGGGTTAAAAATAATCTGAAAGAATCATCGGAATCGACGGATGGAACTACAAAAAGTTTCAATAATTTTTCTGTCACAGTGATCGAAATTTTTTTTATGTCTTATTTGAAAATTACCGATTGTCATGTTTTTTTCGTTTGTTCAGATGAAACATTAAAATAAAAAAATAAAATTGCCCTTGACGGTGTAAGCTCATGTTCTTCGAATGATTGTTGAGACAACGAGTCCAAAAAGACGATATTTTAATTTAAAAAATCGCTATAATTTTGAATTCAAATATAAAAATGTCCCTTTTTCAACGCAATGAATCGATCGAAATTACCAGGGTCTTCGCAGCCGATCGAATCCTTTTTTTATAAGAAATGCTGTAGCGACTCAAATAATTGAAATATTGCGACGAAAATTGAACAGCATGATTCATGAGAGTCTAGATTTTGTGGAGAAAAATCTCGTTTCCAAAATTCCGACTTGGTATAACTCTTATTTGGGTTGGTCATTACGACTGAGTCATCGAGCCCGCTGGCTCTCTATGCCTCGGCAAAGTGTCTCGAGGGCGTCTGCTAGTCACATGCTAAATTTGGTTACCTTAGAAACGGGATTGTATTACGCGCGTGGGATATTCTAATATTTTGTGGAGTTTAAGGGGAAGAAGAGGTTGCGAGAAGGAGAAGAAAAGCGTTCTATCGTCTTTTCGTCGGGATGTAGAATCAGAGAGACGAGAGCGAGGAACGATCGTTGAGTGAGACAGAGAGAAAAGAGGGAAACGCGAGGGCTCTTTACTCCCGTAACGCGAGGAAGAACTAGGCCATCATCTGTGTGTTAAGACTCCGGGGTTGAGCGCAAGCTCTTCTCATCTCTATAACATCCTACACACTCATTCTCAACGAGGACCAAGAACCAGAGCTTTAAACGACTTTGAGAGTTATCCAAAACGATGAGGCTTCTCTTGATGCTGACGATTAGCACCTTTATCCATGAAACTTGCCAACGTATACGGAGAACCTTGAATATAAATTTCTTATTTTCCATCAAAAACATTGAAAATATATTTTTTCAATCCTCACACATCTTTAAAATAATTATATAACGAGATAAATGAAATTTTTTGATAAATTCACGATATTTCCTAACTTTCAAACTTTACCTCCGATGTGATCAATTTTTTATCCATCTGACGTATGATTTTTTACTCAATGATCCATTCTGTTTAATAAACTTTACTGGCAATTCGAGAGTCTGATCGATTCTTCATATTCATTATAATTAAGCTCTTTTCATTCCTTGCTTTCATAATAATGCATCGCGATTCTGTCAAATTCACATTCTCTATTGAAAGCCTAATTCTTTATTAAACACTTTACCTATTTTCAGGCAACGATGCGACCATCACGCGATAATCAACGAAAGACGTGCCCTTGTGAATCTTCCAAATGGTTGAGAATTTTTTAATTTTATTCGTTATCGTTCAAGTACGAGATTAAGCAGAAACTTCTTTTAATTACGTAACTGCAGTACATACTGTAACATTGGATTTCGCTGTTTTTTTTCTTCTTTATTCCTCTTATGCAGCATGGAATTATCGAATTTTGCTGGGACTGAGAATTATGCACGGCAAATCTAATAATAAAACGTGAATACAACGTTTGCAAAGAGATTTGCCTTTTAGTTACTTCCTGCATTAATTCAATGAAAGAAGCCTGTGGCTAATTTTGATCAAGACTAAATAAATCGAACGTAGCCTCATTTTATTTATAATTTAAGGATTTATGGATCTATATATAAAAATATATAAATATTTTATACCTTTTGCTATAATTTTCGCGAGATTGTTGAAAGGATCAAACCGAGCCGTTCGATCGAACTTCCGGCTGAGAAATGAGACTTTTTTTTGTTAACACAAAGCTACATATGTTCGTGAATGTGCTTCGAGCCGGTTGATGGATATCTCAGAGTCATTCACCCTGGCAGTGCCAGAGAGTGCCATGACCCGGATGACATATATTTGTACGCGCATCGCCAGAGAGAAATAAAGGGAAGAGAGAGAAAGAGAACGTGAGAGAGGGAGAAGCAAGGCAAAAATACCTTCGCAAGACCAGCAGATGAGAAACCAAAAAGACAATCGGTGTGAAGTAATACAGAATGACATTTATTTCATTCATTCATTCATTTGTCGTCACTCTACAACACGGATCACTGTTTTTGGAGCAAAAAAAAACATAACCATTTCGAAGCCATGTGCATTCTTCGAGGACATAAATTTTCAACAAATTTCGCCAATATTATTCACGACTTAATTACGTTGATGTTTTAAATCGGGTTTCATCCAATCTGAGTCTCGGCGAGGAATTCTGTAAACTATAAAGAGTAATATCTAAAAAATCCTTATATTTTCAACGTTTCTTCATATTCTGATGACGTAAAAATCATTTTTTGATTTAAAAAATTGGTATTCGATCGAAAAAAATCGGAATATCCATACAATGAAGAAAAACTCATGCTTTCGTTTTTATACCACAACTGTACAGACTTTTCACCAGACATAACGCATTCGGGCCGAGTTATTGCAATTGAATTGGGAAGAGGAGAGAGAGGTTTTCGGTGTTTTGTGTTGAGCTCTTTCCACGAGAGAGCTTTCTATGCAGTTTGCTGTTTACCCCATGTCGGGAATAGCAATAAAACTCGAGCCCTCGACTCTGCTACATCTGCATAACGTTTCCACAACCATCGAACGTTATATCCTCACCCTTTTCAACCCATCTAGTTTTCTATCTATTTGCGTGTGTCTTTATATATGTATACATACATTTTTATTGCTGTACGCTGATAATATTCGACTATCGAGTTAAACCCAAATTTTCTACTTCCTGTCCATATAAATGATAAGATTGCAAATGTTACTCGTTCGAATATGCAACTAAATTCTCTGCTTAAATATACAAAACTTTTTAATACAAGACGAAATATTGAAAAGCAAATGAAACAATTCGCCGAACTAGTCAAGGATTGGAAATCAACGAGAATCAACAAAACTGTTGGATTTTTGGTCTCCGCCGTGAAAAAAAAACTCGAAAATTTGGACTCAATTGAGCGAATTGGAAAACTTTAATTGAGTTTATTTTTATCCTGCATATTTGGCATATTTGGCATATTTGATTCCTGCAATAGAAGGCAACAATATTTTCATAGAAGTTTAAATGAACATTGAATTTTTGGTAGCTGTGGTTATTATAGTAAAAATATTGTTATTGATATAGCTGTGAAGTTAAGACGAGAAGTTTGATATTGTGACGAGGTCTCGAGAATTAATCTTCACACGGAGAATTCCTCGGGGATGAGGAATAGAAATAAGGGAGCAGAGTATACGTTCGTTACAAGTGGTGTGTTTTTGTGTACATGCGAGAAAGAGAAAGAGCAACAAAGAGAAAGAGCACCAAAACCCTGTTTGACAGGGGTGACAATATTGGCCCAACGTTCGTACTCCCGTGTCGTCAAGTCCCTGAGGAATTTCATGTGTACTTATTGTTAGTCTTGTCGTGGTAGAAACGTACCAACCAAGTATTTCATATAGAAGAGAAAGTCCCATGACGAGGCCTTCGGTTTTATCGACAAGACTCTCGATCTAAATTGCTTCAAATTTTACTTGGTCCCAACATAATTTAAATTCATGTCAGAGACCAAAACTGTCTGTTAATTAGTTTCGATCCTTAATCGTCGATCATAGATGATTAAATTTTTTAAATCCACATATGGATTAATAAAACATGGTAGAGACGTGTGAATTCGTTCAAATCGATTATTACTTATCAATACATTTTTAGTCCAACCATTATGGATTCAATTTTGAATACATAACTGAAAATTAAGTCGGCTAAACTTATAAATTATATTTGGATCTATTGAGATCTCACATTACCCTATAATATAGTGAAAATCTTATTTCTACTCCGGAAATTCGTAATTTTATTGTTAATTTACGATCCAAATTGAAACAAATTAAACGTGAACTTAGTAATTAAAAAATCAATTGTCATTCAGTGAGAACGGAAGTGCAAGATTGACCCGTTCAGCCATTTTTCCTCCCGTTCAATTCGAGGTTTTGTGGTCGTTGAATCTGCGAATCTGAACTCGAAATGTAAAGATTGAAAATCTATTTTTTTTTTTTTCATTCTTTAAGCAAAAACCACAGTACGAAAAGTTTCGGAAAAATTGACATCCCGATGGACACGGTAGTTTAGTAAAAAATGGATTCGGTAAGTGGTTATGAATATTTTGATTTGAATTTATCACAGAAACGAATGCAGAATGGATTAAAATTCCATTCGTCATAAATGAAATTAACGTTTTCCAACGCGTACATGACGAAAAATTTTTTTTATAGAAATTGATGTGAAAATGAGAATTTTTTATTGATGATTCATTGGAGTTATAAATGGAGTGACAATGCAGTCTCATTATTTAATGAGTCAATGACTGGGTGTTGCACCTGACGTGTAAGAAAAATGTGCGAGTTATTCTTGCGATCGGAAGACAGTTTGGCAGCCGTAGTGATCATCAGCAGGGAGAAAAACAAAAAGAGAGAAAAGCTTGGCTTGAGAAATAAACCGAGAAGGATGAGCATAATTCGTGTTCGCTTTGCTGGACGAGCTATCGTATAAAATAGCTGACCCCCAGCTGTCGTTTCTTCATAATGTATATCGCACTCTATAGACAACTAAAGTACGAGCTACGCGAATAAGAATCGCATATGTAAAGAAATAGAATTAGAAAAAATATAGTGATACCGTGATCAGTGAGGACCGCGATTATGACCATGCAGGAGGAACATTTTTTATGTGCCAACAGACAAAACGGAGGATTAAAACCGAGGGCAAAAATCACAAATAAATTCAAGTGACTTTCGATCGATGTAATTACAAAGCCAACAAAATTTTGATTGTAATCAATAAGTTTTTCCTTTTGTATAAAAATCAAACAGCATTGGAACATAAATTCAAAAATTTTTCAAAAAAGCTTTTAAAATATTCTTACCAGTCTCACATTTGTCATCAAAACTAAACAAATCTGATACTGCAATGATTTTGAATTTAGAAATAACAGTTTGAGACACAATCCGACGGATTCGTTTCTCCTTTTTACTGGAATATATTTATTCATTCGGTAGTATCGTTATAAATTTTACATTTTAATGCAATCCAACAACTCGGGTGTACCAATAAGCAGTCTCTATCAACATTTTCCCTCGGTTCGTTCTAATTTCGGATTTATCCAGATCCCCTTCCCTCGGCTCTTCTTATACACCCACAACGTGCCGATCCACGCGAAGTTGCATTATTGAAACGTTTAATGCTCCAAAGCTTCGATGCTATTTTGCCTCGGCAGTTTGCCTCTTGTATATCGTAAATATCTATATCTTGAAAGCACTGTCTTCGATTCTCAAAATGATCGATTACTTTGGTTGCAGTTGAAGATTTTCGATGACACGAGGGACGATGAGACACGATTTTCCTTCTCCGTCTATCACTATATTTATTTTCTTCGTTGGGTGTTTTTTGTGCGTAATATTAATCGAGGATTCGTGGGTGGTTACACATGGGTCTCATGTTCATCAGAAGGAATCTCAAGTAAATCGTATATACGAAAAATACACTCGTGTTAGAAAGAGAATAACAGAGGTAGAGAATTTTTGGAGGGAATAAGAGGCTGCGAAGAAAGGATTATAATACTCACAGTTGCTACGACTTCCAGCCAGGCTGTAGCAGAGATCACGAGAATTTCTCTAAATATAAAGTGTCTCTTCTTCCGTCTTTACCATCTTCTGTGTGTACGATGGAAATTGGAGACGCCCGCACCGGTAAAAGTGCAATGATCCGTCGCGCTTAACATCTCTACTTTCTACCCACGCGATGAAAATTCTTATGTATTTGCAATTTGAAAACAAATCAGTTGAACTATTCGTACTAATAAATAATAAATGTTTTTTCTGATCAATTGACCTATTTTTATTTTTTTTTTCAATTATCGAAACTGTCCCCTGCTCAGCGATTGATACGCGAGCCTGGCTAAACAAGCGGTCATCCAACCAAGTGTTGACCTCGTCTAAGCTGCTGGTTAATTTTGATGATCGCCGAAGCCACACATCGACCTCGCTCCTATATTTATATGTGTGAAGAGTACGAAGGTGAGTGTATCGAAAATCTTCGTTTGCGCCTCGAATGTATACGCGTAGATCTGACCGCGTCGAGGGACAAAACGTGCTCTAATAAATAAATCCAACTACATCTGAAGGTGCAACGATCCCAAGCATCGCGAAGGGTCAGCGATACCGCGAGATGCCGATGCTGTGTTGCTCGAAAGATTTTCAACCTCTTAAAAACTCAGCACATCACAACTTTCGTCTCGTGTTCTCTTAAATTCTAATACCACTTACACATTCTTCTAGTTGCATTCTGCAGTTAAAATATACTTTTAGAATATTGTCCTGCGTTATCTGGAACTCTACATCGAAACAATTTCGTATAACTTTCGGCCGATTCATCCATTTACAAAATGCAATTATCAGAATAATTATTTATTATTGACTTTTGTTTTGTGATCGTATAAGACGCAATGATTCAAATCTTGCTGCGATTATCTTGTATTTTTTTTTCCTTCCTTCCCGTTTATCTTCGTTTTCGTCTGGAAAAAATGTCGACAAACGGCCGAAAATACCGACCGAAAACTGCACGTAGCTAATGAATTAATTTGAAATTGAAGAAAAAAATCGTTAGAGTCATGCAGGCTCCAACGATTTGGCTTCAATTTTTTCGTGTCAACATACATTTTCATACCCTTTTCGTTCTAAGATGTTTATATGTGTGTATTACATGCTTTATGTACTGTTACGTGTATATAGCACGTGTCCCAATGTTGGAGGGAAATATACGTGTAAATTATACTCCAATACATACGAGAAAACCGGAGACTCGAAATAGCATTTTGAGCAAGTTACTAATAATAGCGGATGAGTGCGTGCCACCATCTTTCTCTCTCTCTCTCTCTCTCTCTCTCTCTCTCTCTCTCTCTCTCTTACTTATTAGTTACTACGTAATAGTTATGACTTCCATCTCTTCTCATCTCGCTATTTTTTCAATCGTGTCTCTCTTTTTCGCGAAGAAACTTCAACTTCTTTGTATCTATTTGCTCAAGTTCTCTCACTCTCTTGTGACGCTTCTTTGGCACACGAAAGCACAACCTTACACACGAAAACACTTGGACGCCCCCACCTAGCGTTGCACTTTTTTCTCTTTACATTTTTATTTCCTTGATCGTCATAGTGTTTTTTCCCCGTCTTTTAATTCAGAAAAAATGTATCTTTTGGTCAAATCTATGAAATATGTCTGACATTTTGTTGTTGTTGCGTCTTTGGAAGATACAAAACAATTGTTTCGTTCTGGGAGACGTTAATTCTTCCGATTTCCAATTTTCAATTCGGAATTTCGATTTGATTGACGACCTCTTTGCTTATGCTTTTAACGTATTTGTATTGTGAAACGAGAATTTGGGTCGTAGGATTTAATGTTGGAAACGAAATTGATGAGTATTCTGCTACTTAATTAATCGAACGTTGAAATTTAGGAAACGCTACAAAATATTTTTACTTTTCGAAGATCAACGATCCGATCGAGTGCTGAATAAAAGTTTCAAACATTTTTTTTTATTTCTCGACTTTACCAGGATGCAATTGCAACATATTTTTGTAAAGTATAGTCCGCAATTTGATGTTACGGATCGAATCCACAATCACAAATATTGAGATCGAACGCATGCTGTGTATAAAAAAAAAGTTGTTAGAAAGAAAGAGAAAAAAAAATTCATCTCACAAAAATATCTTTGATAGCGTAATAAATTTACTCCAAGAGGGGAATCCCCTGAACTTTGCTCGTTTCGTGTCGCGGTTATATATCGTGTTCCCTCTCTTTCACTCCCTTCGTTCCTCGACTTGCCGCCCTTCTATATCTTGTTCGTTTTTTTTTCCTATGGTGGCCCTTCGCCGCTGCGCCCTCCGGCGACCCGCTCGCGAGATTCTCCTCCTATCGGAAACGTCGCTCGTGGATTTATTGCGGTCTTTTTCTTTCTCGTATATTTTTCCTTGTCTCTCGCCACCCACTACACACGAGTTTCCATCAAAGACACCGTGTGCCCTTCGCACTCGTCTTCCACCCCGCGACCTCCGACTCCCTCATTCTCCGTCTCTCTCTTTCTCTTCCTTCCTGTGTAATCAACCCGTCTCTTTCTTCCTCGTCTTCTTCCATACGTTTTGTACGTTCGAGTGAAAAACCGAGGAAGCCAACGCGATGCGGATAAACGTGATTGGAAGAGAGACGCAGGGATGACGAGAGATAGAGAACGCGAAAAAGCTGTCTCGCCCTCTCGCACCGGCACTGACGTTCCGATGCACGTGCCGTGTGCAAAGTTCGGTATGACTAGGACTGACTCGCCGCGGGAACAGCCATTCGAATCCAGTATTAGTGCGGTGCAGAAGTGTGGCAATAATATACTGGTGCGTTTTTAACGAGATATAATATTTCAAAAATCGAAAAAACACAAAAAATATAGATAAGAAAATTCATTTCCTTGCCTCAATCACGAGTCCTCAAACCCTTTGTTCAACACAACATTTCAAATATTAATTTTTTTGTTTTGTTTTGTTCTCAATATTCAAGAACGAAACTGAGACGCTCGCAGGGTTTCGCGACTTCGATCGATAATATCCCATAGTGGTGAGTACCCAAAACACAAATTCAAACAAATAATAGACTTGAATAAAAAAAATTGATTTATCAGGAAATAAGAATGTATCCGATGTTAGAAAAAAAAATACGGATCTTAAGTGAGCGGTTAGATTGGAGATTTTAAGAAGCGATTGGAATGATCGCGCGAATAATACGATTAAGATTTGTAAAATCGTTTGTATCCGTGATTCTACGATATTCGCGGTTTTCAAAGTGCCGATAATTCTAGTTGGTCTCGTTCTTTTATGTCATCGGACCGGATATTTCTGAATCCTAACGGAGTAACGAAAACGAAGAAAAAAGAACGAAATTTCATCAATTTATCGCGAATCAGTGTTTCAAACGATTGTAGGAAGAAAGGGGAGAGAGAACTCGTAAAATACTAGAAGTGACATTTTCTTTTTCGATTACTTTATTCCACTTTACCTCCTGTCGAATCTTTGCAAACGGAAGGGGGGCGGGGGGGGGGGGGGGTCAAAGTTTTCAGACTCTCCGAGTAATTGTATATTGTTTTTACGACAAATGTAAAGAAAAAAAAAAAACCAGAAACAGGAATGGAGATCGATGAGAGATCGCAGCTGGAAACATGAGACGTAGTTGAAGAATCGAGGAGCGGGGGGTTCTTGGGAAGCTTTGAGAAGAATATATACAGTAGTGAGACACGTAGATCGTACACCGGTGAACGCGACAGTGGAAGGGTGGGAGGAAACAGAGATTGAGGGATGGAGACATAGAGGACGAGTGCAAAAGAGGGGGAAACGAGAAGAAGGAGAAATCATACAGAAAATATCGGGCTACGAAAGAATGAGTTGAATAGTGATAGAAAAAATGATAATTGGTACCGAAAAAAAAGACAGAATGGAAGAATAAAAAAAAAAGAACAAACAAATAACTAGAGGGAACCGGAAGGAGAGAAGAACGAGGGAGAAAATAGAGTGAAAGAGAAGAAGCGAATGAGAAAGAGAGATAGAGACGGAGAATGATATAACTGGACAGAAAGAGAAAAACAGAGAAAGAACAAGGAGAGGGAGTGGAGAAGATGCGGAGAAAGAGAGAGAGAGAGGGAGGAAAGCATAAGATAGAAAATGGGGAAGAGAGACAGAGAGAATTAAATAATAAGAGAAGAAGAGAGAATGGGAGGAGGGATTAGGATCGAGAATGTGAGGAATAGAGAGAGAGAGAGAGAGCGAGAGAGATGATTACGGCGCCCGCGCGTGTCGTCGTGGACGCGCCTTCCCTAATACGGCGTCGGTGCCTCGCGGTTTAACCGGCCTACGCCTCTCTTACTTTGCCGCCTGCCTTGCCTGGCCTGCACGAATATAGAACTCTTTGCTGGGCCGCACTCTTTCTCCCACCCCCGCGTTCCAGGCTAAACCAGGGTGGTCGTTGAATTCTCAAATCGCAAGAAACAACACGAGAGATGGAAAAGTATCGGGATTTTTGATTCCAGTGACATGAAAAAGCTACAACAAGATCGAATGATCCTCGAAAAATAACCTCGAAGAGATTTCATCCTGGATTACGAAAATAGACAACCGTTGCTGACGGCCAAATCTCTATATCCCTCTTATTATTGTTTATCCTTCATTCGCCATCTCCCTTTTTCAAGCCTTTCATTTTATTATGACGCCATATTGAATAATTTCTCTCATTAAATCGAGACATATTTCGTGCATACTTAACTCATTCGATGTCGCGACGTCCATAAATTTGATTCAACATTGCAAATTCCCTGATTTATAGACATCTGTTCGTAAGCTTCTCAGCCTCCAATTCAATAATTTATTGAATCTTTCTTTGTAGGGCTGAGAATCGAGTTGATTTTGAAGCAAAATCCTGATTTCATTTACTTTCGATAAAATCGATCTTATTTTTATTGAAATACTATAGCATTGAAAAAAAAATCGTATTTACATGAGTCGCACATTTATTTTGTATCATTTTCTCGTTACTTCTCGAGTTGGTAACTCAAAATTAAGTGAATTTTTGAAATTTTTTGGCTATGAAAAGAAAATTTAAACTGAACGTCATTGAACTTGCAAATTAATTGGAGATGATTGAAAATTCATAGTTTCCGAAGACTTTAGTAGATTGAAATGTTTTTCCTACCGATTTATCCTCATTCCACTTATTTATTCCACGATTCTTTCTATTGCGCAAGTTGTGTAATCTGAATTCAACACAGACGAGTGTAATCCACTCTCTAGAGTAGGGAAAAAAGTATCGGAGATTCCGTTCGCCCGAGACTCTCGTCGACCCACACTGACGAGGTCTTCCGCGATCTCGTTACCAGAAATAGAACACGACTCGGCCAGACGATATTTTTGTTTTCAAACTCGCGACAGCCGAGGAAGAAAGTTTTTTTTTAATATTTTCAAATTTTCAGCCTCTTTATCATTTTCTATTTTGAAACCTTCCAAGTTAGAGTTTTTCGTTAAGTTAAAATGGGACGAAATTTTTCTTTCGTCAACCTTTTATTTGCTCATTTGGAAGTTTCTGGTCGTGCCGACGCCCACACTCGAGGTTAATTAGGTCGCTGTTGCCACAGGGCACATTCTTTTGGATCGATGTACGGAACTTGCAAAAACAAATACTTACCATTTTTTTGATGTACAATGTACAACCTTCACCTTTAGCGCAGATACATTCTTTCAAAAATGTTAATATTCTGAAAAGTATAATCGAAATAATAAGACATTTCAGATAACGTACGATCGAATAGAAATTTATAATTTTTTGCATTAAAAATGCTTTTTGCCCTATTTTTTGATGAGTTATGTCTGAATGAAGGAGAATTTCTTTTAATCCATTTTTCTCGGATTTTTATAAAGAGCATCGTTTGGTTGACTTTTTGATTATAAACAATCATATGGAAAGATGTTGAGGTTTAAAAATCATTGACAATCGATCGAAATTGGTCTTTATGTTTTTTTTTTTTGTCTAAGGAAATATTTATCAATCGAGAGGGAAACAGATGGGGTTGTAAATTTGAATAAAATCGAAAGAAATCCTCGTTAACGTGTCGTAATAACCGATTTCAATAAATGTTCCATTGCACTTTTTGATGAATATTTTTTCGACCTGTTACGTACAAGTGTAAGCTTTTTCGAGGCTATAGTTAGAGAGACGCGCGCGCACAACCCCATTGGAAGCTCGGAGAGGTATAGCAAGCGTATCCCGATTACGGAAATAGATTATTGCGATCGCGTTCGCGTGCAACGCACCGACGAAGTTAAGGGGCAGCAGCAAAAGCGTATTTGCTTCTTACCGAATCGCCACGAGCTTTATAATTCGGTGTCGCTAGTCCGATGCGACAAACTCGCGAAAAATAAAATTCACGATACGAAAATCATTTTTCTCTCTTCCGTATCTTTTGCTTTCTCTCTTTTTTTTTTCTCATATTTAGCATTTCTCAAAAAAATTTTTCCAGAATAAACAAAATGCCTTTCAAGCCCGTTGAACACCCCAAGTGCCCGAAATGCGGCAAATCCGTATACGCTGCGGAGGAACGCGTCGCCGGTGGACTCAAGTGGCACAAAATGTGCTTCAAGTGCGGTGAGTTTTGAAAAAAAACTTCATTTTCTACTCTTAATATATTTTATGTCACAGTATCACTTTTTTGTCGATCCGTCTTCGCGATAATTCTTTTTTGTCTTCAACGTAAAGCTCAGATTTTCAAATTCACTAGAGTTTGTGGAACTAGATCATTCTCTTACATATTTATACCAACTTTTGGTAGGCAGAAAATTTCTCATTCGGTATATGTAATTTCATGAAAAACCTTTATTTTTACGGTGACCTAGTTTATCAGATTACTCAAACGCGACTCAATCACAATTTTAAAAAATATGAACCTCTGTAATTTTCGATAAAGATAGAAAACCACATGTATGCCATACTTTTTGTGGAAATTATCGAATGAATAAACCAGTTAAGACGCTCAGATCCGAATGATCCCGTAATTTTTGTGATATACATTTTTGTGAATATGTTTAAACTTTTTAGTCTCTCGCGATTCTGACTAACAAAAAAATGTTGGGATTCAAATGATTTGAAATCATGACTTTTATATCTATTAAAAACGTTTGAAAAATGGAAAAATGGCCTTTTTTTTGGGGGAGAAATTTTGATTAATGAATAAGTATAAATATAAAAAAATTTGGTAATAAAATACTCGAAGAATATGAGTATCGAGAGAAGTACGAAAAAAAACCGTTGAACGGTTTTTTTCAGGATTGTGCAGCAAGCTTCTCGACTCGACGAACTGTTCCGAGCACGAGGGTCAGCTGTTCTGCAAAGTCTGCCACGCCCGTAAATTCGGACCCAAGGGTTACGGATTCGGTGGTGGTGCAGGCTGCTTGTCAATGGACCAGGGTGAACACCTCCAGAGAACCGAGTGAGTGCCGAGGGTGGTTCGTCCCCTTTGCGCCCCCACCCTCCCCTGAGAACCTCCCCAGTTACCTAAAGATCAACCCCCGCGCGTAAATTCGAAATTTCAGAAAAATCATTGACAGCCCTTTCAACTGAATCGCCCGTTAATGTTAGACAAAAGAAAAAACCATCAAAGTTAATCAACAAAAGAATATCCTCTCGTTTCGCACTTTGTGGAACGTTTTATACGCCCTTACAAATCCGAGAATATTTATATTTTTTTAAAATCAACTGGTGAAAATGATAAAATTGGACCCTTTCACAATCCCGACCGATCGTAGAGATTCGAGAGAACACGCGATCAGCACAAAGATATATATTGTTCGATACTTTTTTGGTTTTCTTTGAGCATTTCAACTTGATATTTTTTTCTTTAAATTCATTGCGCGTGCATGTCCCATGATATTTATTTATTTATGAATATGTATGAACGTGCTCGCAGGGTTAAACAAAACAAAAAACAGATAATGAAAATTCACCCCTTCCCTGTCGTCGTTTTTACTGCAAAACCCCAAAAGTCTTGTATACGAGTCGTTGGAAAAGAAAATTACGAGAAACAAAAGGTTTTAGCTATTAATTTATTTGTTCTCCCTGTATAATTGGTTAATTGTATGTTATTTATTATCTTTGTCATTTATACATAGTTTGTATGAGTTGTCACACAAAACCAGCAGCAAAAAAACATACACAAAATGCATACATACGTATATTCTCTCCTCGACTGTGTTAAATTTGCGTGAGTCGCAACGACCTACCCTTACCCGCCCTTTCAACCCCTCTCAAACCCCTCTCAAACCCTTTTATTAATACTCATTAATAATGATCGTTAATTTGTTATGAATTTAGTCCAGTGCAACTTATTTATCATCCTTATATTTCTTTTCCCTGGGTTTAACATCTCATTTTTTCACAGCCTTATTTTCCTCTCTGCAGTTTCCGCTCTACGTTGGGTTTTTTCCTCATTTGTTACAAGTACTTTTTTAACCCTCCATTCATTATTTTAAAATCCGTTTTGCCTTTTTTTTTTTTTTTTAATCTTATATGGTGTATCGCGAGTTAAATATATCAAACGGAGCCTTTGACTCTAAATGTACTTGAGTCAATGGGAATCGTTGAAAACTCACGTCTACATACACTCATCTATATATATATATTTATATATATATACATATTATTCTCTTATTGCACCGAATTAATGAAGAAATAACGCCGGAAATTTGGAGACAATATGTTGAAAAACATGATACATTTTTGCGAACACAATAAAACCAACACATTTATTAGTTTTTAGGATCATTTGTACCATCTGTATTAAGGGTTAGATTATTATTTAATTTGAGATTAATATATATATATATACGTATATATAAAAATACACATATATATATATATATATATATGTGTGAAGCTACGAAAAAAAAGGAACTTCGTGTTAAAAGAAGAAAGGAGAAAGTGTGAGAAGGAAAGAACGTCGATGAATATATATTTTATATATCGTATATTCTCGAATTAATAAATAACACTGTTGAATGTGAATGAGATATTTGGCTGCATATTTTTTTGTCTTTTCTCACGCAATTTCATCCATACTCCAAATATAAAGAAAAAATTGAATAACCGTCGCGCGCCGAATAGGCATGTGTGAGAAAAAACAAATACCACGAACAAATTCCCAACCAGTCCCCGCCAGCCCCGCCGAGTTCGAGCCACACGGACGCCCACATTGAACGATTCATTAAATGAATAATCGAATCACAGAAAAAATAAGATCTGACACACATTCCGTGTACTACGATGGTGAGCACCGAGAAAAACATAAATGAATTCCGAATTCCGCGTGATTAAGTGCTTCCCGCGTATCCTGCACGGCCTTTACTCTCTGTCTCTTTCTCTTTCTCTCTCTCTTTCTTTCTCTCTTAATTCATCTTATTAATGTTTTTTTTTTTTTTTTTTTCCATTTATTTCCAATACTATTGTTTATTTTTCATCATTTTCATTTATTTCCGTCTTTTGTTGTCTTTTTCTCTGTTTATACTTCTTGACGTGTATACCAAATATATACAGTCTCTACAGTATATCGTCGTCTTGGGAATACGATATTGTTTAATCCGACTAATCAATTAAAAACCTACTAATGCCAAAGTGCCAAATTCGTGACGTTCATTTTTTCTACAAACCCTTCAGTTATTTTCTAACCCCGATCGGTCCTCAGCCACAGCATCCGCACCGAGAACATTGTCTTCTTTTTTTTTTTTTTTACTTCTTTCTCAAGTTTTTCTCCAATCGTATTTCGTATATATAGTGTCTTAAAAATTACGTAACGATTCACCAAACAATTTTGATAATCATTTTGATTTTACGAACAATATGTATTGGTTTAAAGTTGTTTCGTCAATCGGACTAACGATTATTTTTACGGAATATGAAAATTAAATTTTCCTCAGTGTGCTCTCTTTCGTTCTCGTTTTTTCCCTTTCACTTTCTCCATATTCTTCTTTTCAACTCGGAGCCATTTCTCTACTTTATCAATCCCTCTTTTTTGCCTTTATTTAAAACCATTTTTTTCAGTGGCATTTCGCTTTTTTCACCTTTCTTTTTGTCCTCGTTATACTTTTCGAGTCTCAATATCGTTCTCATTTATTTTCCTCTTTTTCTATGTATTTTCTCAGTACATATTGTTTATTTTGTTGTAATTTATTCTCATTGTTCTCGTTATTCGTATTGTCATCATATATTTCAATATACATATGTGATTGTGTGCTTCTCGGCTCTCCCCCCATGGAAAAACTTTAAAACCCAAAATTATCTTCGACATGTATCATTATTTTTATCATAATTTCATTATTTTCTTTATGAAAAATATATAGATTTTTGAAAATTCTTTGGAAATATTTTCAAAGACATTTCGATTGTATTATAAACGTTTTTGATAATGGAAAATGTTTTTAATGCATTAAGAAAATTTATATAAACAAATATACACAGATATGAATATATCTTTACTTTTTTTTTTAATATGTATTTTGGGAATACCTTTTTTTCCATGGGGGTTTCTCTCGGGGCTCGGCGGAAGCGACTCGCGTGCGATCGGGGAATTATCACTAACTAACTTCTAACACACTTGGCCTAACACCACACATTGTTGATATTGGGTTTCCGTACTTATCGTTAGTTTAAAATGACATTTTTTATTGTCGTTGCGAGCAGAGTTAGATTTTTATTATATATTTAGGTACACGATAAACGAGGTGATTCATTCTAAACTTACTCTATTCTCGTTATTCAACACGTGAATGAGTCAATTTGGCGAACGATGCACTATTCCCGAATTATATTTAAACCAGAAAATATTATTCAACCCAATATCTTCAATTCACTGAAAAACTCTCCTCTTTCTGTATCGACCTCCATTTGTTTGTCTCATTTCATTTATTTATGTTAAATCTTTTGATTCATCCATTAGGATTAACCAACGCTGAATCTTCTGATGATTTTTTTTTTTCATTTTTTTTTTACTGTTGCGCTATCCCGCTCTACGCAGCTGACTTTAACACACTGATATTTATTCAAAGGGTGAAATAACATATAATATTGCGTTCATTCTTATTTTTTAAAGCTTCATTTATTTTAACTCCTTTTTTAGCAAAATATGATTTTTTGAAATTTGTATTATTGTGTAAAAGAGTTTCGTGAGCAGTATACTTATTTGCTTGCAATGGTTTCTTTAACGATTTGGATTTTTTAGTGAGCCAAGAGGATCGGGCGCCGTGCTCGAAAGCCGAGCCATCGCCAAGGCTCCGGATGGTCAGGGTTGCCCCCGTTGCGGTGGTTTTGTTTACGCCGCTGAGCAGATGCTGGCCAGAGGAAGGGTGAGTTTGCGACTTGATTTATCCATAGGAAATAACAAAAAGCATATCCGATGGTTGTCACATTCAAAGATTATTCACCAATTAAAAAATCGTATAAAAGGAAATTTGGATGTAAACTCTATAACGGGGTTAAAAACAACTCCAAATATCTGTTTCATATCTTCGTTTTTTTATAACAAAGAGAATGATGATCAAACCTCTATAAAACAACAACAATGGAAAAAAAAAATTTTTGCTTAAAAAGTTGATGTCGTTCTCGATCGGCCGTTGCAGGAGGTCTCTGGTTATGCAATAAAAAACTGAAGTTTTTCTTTTTCGTCGAATTTCGGAATGAAAAAAAAAAAAAAAAAAAAAATCAAAACTTGAAAGTAAATATTTGAAGATTCTGAAGTTGAGGACAAGGTAAAGGCAGGGTGAAAGATTATCGAGATGACTACGAAGTCGTAAAACAGGGGGAAGTTTATGTTGGCTCTGGTGGTTACCCAAAATTTTCAATACTCCTCAATTTTTTAATTTTCGTCAAAATTTAAATTTATTTTTGGGACTGTTGCCAAGTGTTAGAGGATCGCGAACCAAGAAAGAGCAAAGACTCGTAGTAGAGTATTTAAAATAAAAATAGAAAAAGAGGAAAAGATATAGCAGCTCGTTCGTTTTCGAAATGCAAGAAGAGAGGACCGTGTGGAGTGGGGGGAAAATAGAGTCGAGCCAAAAACACGAATTTAATCGAGTGAGTTCAATTGCTGTTTTCCACATCAGTTGCCAATCGAATCATGAGCGCGAGAAGGGAAGAATTGATCGAAAAATCAGTATGCATATGTTTCGATCTCGATAATTTGATTATCGTCCTTCGTCTCTTGATCGACAAGCCTTAAAATACGAACTAAATTGGAAAAAATCTGATTTTCATCGAAGCTAAAGACCAGACGAATATTCGTCGCTGACACGATACTCATTTTTAAAAAATAAATCAATGTATAAAAATAACACACGACTTATAGATCGACAAATAATTACGAGATCAATCACCGGTAATAAAATCATTTCTGACACAAATAGAGAATCAGAATACAAAAAGCTCGTTATTTATTAAGAAGACTCAATTTTTTCATGAGCTTTACGATTTTTCTTCTTCATCAAAATTTGACAAAACTCGGGCGGAAAAATTCAGTATCGCGAACAACAAATGAGAAAAAAGTTTCATTACAAAATTGCTCAATCATTCAATAGGGATTTGCTAAACTCAAGTGATTCCAAATGACATTCAAAGTGTTCGAAATTGACGATTAATTATTAACATAATAATTAGTGGAACAGTTATTACAAAATTATTTATTAAGGAATTTATTGACCAACATGAGGTTTTATTTTTGTGACAATCATCGTGTTAATAATTTGCTTTTTCTTACGTCCTATGATTTCGTTGTTATTATTTTCCTCAATGAGACGAACCGATCGTTTCATTAACCTCGGACACATAAAAATAAAATGAATTACGATTCTGGCGAAATCCCGATAGTCAATTGATCGGAGATTTATTAATTTAAAAAAAAAAAAAAAAAATGATATACATGTAGAATTTCGAGCGCGTACGAAAATAAAATACAACATATGAGTTTTCGTTATCGGAGGCCCTTGACGTCACCGCTCGTTCTTGTGATTAGGGCTACCATAAGGCATGCTTCAAGTGCAAACTTTGTCATCGGACACTGGACTCCACGCTTCATTGCGATGGTCCGGATCGCGATATTTACTGTCGAGGTATCTTTCGCCACCAAAAAATTGCCCGTTGAGTTTTTTTTTCTTACAATTCTATTTTAACTCAATGTACAACATCGTTCAGTATTTTATTTCCAAGCATAATTTTCTCGTCTGCGTGAAATCCTCCTCAAAAATCTTTCTTTTACACTGTTTTTCAATGTCGATTTATGTCCACAATGTCCACAAACACGTGTCCATAGAATGATTGTACTTTTTCAAATATCGTGAGCCCTTTTACCGATGTACGTGGTCCTCCGAGCCTGTTAGAATTTTTCGAAATGAGTGAAATTAAATTTGTTTCTTCTTCATGACGGTATAACAAAAAAAAAAAAATCCGTGAAAATAATTTGAATTTTACTCATTACTCGATATTCATTACATTTGTTTATTATTTTTAAGCAATTTTATTTGACATGTTTCCAATAGTCACTAACACTTGCCTATCTCTTTGTGTCTCTTTTTTTCATCCCATCATCAACTTCGTGTCACGATCCTCGTCGTCTTAAATAAACAGACATTCCACAAGGAATGCTTTAAATGTGGCAATTGCTCGAAACGATTAGACTCTGTCAACTGCTGCGAAGGCCCGGACAAGGATATTTATTGCAAAGGTAAGCCAAAGTCTCGCGTCGTCTTTGATTCGTTGATTCAGCAAAAAAAAAGAGTTGCGATACGATTAATTGCCATTTATTTACCATGATTTATATTTAGTTTCTAATGAAAATTCTAATAAAACCTGAGAAATGTCTTTGATTGTTTTTTATTTTTGATTATTAGTCGAAATGATCGTATGTCTTACAAACATTTCAGTCAATTATCGACGTATGTTTGTTCTTTTTTGTTTTTGTATAATTAAAAATGGTTATTAGACGATAAAAAAAAAGTCGTATCGTATCTCTTAGCTAATTAACGTTATCGAGCAAATCGTGTTTCGTGACAACACGCTAATGGGTATTCTCTTCAGTATGCTATGGAAAGAAGTTCGGTCCAAAGGGCTATGGCTATGGCCAGGGTGGTGGTGCCTTGCAGAGCGACTGCTACGCCAACGGGTGGGTTTTTTCCTCCAATAATCCTGTACTTAATAAATTATCGCTTAATATCCAAGAGGAAAAAGAATTATTCGAATAATTGATTGAAAAAAGTATCTAATTAATTTGAACAAAAAACGAATAAATTTTAGAGAAATATTAATACTCATCAAAAGTTTGAGTCAATTTAATATTTGATTAGCAAATGAGATATTTCATGAAAATTATCACTAAAACACGAAATTTATCATTAAAATAAATCTTTTTTCCCGATGTGAAATTCTCATCGCCTTTTGTTTGAAAATAATTACAACACGATTTCCGATCTCTCTCTCTCTCTCTCTTTTATAACTTTCATTCCCAATCTCGCTCTCTCGTTTCACACTCTATTTATTTAATCCGCTTAAAGAATTGAAAATAATAATTAAAAAAAAAGACAAAAAAAACTCAAGGGCTTTTACGAGATTAAGATTCCTAGCCTGGCTCCGGCTTTTTTACGCTCAATCGCAATATTATAAACGCTATGCCAATTGCTTATCTGCCTTAACAGCTTGCTATCCGAAGAAATTTGGTCCGCGAGGCATTGGCCACGCCGGCTTAATGTTCATCGGTCTCCAGTGCGATATTGAGGACGAGGGGTACGCGCCCAACAAAAAAAAACAAACATCCTTTCCTCTATTTAGTCGTGTCGTAACAATCTAGTAAAATTTTCTTTAAATAAAAAAAAAATCTTCAATGTTTTTTTTTTTTTTTCGTTACTTACACAATATATGTGCACAGTTGATAATTACAGAAAAATAAAAAGCAACGTTCAAATTTCTTTTCGTAGAAATATGATTTTATCCTCGAATTTTATTCAAACTTTATCTTAATGTCGATTTAATTTTCCGTGCAAAATGACAGTTGCGACAAATACCGAAAATCAATTCTCAATATATAATTATAGTCCACCCTCTGTTATTTCATTGCTTCGCTAAATTGAACAATCGATTGAATTTTATCGTTGAAAATCATTCATCACGAGCAGACTTAAAATTTTTTTTGAATTATTAACTATCGTGCACGTTTCAAAAGACTACTAAAAATTGTATCCAAATATTGGTTTTTCGTGACTAACAAAAATATCATGAAAATATACAATTTTTCGAATCCTTTATTGACATTGTACAACAAACAATGAACTCGTGTACAAAATTTGAAAAAAAAAAAAAATGGAAAAGTTTTAAAATCATTCGATCTAGAAATCTCCATAAAAAACGGCAAACAACATTACGGCCTTAAATTAAAATTATAATAAAAATAAAAACTTCGTTTTTTCTGTAATAACAATTACGTTAATTTTTTATAAATACATTTAGTTCTCGTACATAAATAATTCATGTGTGACCTAAAATGGACATCATAAGATAAATACCACCCGAAAATAAAAAGTAATGCACGCGGATCATAATATAATTATTTGGCATTTTGCCCGTGGTTGCTGACGACGCCCGATTTTGTAAGATTCCACAACAGACGAGAGAGATCTGATGGAAAAAGCAACTGTGATTCATCGGTTTCGCTTACGTTGCTCGAACCAACGTCTCATTTTCATGTTTTACTCAAGACAAATAATAATAATAATAATGAAAACGTCACAGTGTGAATTTTAATATCTGATCTCTCTCGACCTTGTTCCTGTTTTTCTTAATTCTGTTTTCTTTTTCCCCTTTTTTTCGTGTGTTGCGTTTTAACGAAACGTTGTTTTGTTTTTTCTGTACTCGTCCATTTTTTTTTCTTACCTGCTGTTTTGAATAAAAATAACGTAAAGAAAAAATAGCGAGTTATTTATAGATCTTGTTTGTTGAAATAAAAAGTGATGCTGCCCCTCGAACTACCGTTATCGACACTGCCAAAATTCAAGCACCACCCGGCAAGGGATGTCCTCGATGCGGCGGTGTTGTTTTCGCTGCGGAACAAGTTCTCGCCAAGGGACGTGAATGGCACAGGAAATGCTTCAAGTGCAAGGACTGCACCAAAACCTTGGATTCTATAATCGCCTGTGACGGCCCTGACAAGGACGTCTACTGCAAGACTTGTTACGGCAAAAAATGGGGTCCTCATGGTTATGGATTTGCCTGTGGATCTGGATTCCTCCAAACCGATGGTTTAACGTGAGTTCCGTTTAAATCCTTATTGTCAAAATTTTTTGTTTCTTCCCATGCATCGAAGTACTGCAAAAGTCTACTTTTTTGCCTTAGTCGATCTTTTTTCTTATGCGATTTCCCGGAGAGTGATTTTCTGTTTTTTTTTGACCCCATAGACAAACATTTGAAAATCGTCCTGTTTGCTTTTTTTTCCCGAATTGAAACATTTCATTTTTTTTTTTTTTTTAATCATTTTTTATTTTGTCCCGTCGTGCAAAAAAATAGAGAACATGTTTCGTCATAAACTCCGGGTCAAATCAAAATGATAATTAATTTATCGTTCAGCTTATCAGCAAAGATCGGCGATTGCTTTGTTCTCACATTTTTGGTTTCTATTGAAATAAAGAGCGTAAAATTCTACTTTTTTTTTTTCCATTCGAGAGTTAGAGGTTTGATTGTTTTGGTTTATTTACGATGGGTTCAGTGAGGAAGAGATTGCGGCATCAAGGCCGTTCTACAATCCCGACACTACGTCAATCAAGGCCCCACAGGGCCAGGGTTGTCCACGTTGCGGTGGCATGGTATTCGCTGCGGAGCAACAGCTCGCAAAGGGTACAATGTGGCACAAGAAATGTTTCAACTGTGCCGAGTGTCATAGACCATTGGACTCGATGCTGGCTTGCGACGGTCCTGACAAGGAAATACACTGTCGTGCCTGTTATGGAAAGCTTTTCGGGCCAAAGGGCTTTGGTTTTGGTCATACCCCGACCTTGGTCTCAACGAACGGAGATCATGCACCCTCGTAGTGAGTGTTTTTTTTTTTTTTTTAATCCAATCACAAATTCCTCATTACAAAATTAAACAATCAATTCAAATCGATTTTTATTATGGATACTCGCAGTGGGTACAAAACACTGAACTTTGAGCATCGAATAAATCGAATAAATAAAAAAATCAAAGTTCTATTCACACAAAAGTTCATTTTTGGGAAATGTTACTGTTCGAAATTTTTATACTGTACAAAACCAACATTTTTCACTTCTCTGTTTGTTGCTTTCGTAGTGTTCGAATTGTTTGCATTTTTCCTCAGCTTCATTTTATTCACTCGAAATTCTTGTACGGATTCTTGTATGCCTGTGAAACTTTTGGGTCGAACAACTTTAAGAGAATAGCTACCAAATTGAGTGGTAAATTTTTATAATTGTCGAATGCAATGTTTTTTGATGGATTCGTGTTACAAGATGTCTTATCAATTTTGAAAAATATGAGTAAAGATATAGATAGAGTAAAACCATCAACTGATAAATGCAAAAATTTACGATGTTATATTTTCATCGACATTTCTAAGAATTCAATCCTTTTTTTATCATCCAATAGATTAGAAATTCGTAATTTTCCAATCAAAATTAAAAAAAAAAAACTTTGAACAATAATTATTATCCACGATTTATTTGTTTTTTTTTTGTATAATTACGTTCCCGAATTGGAGTAATGAAAATCATAAGAACCTACAAATAAATTTATCGATTCTTCGATTTTCAAAGTTTTCCAGTATCCGTTGAGTTTAAAAAAATGAATAAACGAATTTTTTCATAATATTTTTTTCAGCATCGACGTATCACCCGAGCTCGGAACAAAAAAGAACGACGGAAACGGTTGTTCCCGTTGCGGTTATCCGGTGTACGCCGCTGAGCAAATGATCTCAAAGAACCGAGTGTGGCACAAGCGTTGCTTCAGCTGCGGATCTTGTCACCGTTCTTTAGATTCGACGAATTTGAACGACGCACCAGACGGTGAGATTTACTGCCGCGGTTGTTACGGACGAAACTTTGGACCACGAGGTGTTGGATTTGGAATGGGTGCGGGTACCCTGACGATGGCCTAGACAAATGATTAACTCCTTGAAAATCCTGCCACTAAATCCCACGTCCCTCCATCCTTTGCATTAAAAAACCCAATTATTTTAAATTAATCATAATAATATTAATAATAATGATAAAATAATTTTTAAAAAATATCATCAGGAATAAAATGAAGTCTCGAGAGATCGAAGGAGCGAGCAATCTTCAAGTTGAAAAATAGCAAAAAAACAAGAAACAAATCAACGAAACCTGACAAAATCGCGCCACATTATTAACGAATAAATAAATAATAATTCAAAAATGAATAAATACTGATAAAGCAATATCACGAACTAAAAACATAACCAAAACACTCGCTGCACCGCGATAATATTTCGAGCGAGACGAACGGCCATTGTTTCGATGCGAGAAATACAAAAAAAAAAAACCAAAAAAAAAAAAAAACAGAATATAAAAACTGTGACAATTGAGAAACGTAAGTAAAATCGCTTCCAAAGAAAAATCGCCAATTTCGATAACGAAAAACCTCGCAAGATTAATCCGTGTTGATTTGCAGATTGAATACATGATTTTTTTGTTTCTTTTTTTTTTTTTTTTTTTAGAGCGCTACGGTAGATTTTGACGAAAAATATTTGCAAAGAACACGCTTTAACTCATTACAAACGGAATGCAAAAAAATGTTACGAACGAACCGTCCATAGTGATGGTGACGAAGTTTCTTCCTTTCTTTTTCTTTCTTTCTTTTTTTTTTGTCATTAATATTGCGACGATCGAAGAACACCTTCGGCGTCAAAAAGAAGTCCAAGAAATCGATTTCCCTGCGATTACCTCAAGGTCACAGGTTCATGGTGTAAATGTGCTTTTTATCCTCGTGATTATTCGCATTTATCTTTACTTTGTTTTTAAATATTTGGATGTTGGGAAAAAAAAAAAAATTATGAAAAATAGAGAGATTCGAAAATCAGGAGGAATTGTACACCAAGAATCTGCAATCTGAGGGATCAATATGAGGAAAAAGAACTTATTAGAAGGACGAAAGTGGAATACGAATAATCGATAAGCACGAGGAATTCCAGTCTCGGAGAGATTTTCCTACGAATAACGAAAAAAAAAAAAAAAAAATACAACGGGGACCTCTAAAGCCAAAACGATCGACGATTATCCAGCCTCGAGAGAAGATGAACATTATTTTGAATAATATCGAAATAATTTATTAAGATTTAGGGTTACGATAATAGAAGAAAAATATGAACCAGCCAAGACGACCATCGACCCATCTGCTGTAAAAAACTCTTACAATCAGTGAATATTGTCTTCTCGTTCTTTTCACAAGAATCAAGAAACAATAATCTCTATTGACATACGAATAAATAAATAAATGAATAAATAAACGCCAGTACATACACGAATAAACAAACAAATAAATAAAACTTTCGACGCATTGTCACGTCGTGTTATACAACCAAATATTTAGGGACGACCAGAGATAACTGAGATGGAATTATTTTCAATAAATATACGTTTTAAAAAGTCGATCGTCCATGTTTTTTTATTATTTATTCCCAATTTTTTTTTCTAATCTCATTTCCAACACACACAAACGCCCTCAAAACCGAACAAATATGATTGAATTTACCGAATAATTAAAGTAAAAAAAAAATCTTATTTATTTACACGTTTTTATTGTTTTAATTATCTCCACTGTAAATAATTTTCACTGCCTAATGTCATGACGTAATTAAAAAGTTGACGGAGGAAATACAATAGTTCATGATGGATTTCTATTTTCTTAACGAAATTCTTGCCTCTCGTCGACAACAGTATCTTGTCATGAGAACAACAAAAAGTTGTTTCAATGGATACATTTTAACTGTATTTAAAAAAAATTGCTTGAAAGTCGTCGTATTTTTTGTTGCTTTTGGCTATAAAAATAAAAATAAAAAATATTTGCAAATAAAACAGATGGGAATATACACGTTTTAATCGCGGCTTCAAGCCAATTACTATTTTTGTGTAAAACACTGATTTCATATATTTCATAGCAACAACTGTACAAGTTTTTTTTTTTTTTTTTTTTTTGTATTTCCAGTCACACATAATGATATATTAATTGGTAGAAGAATCGAATTCTTTTTTTCGTCATTTAAATTTGACATATGTACGAATTAGTGCGAGGGCAATATGAGGAGGACGGGGGATGATGGAGCCTTCGATGAGGCTTTTTCACTGTCTCGAACCACTAAAATATGTTTGCACTATACATTTTATTTTCTAATTCGACAGTTGATCGTGTCCTGAATTTCTTCTTGTAAACCTTCACGTTTGAATGCTCAGTGAAAAGTATCAGTGACGAGAATCGAACAAGACAAATGTTTAATTTTTTTTTAAAACACTCGTACTGCTTCGGATTTACACTGGACGCGTAAATTATTTCGTTAAAGTCTCTTCTTTGGAGTCTTTGGGTACGTTTTTCACACGCGATTGCACCGGAAAAACTTCCGACGGACGGAGGCTGCGGTCGCAATTGAGAACTCAAATAATATTCCTCGTTTAACAATTAACGAGAAAAATTGTAATATCGAATTTTTCACTTTGATGCTGAATAAAATATAATAATCGTATAACAATTCAAAAGAAATCTACGAAGGAATACACGATTCGTTGAATTTCATTATCAAAACGAGTATTTACCATTGTTTTTTAACAATTACATCAAAAAATTTGTTTGTAACATTTGTTTGAATTTTACATTAAATAAATTAGCATAGAATACATTTTTCATAATACCGAACGATGAATTCTTAATGAAAATTCATTTTAGGAAATGTAATTTTGAAAAATATTAATTAAATTATCGTTTTATTTCGAGGTTGATAGGAAAACAGTTTTTTATGTTAAAATTTTTGATAATTGAGTTCCCAATATAACTTGATTCGTTTTTCAACTTCTTAAACTCAACCAGATCATTCTGCCGAGGATTTTTATGTGGTTTTTATGTACAAAATCGATCAATTCTTTCCACATAGTTCCGATCGATCGATAGCGGAATCAAGTAACGGATGTTTATTTTTCATTTTATTTTTTTTTTTCATGAAATTCTTAAAATGAATCTATCGACTGAGGAGAGAAAAAAAAGAGCTTTTTCTATCGAATCTGAAAATAAAAAAATAAGACGTACAGTTTTCTTCTCTCACTCTTGTAGATTAGTACAAATTTGCGGTCTTCAAGGGCAAAGGGTCGAGCAGATAAGGTGGCAAAGTTGTCGTGAATGGTCTCGGACTACACGAGCCCCAACCACCAACGCTGCTGCCCCTTCCGTTTGGCGAATTTCCATCATTGTGACCGTCCCCGCTTAGCTTCACGTTCAAAAGGTTAGGATTCGTCATTGATTTGACCTCCGAATTGGAGGGATGATTGCTCGAGACGCCGTTTGGTGTCGCAGGACTTCTCGGTGATCGACCCTCGGCTTTTACGTTCGCGGACACGGGACTCGAAGCTCCACTTTCCACCCCGACCCCTCCGTTTCCACCGCCCTGTTGACCACTCGATTTTTGTTGGGCAAGACGTTCTTGCTTGCGAAACTTTGCCCTTCTGTTCTGGAACCACACCTGGAATACGATCAAACGAAAAACGTTATTTCAAACTAACTTTCCATTTAATTTCCACTCTTTTTCATTCCGGAACTCACTTTTCCGATCGAATCATTCAATACAGGGGGCAAATATGCAATAAATCACACTGGGTCATTTTGACCCAGGCCTGTCAACGCTTTTTCACCGGAATAATTCATCTTGTTATTTTTTAAACGTACTACTAATTTCAATTCTTCCAATAATTACCTTTTTTTTTGGAATCTCGTATTAGCACCGTTTTTTCGAAAAATAACATTCTCCGTCAGTTCCTTCGTCGTCATTAATCCCCGAAATATTAAAAAATGAAGAGATGATGATTTTTTTTAAGTGAAATTCGCACTTTACCAAACGTCAAAATTTCAAATAATTTTTTGAATCCTCAAATAAGAAAAAAAAATCTACCGAAGGGCTTCTGATGACAATCCGACGAAGTACGCTCCCGGTCAAATTGACCCAGTAGTAGACAACTTTATAAAAACTCGAAAATCGTGGGAATTTCGATTAATCATAACGAAAATAAAAAATAAAAACATAGCAACGTTTTGAATCTTTATTCCCGAAGATCAATTGTCATCATACAATGACAGAAAATGTTGGTCCATTTAAAATATAGTCGTAGTTGTTTACAACGAAAGAAAAAAATGTAATAGGAAATACGTAATTATCCGGGATAATGGGATAAAGCACCAATTTTGGGCTTTCATCAATGCAATCCTTCAATCTGCAACTCCATAAAAGCGCACATAAAAGCATCGAGAGGACGTGCACACGTGCGTTAGCAGGTTCATCGTCGATTCGAATCAAGTTTATTTCGTACGTGTACGAATTTTTGTTTTATCATTCCTCGTCCCTCGTCAATCAGTCGATTTATATCGGTCCATCGTTCATTCCGGGAGCAATCTCGACAGTAGCCACGAGAAGGCTACACATACGCGTGTTTAACCTGAACTAAAACAGTTTTCTCTCGTCGTTGCGAAAGCGTGCACGGAAAATGTCGAATGGCTCGCTCTTTTTCTCTCTCTCTCTCTCTCTCTCTCTCTCTCTCCATCCTTCTCCTCTTCAGTGTGTGTACGAACGAGATAGGAGGAATGAGGAACGAACGAACCGTACGGAACACCCGAGCATTGCAACGTAATTGGCTCTAGTTTGGGGCAAATGAAATATTTAACGAATAAAACAAACGAGAGCGACGGTGACCTGCATGTTAAAGTAGCGGATTTATTTGCTCGGGCGCGTTTGTCCGCAGGATGCATGGCGAGAGGAACAGAGAGATAAATGAAAGTGGAAAAAGAAAAAGCGATGTTGGTATAGTGCAGAGTTTTGAACGTCAGAGGGCGTTGTGTGCTTTGGCCGACGAGGGGTGCTACATTCGAGTGGTTCGAAAGGTGGGTTTTCAACGGTTTTCAATGTTGACGAATCTATGACTTTATATGTGTAAATTTCTGTAAGATACGCCTTCTCTTTATCGGGCTTTTCACTCCTCTGGGCTGTTGCGTATACACTTTTATCACGTTTATCATCAATACCCTTGAAGATTGAGTAAAAGTGCATGGGACCAATCTTGTAGAGCATAAAATTTCCTGAAAAAAAATATCTTCGGTACTTTGGTCCTGAGAGCCGATTGAAAGAAAACTGTAGAACAGATCAGCTCGTATCGCGCGACCCATGGAAATCACTTCGGTTTTCGATCTAATTTCAGGGCTAAACTATTGAAATGAGAGAATCACGGTCAACAACTTTTTTCAAGCAAATTTTGTCCTCTCAAAGAATGGTCCTTAGTACTTTTGCTCTATCTGTAAGCGTTTGGCCAGCGTACGCGCTAACAGCTTCGTTTAATTTCATTATTGATAAATTTCATAGAAAGAGGATCCCATTGACAAAGTTTGTGAGACTTTTCAACTAGGAATTTGTATAGAAAGCTGAGCTTACCGAGATTCCCATCTGCCGTAAAACACCCTGTATGTTAAAAGCTTTTAAACCCACAGATTCAAGTGTTAAATGTAAAAAGTTTATTTTTCGTGACTGTTGATATGTTGATATATAGCATATATAGTTGAAGACAAACAGTCCACAAAAAACGTTCGTGTATACACAAGTGTAAAACTAGTAGCGTATGTACACAAAAAACAGGGAACCGGGATGATGCCCTAATAGAAGGGGTGACGCGGAACACCATGACGAACTTGATTGCCCTTTCCGGACAGCAAACACACGACTATTGGATTTTTATAAGCTCACTAAATTCACTCCGGGCCAACAACTGGGACCAACTCTGGTTGCAATGTTTTCATGGTTATTCAACCCGAATTTTTGTTTGACATAAATGATTTTTGAAACCCAAGCATGTCTTGGCAAATGTATATTTTGCAGGCCTGACCCCGCATCAATGAAAATTCAATGGTCGTCGTGTTCCATTTGAATTTTTCCATAAAAAAGATAAAAGGCGGTGACCATTGTGTTTTATTTTCGTAAATTATTTTCATACTTTTGGGTCGTGGGTAGAATGTGGTCTTTTTGAAACTTCATAAAGAGCAATATTTATAAAATCTGACGCAATTGAAAAACTCATTAACTTAGAGCACAATTAGTAATCGCGTAATTTGATAGTATACATTCGAAAACTAATGAACGCTGGCTGGAGTTCTAAACTTTGATAAAAAAAAAAAAACATTTCATCATATTCAATATTTTATTGAACATCTTTTTTTAGTACTTCAGGGAGAATCGAATCGTTTGAAAGAATTCGGCGTCACATCAAACCAAGGTAAACTGTTGACGTGCAGTATGGCTTTAATCCTTAAGAAAAGCAACCTTGCACACGCGACCACGAAACATGTGCCATCTTATTTAAGCATGAATAGTATTAATCCCTGTTTCATTGGGTCCTTTTAACAATTGGTCCACACTTGTTATTCACGTTTATAGACTGGTCGAATAACGAGAGCCTAATATTCAGCATGACACTTGGCTCACTACCAAACCTCCGCGACACTTTTGGGGTGGAACATGTGCTGGTGTTTGCGCACCAAAGTAGGGGGAAACGTAGGACACGCGTTGTAGAATAATCCGAAGGAATGAGGGAGAGAGAATAAAAATAAATGGAACAGTAGCGTAGAAGAATGATGGAGAACAAGGAAGAAAGGAGACTTGCTTATAGCTTGAAAAATGTTGATCTGCTAAACCGAAGAATTTGATGGGGTGCGCCAATTTCAGGCGTTAATGTTGAACAAATATACTCGGATGAAGTGAGATGTAACACGGAGGCTGAAGATAAAGAAAAGAGGGGGTTTTGCGTGTTTGGTGCAGCACCGCATTGCCTGTTGGTGTGTCCCCCGTGACAGATGTCCCCTTCGCCGCCGAATAAATATTTAATCGAGGCTCTACATAAACTCCGTCTCTATTTCTCTTCTTACTTTTTGACCTGACAGACGATAAAGCTGACTCCATTCCACGATCGTGCTTGAGATGAATAGCAAGGTGTAAAAAATCTTGCTGAACGTAAATCTATTTCGACATAACAACGCGATTGTAACAATTGCCCATGCAACGATCGAATCATTGTGCCGTTGTGGCTTGGACTACAAGAAATCAAATTATTCAATTTCTTACACCCAGAAAAAAGATCTATTTGAATCAGCTAGGATTATATATTTAATTTTTTTATATTTGAAATAACAAAATTTTTGTTAGCTTCAACTAAAGAGCTCTATTTGAATCAAATAAATAATGCTATTTGAGTACGTTTATTCAAGTAACCATGTTAAAGCCTCTCGCTCCGAGCGCTACGTGGCGCAGGACATCGAGATATTTCTCGTATACGAATTGTGGCCTTGGTTTGCGTAAATTGCAGGAACCAAATTTATTATTACGACTGACAACTGACTCCGTATAAGAATGAGCAGTAGATCGTGAATTTTTATACCCGACAAATGGTTGCAGATTTCTGCAAATATTATTGAATAATAACATTACAAATATTGTTTTTCATTTAACTTCATGATCATGCTTTGCTTTTACTATAATTCGGAAAAGAAGTTTTCTATTCCTCAGAAGTAAAAAAAATAATCAAATCAAAGAAATTAATTTCTTAAAGTTAAACAGAGTTCTAGTAGGCCGTGAGTCAAAGAAAAAAATTTATTTGATTTGACTAGATCCTAATTGAATCAACTAGATGTTTTCTCTGGGTGTATTGGTTATTAATTGAGGGACACATTTCACAGAGCTACGGGGCATTCACCGAAACAGTCGTTTACTCGTAGGTCCAATTCAAATTTACATGATTAGCGAACAATAATTATAATTTAGAAGACAAACGTTTTTTAAGATAAATATAACTGCAGTGTCTGCCAACATACGAAAGATTTCAAGGCTCTGTCGAAACTTGAACCAGTGATGCCATGTCAAATAAAAAAGTTTAGAATTCATTATTTTTCCATTAAATTACTATTGTGTAAACTATTGTGGATAAATTGAAGCGTGGGCCTGACATTTTTCCAAATTTTATGAAAGGCTGAGTACTTTCAGAAAGTCTAAAAAAACTTGATTCCCGACGGCAGAAACTGTTCGCTATTTGGTCTTGTTTACTTATTCTTAAAAACAACACACCGAAAGTGTCCCTTTGATGAAAAAATAATTTTGTAACGTTACTTAATCGCAGAATTTTGTATAAAAATGATGTGTTTTTCATTTTCTACTCATAAGTTTGATTTTTTCAATAATTTACGCTGGATTTATGCAGACTTTGGTAAATGTATACGTTTCTACTTTATTCGCATGTGGTACAAACGATGAAACCGGCCTTGCAGAGTTGAAATAGAGAAAAACACATGCCCATATAGTGACGGTTTGTGGTACTATAGCATTAAGAACCGACGGGCATATAGATCTACAGTCCGTGAACATCGAACGAAGAGACAAACAAAGCACAAACGCCACAACATCTGTGACCCCGTATTGTACAGAGTAAAAACCACTTCTAGTTCGATGCACTTTGCCTTCTTTCGTACTTTTCTTCCCACTATTTATCTCTCTTTTTCTCAATGTATATAAAAGCGATGTATACATATGTATCAAGCTCTTTATATAGCGTTTGGAAGACATATATTTTTGTTTTCTGCCCATTCTCTTACATTGGTATGCACGAGGCATTTCCCAACTTGCTTTACGTGAAAGGGGTTCTTTCCTCCACAACTGACGATTTTTTGGAGCCCTGGGCGATATGCCATGTACACATTGCAATCCCAAGTCTGTGATTTCTTGTCCAAACTATCATTTCTCGTTTCCCATTCATGGATTCGATTACTCTTGAGATTCAATCGGTTCAACAAGAAATCAAGACGAAACGGTTCGCCATTAATTGCAAGTTTTAAACTAAATTGTTGGGTTGAATACACAATTGGCATTTAAATTATCACTATCTTTCATGAGCATTAAAAATATGTTAGAAAAATATGTTTAAAAACTCATATAAAAGTAAATGTATAAATTAAAAGGAAATTAAAATCAAAGGAATTTTAGTAATTAATTAAAACAATATAAAAACAAAATTTAAACAGACTCTTTGTTTTTTTTCTTCTAGTAAACAAGTTTGAGTTAAAAGTTTGAAAGGTTGTTTACGGATCATGCAGTTGGAATTATACTTGGAAAGATTGTCTGGCATGAAATTTCGATAACGATAAGTGGATGCCAAGTGTCGTGCAGAAAAGAGAGCAATGAAACTTTTGTTAAGGGTGGCTGGATTTGTACTGGACGACGAGCAGAGGGAGGTTGATCTGGCTAAGTTGTTCCGAGAGAGCTAATTAAAAGGATGGAGAAGACGAAGGACGGAGATAGTTTTATTCAAGGGTGAGTTTTGCAACGACAATCGGACTCTGGCAATTCAATTAGAAAGATAAATTTTCGGGGAGTCCCGTCGTTACTCTGTCTCGTTGTTCAACAGAGGATACGTAGAAATTCTTCAACTACTAGTCCAAAAATCTACACTTCAGTGAATTACGATGATATCAATTTTTCATCGAATTTAAACTATTTTCGTCGATGTGAATTCTTGAATCTTACATAAGGTTGCATCTTTAATTGGGTTTCAACTTTTCCACGAGACAGAGCAAGAATATCTTTCAGAATCCCAAGGCTGCGAGAATTTTTTTATCCAGATCGTCTATGTCACCGTCTGACTCTTGGTTTTTTCCCACATATGGAAACCCAAATTTCAATCATCAAAACGAAAAGAACTTTGAAAAAATGTTCGTCATATTCAAGTACAATGAAAATAAAAATAAATGACTATCGTCGTGTTCCAGCAATTTGAGTTTCAAAATCATTAAAAACTACCAAATCTGCAAATGCTGTCATTTCGAAGACAACAAGATATTTTAGGAAGCAAAACATGATATCGAAGAGCTACTAGGACCGAGATCGAGGAACGAGGAGGTTCGGTTAAAGACTCGTCGGAAGGGATGGAAACTAACTGATGTTTGGTAGGACAGTTTTTAATCACTGTAAGTGGATCTACATGGAGCTGGCGCAATTACCAGGCAACACTGGCTGACTCGCATGGGACCCTTGTGTATCGGCCCATCCTCCCTTTGCTTTTTGCTCTCTTTTTTCCCCCTTTCCTCCCGCCTCTCTCGCTCTCTCTCTTCCGTTGTCTCTTTCACTTGGCAGGCCCGAATAAACTGGCACACCAAAAGCAGAGCATTCGGAAGAGCAACCGAATGTTTTCCCCATTTCGCATCCCTCCGACTCATTCGACGAAGCCGCACCCTGCTCTCTGTCGGATAAAGCGCACCGGATATTACGAGAACGTTCACTGTGCGCTGGCGTCGCTTTTTGTCGTGCTTTCTCTTTGCTCGCTACTTTTTTTTCCATTCTGACTTTCCAATGGTCGTAGGAGAGAGGGCTGATTTTATTCTCTTTCGTTATTTTTCTTTCTTTTTCTTGTCCTGCCTTTTTCGATCTTTCTCTTTCTTTCGTTCTATATTTTACTTTTTCCCTTTCTACTTTTTTCCTTGCTTCCTCTATTTCTCATTCTCTTTCGTTTTTTGCTCTCTCTCTCTCTCACTCTTTGAATCTCATTTTTCCTTCCTTTCTTTCCCTTCCTTCATTCATACGTCTCTAGATTTTTCTCCCGTGTATTTTTCTCATTGTCCCTCCCGGAGTTTCTTTTTTTTTCATCCCTTGGAATTTGCTCTTCCCCAGGCCGTACGCATCCTACTACTCCTGTTCCTCACTTCATTCTATTTTTTTTCCGCTCTTTCGCGTAGTCAACGTCACGCGAAGCATCCCTCCTGGCCCTTCGTCCCTACCCAGGCGAGCGAGTCCTCGAGGGAATGAAAAGAACGTGAAAAAAAAAGTTCACCGTTGATTTTCTACTCGTGCAGACTCTGGATAAGTGACGCTGCAGTTTAATTCTATATCTTTTTTCACCTGTGCACATCTACTTGCTAACACGAATTGCAAATTGACCGAGTGTCTTTTTTATTTCTTTTTAAACTTCTTATCATAGAATTCGTGTTTCGTGGCAGAACATAAATTGAAGGCTCAATCATTGTTACAATGTAAAATAAATTCAACAAATCTTTGTTAATTATTCGACGAAATGCAACATATTATTTGGACCATGACTTGATACCAGTTCGATTGCGTTAACGCATTACAATTCTGTCACGTGTTAATCATTTGTTTGAATCGGGATTAATATTTCATGGACATTTTTCGCGTCAAGTGTACACGAGGGTTATTCTGAGCTCGCGCACGCTCTTCCTTAATTGGATACAATGTTATAAGGGCTGTTCACGTGCAGTAGAACGCCACTCAAGTCTGTAACTTATCCAATACGAGTGTAATAAAGCATCCGATCAGTGGTCACGAACCCTTGACCCCCTGCGTCCTCGTGTTGCCAGGCTTTTGCCCCACCAGACATTCAACATGTGTGTGTGTGTGTGCGTTTGTGTGTAGAAAATACAGAGAAGAGCTGGTGCATGTTGCAGTTACCATTAAATTCCCATTGACGCGTGGCAAGAGGCACACGTTCCCTGTGCCACATAGACAACCAATCGAAATTTGTGACTCAATATATCTGTATATATACAGCCGGTGGTATATATTGAAAGATTAAATGTGCGTGTATAATATCGGGTGTGACAGCGTCGCCGATTCTCTCTGTGAATTCGGGACCGAGACCTAATTCCGAATCTTGAAGTCCAATCTCATAAAAAAGTACCTGATGAGCTTTTTATTACGAAAAATGAAAAAATCGTGTACTTTCGAACGTACGCAATGTCAAAACGGTTGGAAATAGAACAAAAGTCCGTGGAAGAATTTTTGTAGAACATCAAACTTCTCACAGAAAAGTCATCGTCTGTTACTTTCTGTCTTTAGTATAGTTTAGACCTGAGAAACTGATGAACAATCAAAGTGTTTTTCGAGGGCAATGCTTTGAACTAGAGATGCTGGTTTTTTTTGCAGGAAATTTGATGCTGTAGAAAATTGGTTCTATACATCTTTGCCCTATCTCCAAGCATTTTGATGGTGTGTCCATTAACAGTGGAGGGCTTTCTTTAACATTAATAAATAATAACTCATGAGGAGGGGACTTGATGAAAAAACGCTATTAGACTATGAGCCTTGAAATTACGGCCTGAATTTCAATTCCTAAAGATAATCAGCACTAGTGGGACACCCTGTACATACATGTATATGTAATTTCGTCATTTTCCTTTCTGAATTACAATTCCATTAACGCGATTCAATCTCACGACCTACACAACGATCAACTTAGTCTGCATAATCGAAATAATGTCTCATGACTGTGCATCAGCATTTGGATTTCATTGAAAATCCAAATAGTAGATTTTTAAATACATCTCAAGTATTAATTGATGCAAATTTTTTGTGATTCATGGTATTTTATCAATGGCGTTCGTTATTAATTTTCGTTTCTACGAAGACAAAATTTATCCTATTATATCTGTGATCAAATAATTAAAGATCCATTGCCACTCGTTATTTTTTGATGTTCATACGGAAAGTAAATGATAAATATATAAGGGACGTTCCACGCCAAATCGGACACCAGTCGGCTTTTGCATCTCTGATTTTTTTGATAATTTTTCATGTTATAGTACCCATTGAAAAAGGTCTTCATGATTTAAAAAAAAAAAATTTCGTCCAGCCGTTTTCGAGGTATCGGTTTTTGAGAAAATAAAAAAAAATCGTTTTTGTTTTTTCAAATACCCGTAACTTTGCGAAAAATGGGCCAATTGAGACGTTTTTTTTTTTTTTTGAAATTTTCATTTTTTACAGCACTTTTGGAATATAAAATTAAAAGAAATTCAAAACCGTATTTCTATTAAATTTTCAAATTTTAATCATAAAATGTTGATTTCCGAAAAACACGTAGCGATCGATTTTCTTTAAATTTTTGACGAAAAAACTGTGACTCATTCCGCATCTTTTAAGCCTAGTTTCATAATGGGTAAATAATGGGATCCATTTTTTGTCGAGTTTTTAAAATTTTATGTTTCAGTTATTTGTACTAAAAGTTATCAATGATCGTTTTCTAGGTCTACCAGCAATAGTTCTTGCCACCTATGAAATGTAATAGATATGTTTTAGTTAATTAATATTTGAAAAAACAAAAACGATTTTTTTTTATTTTCTCAAAAATCAATATCTTGAAAACGGCTGGACGAAAAAAATTGAAAAAAATCATGGAGACCTTTCTCAATGGGTATTATAACATGAAAAATTATCAACAAAATCGGAGATGCAAAAGCCGACTGGTGTCCGATCTGGCGTGGAATGCCCCATATGTAATTTCGTCATTTTCCTCTCTGAATTACAATTCCATTAACGCGATTCAATCTCACGACCTACACAACGACGAACTTAGTCTGCATAATCGAAATGATGTCTCACGACCGTGCATCAGCATCTGGATTTCATTGAAAATCCAAATAGTAGATTTTTAAATACATCTCAAGTATTAATTGATGCAAATTTTTTGTGATTCATGGTATTTCATCAATGGCGTTCGTTATAAATTTTCGTTTCTACAAAAACAAAATTTATCCTATTATATCTGTGATCAAATAACTAAAGATCCATTCCCACTCTTTATTTTTTGATGTTCATACGGAAAGTAAATGATAAATATATAAATAAAACAAACAAATATACAAATTTTCAGTCAAATAATGTAGTCACAACGATTTTTCGAATTTTATTTTATTTTTCATAGAAATAATGAAATAATAGGTCATGAAAAAGTTTCTAATAAAATATTCGAATTCAATAAGACGAAGTTAACTAAACTATATAAAAATGAATGAAACTTCAATAAGGGGTGTTTAGATATTTAGGAAATATTTTGATGTTTTTTTCGTAGTTTGATCGAATAAAATAGCGATATATTTTTTCGGCATTTATATGTATATATTCATTATGTAGAGATATTTGTATATTGATGAAGTTGGCATTGAGTCGTAATATATATATATATATATATCTATATCTATAGGGGTTGGGTCCTTTGTCGGTATTCTCGCGAGAATGCCCGGGGTTTCCTCCTCGTCCTCGAGCCCACACAGCTCTTCTTCGCATCTTCATTCGTGATTCGTTCGTTTCCAACTCCCTCCGTGCACTACTGAAATGGCGTCTGCTCGATAAAACTCATCCTCTTGTGCTATTCCCTCCCTCTCGCTCCCTTCCTTCCTTGTCTACCCGTCCCTTTTTATTTTTGTCTCCTTCTACCAGCATCTCTACCTTTCGTCTCTTACTCCCTCTTTCTCTTTCTCCGACTCTCAATTCTCTCTTTCTCTCTCTTTCTTGCTTAGTTGCCCCTCGCACCTCTTTCGCCCTTCGAATGCCTTCCTCATCTCCACCAATCTACGCTCACCAGTCTCCTCATCCTCTTCAAATCTTTCTTCTATATATACAGTTATCCTATCTCTTATTCCACAGAAATGACGCTCCTCAAACCCTCGCCTCGTTCCGATGATCTTTTTTTCTTCTTTTTCTTCCTCTCTTCTCTCTTTCTCTCTTTAGATTCTCTACTCACGAGCAGAATCTTTGATATTATCTTCACGAATTTCGTACGATTTTTACGAACCCGTAGCAAAAATATACGCTGGTTTTGGTTTTTTTTTATTTTTTTTTCAATGTTCCATTATTATTGATTCACCTGACTATGGGATTTTGTTTCGAACGTCGAGAGTCCGCTTCAATTGAAAAAATACTCAGTGGATTTTTTGGTTGTTCTTTGGTCAACATTCACAAAAATCATCAATTGTTAAGGAAAAAAAAACAAAATATTTACATTATTTCATTCTATTGATTTTTATTGATAAACTTTGATTTGTCAATCAAGCCTTTTTCAGTAATTCCGGTGTTCGATCGCGTGCACAATGATAATGCGTGTTCTTGGAGTAAAATCAAAGTGACAGAGGTTCAAACTACGAAACCCCTTTCGTAATCGAGGTGGTTGTTCCAACTCCTTAGCAGAAAGGATATTATGGTCGGTCCATGTGACCACAAACTACTAGAAAATTCATTGTAACGCCTCGCTTAATAACTATCGTGCTTTAAATCGAAATATATAAATATACTAATTGTATGAAAAATGTTGAGTTGCAAATAAATTTGCATTACGTTAATTTCCATCAAATTGATTTTAAAGAAATCGAAAAATATTATTTACACTTTTCTTCAATCAAAAAATTCATTTTGGATCGTTTTTTTTCTATTTTCCTGAAGAACCGACGCACCATTTAAATGAAAATTAAAACAAATCAACTTCAATATCTTTTTTTATCCAAAAACGAAGTTTTTTCTTGTTCCAACAACGTCAAAACGTATCAATAACGAATCGAAAAAAAGGCCAATTTAAAAATTAACTGAAAATATAACTACGATCTAAAAATATTTTGAGCTGATTAGCTTCAACAATCGAATGCTGTGACAACAGAAGTTTTATCCATGAATGAAGATATTTATTTGAGAAGAGAAACAAGAGTTTAATTCGGATTAATAGTTAAATCGATCCTCAATGTTATACACGACCATAAAGTTTATTAACCTCGAGAACATATGTGTACACGAATGAATAACCGGAAATCACTTGTACGATATCCGCCAGTAGATCGTTCGAGAATTGAATAATGAAAATGTCTTTTTTTAGATCCTTCGTGGGCCATTCATAATTCAAATTTCTCGTTGGTCCTCGAAACGAACAATCACTTGGAATATTATTTCTTTCCACAAAAAAAGAAAAAAAAATATGTCGTCTACTCAATAAAACATTTCCAAAAATCCCATAGTTATAAATTCAAAAACTCGTTCATAGCAGTCACAATAAATCCGAATGATTGATAAGTCAGTTTAAAAAATAAACGATTCCACCCAATCGACAGCAAAATAAATAAAACAAAACGTCGAAATTCATGGGAAAGCGATAAAAGTAATAGTTTCCTGGTTAATCACTTTTAAATTATTTGTTTCTTTATGGGCGTCATATCTTTTGATCGGACAGATTTTCGGTGTAACTACTAGTGTTTTAACGTTGTGCGGAGTTTGGCGTTTCGATTACACTACAATCAAACCTCAATAGACCTCTTTGTTGTAACGTCACGGAGCAACAAAGTCGTCGGTCCGACAGACCAAGTGTGACGATCTACGGTACTAATAATTTTAATGTCTATCTAGGGTTGAAAAGAATACAGATCTCTTGATAAAATTTATATTAAAAATGGTTATTTTATGGCGAGAACTGGTTACGGCGAAAATTGAATCAGAGAGCGTATTGGGGATAGAAAATAACGACGTTATTATTGTGTATACTTTCGGTGTATAGCCCCCGTTGATCTATCGCATCGCCAGCGTATTATATTAGTTCATTATATCTCTTGCCTATAGATATATACACACAAATGTACATATAAATATAAACGTTAAACGAATTATCGTGGCGAGTGCATATGGAATGATTTTCCAAGCCCGGACGAAACGGTGAACACTCGATATCCATATTTTGCGAATTTAATTGTATTTTCCTATGAAAACCTCTCTTTCTCCGCTTCTCTCTGGTTTTCCTACTCTTTCCCTTTTCCTATCTCTCTTACGGTTTTGCTCGACACCCGTCACGACAATCCCGTCGGAAATGATGTATCGACGTTACGTGTGAAAATACACATACACACAAACATAAATATACTGACGTCGAATGGCGAGCCATAAGGCAGCAAAATTGTATTTCATGTCATTCGCTATATACACGGAGCAATGTCCCGTTGACTCTTCACTTTATACATGTATCTTTGAAAATTCTCGCCACGCCTCGAAGTACCTGTCCATAATTTTTTCCGTATGTCACCCAAGAGACGAATGAACCTAACGAGAATTAACGGGACAGTAAAAAAGTGTCGTTGATCGCGAAAAAGTCATTTCGAAAAAAGATGAAAAAAGGAAAAAGAAACAGTGAGACGTTGCAAGCGAGATTGATTTAGTGGATTTTGTTGTGTCACAGAAGATTTACCCGCGTTTCAAATCGACCTCTAAATTCCGCTATTCGTTCAAATTAAATAGTTCCTTGACAAAAGTTATTTATTTTATTTCCACGATTAGCGACATTTGATGCTCCTGTATTTTTTATGTTAAAAATTCGAACAATTGATAACGAACTGTAATTTTTCTAAAAATCGTGTATTTTTTCCCTCTCGATACTATTCAACGAAGTGCGCAATTGAATTTCAAAACCATTGTCCGGATCGATTCATTTTAATGGGTTTGTCTGAAATCGACGTAATAAAAAATTGCTTTGTTTAGAAACATTCCGGAGTCATACTTTAAATTCGAAGGATTGCAGCCGCAGCAACTGTTTTTTTTTTCAGCTCCAATCTTTTGCACAGAGGTTAGTTGAATATTGAATGACAGACATGACTTGGAAATCGTTCATACGTGTCTTATATATTTGAGAAGACAGTTTGATTGTCAAGGGAGTTTCTATTCGCCTAGCTATTCGAATGAGACACATTGGGAAATCTCAGATAGACGAAGAAGTACATCAGGATCCGTGACATCGAGTCTCGTCTATGGTTTAACGTAATTATGACGGAGAAATTATCTCTTCGAGTCCAGACAGACATGTGCATAGAATTGAGCTAAAGTTAGTTCTCTCAATTTCTATCCAGCGACACGATGAGAAAGAAAAAGAAATAGAGAAAGAGAGAGAGAGAGGTAGTGGCGAGGGGGAGAGGATTATCTTAAAACATTGATCATAAGGAGAGAAAGGATTTCTCCATTCAGATTATTAGAGTTAGAATGGTATAAACGGTAGAAAAAGCATTAATCGACAATGTCCCGATTTCCCGAACTGACGGAATATTTATCCTCGGCTCCTTATAATATTCAATATTCCCCCAGAATGCACATACGAATCCTCTTGAACTGCAATATTCTTTTCCCGATGCAATTGACAATTACGACTATAGAATTATTGACGAGAGCAGACAGAACTACGAACGGAATAACATGAGGTTAGAAAACAAAATTGTACAGTTAGACAGAGATTTTTCTCATTGCTGACATCATTTTTTAATGCCAAAATCGTAAATTGAAATCATTTTTTATTAATTACAAAGTGAAACTTGCTATCATTACTTTATTACTGTCTCGCGGTACACTGTATTATCAAATATTCCGGTTGCATAAGACAATCAATAGGATTAAGAGGAAGAACCGTTCGAATGCACCGAAGAAATGAAATCATTGACAATTATTGACACCACGGAAGTCGGTATTCAATTTTTAACGAGTACAATCCCAATAAAAACGTTTTTTTATTGGTTTTGAGGTCGTTGAAGAAATGCTTGAAAATGCATAAACGTAATTTCGCTTGATAAATTTGATATTTACACGTTCCAAGTGAACTGTCATTGATAATCGTTGAGGATTATTTACCGTTTATCAAAAATGTGTGAATTCCTGGTGAAAATGAGGACAAAATACGGGAGGGAATGCGGTACGACGAAGGAAAAGTCAAATAACAAAATGGTAGGTTAGAAAAGGAACTTTTGAGAGCATTGACGTTTGGTAGACGGACTATGAGTGATACCCCACGTTTTCTTGGATTAAGCTTATATAACCTTGCGTATTTCTAGAGTAAAAGGAAGAAAGCAACGATAATCCGTCAAGAACGTTGGGCAATATAATCCATCAGAGATCAGAAGTGCAGGTGTCCGTGAGAACGAGAGATATAGTAACGGCGAGCTAAAACTAATTAAATTATGTTGGACGTTCTACTCCCGGTACCAACATTCCGTTGTACCTAACCCTGTGAAGCATCTCCCTCTTTTTTGTACCCGATCCTGATCTTTTTTTCTTGCGCAATCTTTTCTTTCGTTTCATCCCTTCGACGATGACTGCCGACTGCCTGGAAGGCGGATATTCCTAAAGGTTTATCCAACATCGAACAATCATCCTCAATAGAGCAGAAAGAGAAAGAGTCCAGAGAAAAACAAAGTGATTGATTGATAGTAAATTTTTAGAGTATAAAATCCATTGGCAAAATAAAAATAAAGCGAAATTATAGCCTTTGGTGACCGACTGTGATTGCTACAGGGTTGGTCGATGCTCATCAAAGTTATTAGCATTCCGGGCCGGGTTTATACTTGGTTGGGTGACCACACTTGGACATGCACTGGCTCGCGCATCAATCGCTCACCTGCAGACAGTTTTTCTAACTTTTTCATGATGCTAATGAACTGAAATCTCAGTTAAAACATAGCCGCTTTCATCGACTGGGTTTTCGCTGTTTTCCTTTGCCCTCCCGCACATGCCAGCTCTCACAAGAACAGGAACAGGAATATCAATAAAATATGAAAGACAGGGGAAATAATAGCGCCAGTTGTAGAATCGCATCACGGGAAAGAAAGAGACGAACGTATTCTTTCTTACACTCTTATCATTACACGTTTGATTCAAACGCGAAAAAGATCATAACGTTCATCCGACACTAAGCGTTGATGACTTGCTTCGATTCACGATCCTCAATGTTTACACATTTTTTTTATATACAGTCGATATAGTTTCAGTCAACGTAACGGAAGAATGTGACACTTCGATGACATTTCTAAATCTTCACTTTTATGTGGCTCTACTCACGAGATAGTCGCACAATTAAAAAATATTATTGATGAAGAAGTTTGGGTGAAATTTAACAATTTCGAAGATATTGTGATTTTTTACTGTATCTCGAATTTTTCTTATCTTTTCCAACACAGCCATATACGATTTGAAATTTGAATGTTAAATTTCGTGAGTTACTTTCTTCAAAGTTTATTTTGAATAATGATTTTATCGACTCACCTGTACTCTCGCTTCCGTCAGGTCAATATTTCTCGCGATCTCTTCTCTCGTGTAAATATCCGGATAATGAGTTTCCTGAAATGCCCGTTCGAGCTCCTTCAGTTGGGCCGATGTGAAAGTCGTCCGTATTCGTCGCTGTTTTCGCTTTTCCGCCAGTCCATCGTGACCCGAGTACGCTTTGTATCCGAGACCACCTTAAATATATTTTTTTAAATAATAATAATGAAAAAACAAATCATTCAAATTTTAGATTATAAGTCAATAAGTCAATATTTTATTGGATCTTGTCCCACGAAAAAAAATACAATATTAAAAATTCCAGCGTAAGCATCAAATAAATGATTGCACACTTGAATGATTTATTTGAGTAATTTTGATTTTTGTTTTTAATCAACGAAGTGTTTCATTTTCATCCATCGATCCGTGTGTTTTAAGGTATAGTTTTATCGTGACAGTCATATCGAAAAATTGTTTTTCAGTTTTTCTCACATACAAAATGGTTTGCGGGCATAAATTAATAAAGAAAAGTTGTTTTGAATTGACTAAAGAACAACATACTCCAAATTCAAGGTCATCAAAGATAATAAGTACTTGCTGTATAATTACAAAAATTGCAAACATTTTTTTCTTTAGATTTTTTTAAAAAACTAAATGTAGCTTTTTCGATGTTGCATAAAAATGTATGCAAAGTTTTAGAAGGCTTCACCATGTAGGAGGCAAAATATTTATTGATGAAAATGTAACTTTTAACACGAACTCTTACGAGGGATTACCGAAAATTGTGATTTTTACCAATAAATATCTGAACTTCCGCTTGGTGAAACCTTCTAAAATTTATTACACACGTGCATATGAAATTGAAGAAGATTTATCCAAATTTTTAACAAAATCTTAAGAAAACGATATAACGATAGAACTACCTTAATGATTCCATGTTTTTTTTCGTAAAAATCAAAAGAATAAAAATCAACGATTCTTATGTTCTCATTTTTTTTTTATATCGCACCAGCCTCGTGGTTTGATTTCTGTCAACTATAATATCGAATTAAACGCTTAATTCACGTGGAATTGATGCGAAATTTTGGAGGTGCTTGGAATCGAGAGGATCGAGTTCGTGATGGAGAAGAGGATGGGAAATTTGACCGCAGTAAACGCGAACGAGGGACGTAACCATAGCGATGAATGAGAGAGGGCGAGAGAGGGCCATCCATTGATTTTCAGTGCCATCTTGTCGCCGGTATCTACCATCGCACCATTCCCTACAGCGAATGTTCCGAACCCTTGAATTCTTCTTCTCAATTGAAAGAAAGTTCGTCAAAAAAAAATCTCGAAACAATCGTCCATTTTCCTTTCAAATATTGAATATTTCGAATATTAAATTTTACTGACGATATTTTTAGCAACAAATATTTGTTGCTAAATATTGATATTTGTCAATATTTTATAATTATCTTTATATTCGTTTTGTAGGTTAAAATTGATTTGTTTATTTTCCCCCAATCTCATTATTTCTTAGTCGTTTAATTCAATATCCTAAGCAGTTTTCATCAATTTTTATCACCCAAAAATTGCTTTTTTTTCTTCTCAAAACAATAAATGTTTATTTGTGCGGATGAAATCGTTCGATTTTAATTTATTGACGAGTCATTTTCAACCCTCTAAATGTTTCCAAATAATTTTTCAGTACGAAAAAGTGAACCTATACTTGTGTTTTTCACAAAATCCAGAAAATGGAAAAATTGGAAGTTCAGGTTTGGTGCAGCCGAAGGGTCAAAACAAAAAATATATATTTTTTTTTTAACAATTCCCCGTTCTCGTAACTTTATCGTCGATATTGTTACAAAGTACGAAACTTGTCATCAAATTTTTGAAGGAAGAAATATTATTTACATCGACATATTGTTATATGAAGTTGAAAAAAAAAAAAAGATTGCAAATCATATTTTTATAGATTTGCTTCGAAAAATTCGAAAGTAAAAAGACTTTGTTTTTATATTTCGAAATTTTCAGGTCGACAGCGAAATAAACTTGAATTAAAAAGACTTTAATGGAATTCGATAATTTTGTAGACAATCTGACGGACGAACATATTTGTCTTTACAAATTTGTGTATTCGAGGTGTTCAGGAAATAATTAAAATGACATCCAAGTGTCCGAAACATTTTCAAGTGAAAATCATAAACAAGTACACGCCACAAGAAAAACTGATGACGATTTCTATGTCAAAGCATTTTGTATTTTTCGGTAAAGTTTTTTCTTCAAAAAAATAATAACACGCGACTCAGTGAACACAATTTTGTTAATTAAATACGATCAACAACATATTATTGGATATAAAAAATATTCGTTTCGTATAAACGAATCGTTAGAATGAAATAGAAGTAAAAAATATAACAAAATGAAACGAAAAATATCGTTTCGACGGTTCAGCCATTAGATCCGTGAGGAGGAAACGACGTTTTTTAATATGTAACAATTTTTTAATGGGATAATTTCGTTAAAAAAGATGAAACGTAAGTAAAATTTAAGTAGTATAGAAAAATAATGGAGGACATAACGAACAATAACGATTTTACGATTGAGCCATTACCTTGAAGATTGATGGCCGACGGGAAGATGGATGCCGCGTGTCGATGAACGTCCTGAGTTCTGGCGGCCATTACGGAACACGGTGTCGCGTGTGCCGCGTGATGCGCGTGGGCATGACTGTGTGCCGGATGATGAGAACCGAGCGACGGACCATTTGTCCCGCCGGTTGTTCCAGCATTGCCGGGATAACCGGCAGCTCTTGCTGCCGTATAACGATATGCGGCTTGACTCATTTGCGAACACGAGCTAAGATCACCATAACCACATTGCATTTCGCTTGCCGCGAGAGCACAACTCGATGCTTCGAAGCCCGCGGCTGCTGCGGCCGCAGCTTGATTCAAGTACGAATAGTCCATATCCGTTGTTTTTTCCTTTTTAATATTTAATTTATAACTAATTTTGCTGGTAATCCGAAAACTTCGATGGCATTAAATGTCATTTGAATACTATTTTAATCACAACTGAATTTCTAGCGACTTTATTTTCTCATCATAATTACTTTCGATCGAAATAATTTCACTATTATTCCTTCCTCCTAATTACGTAAATTTTTAACACACAAAATAAATTCACTGTCATTGATTTCAAATTTTGTCTTAATTCCCTCGGTAAATTTCACTGAAATTTCACTTTTTTTCGTTCTACCCGTTCGATTTCACTGTATATCCGGTTTAGGTAAATTTCTTTTTATTTCAATAACAATAAACGATTCACTGATGATTCGACCGAAGATTCAGCCAGCGACGGAGCTCTCGGAATCCGATCAGGATTCTCAATTTTTTCTCAGATTTTCACAATATTTTTTTAAGAATAATTTCCGAGCGTGCTTTTTCTTATTAAAAAAAAAAAAAAAAGAAAAAACAAAACAATTTGTCTTTTTAATCAGATATTTACAGAGTAAAAACAAAAAATCACGTAATGTCAACACAATTATTTGGTTGTTCAGATCATAACACAGTTCATTATGTATTTATTGATTTTCTTGTAAACAAAGATCGAAAAACTGAGCCGTCACTGGCAACGTGTTTCGTAGAACCTTTGTACAAACGCCCTCTAACGACGTTCGAGTAACACTGGGTCAAACGTAGTAGTTTGAGTCTTCGCGATATTTATTTGTTTGGCAACTTCAATTGGTCTGTTTTTAAGCCATTTCCGTTATGATTAACCGCGACGATTTAAAAATGCAATTAGCATTGTTTTGAACGATGTTACGATTGAATAATGTTTCGAAACATCGTGATCATAGACGCGAATTCGTTCAACAAAACATCGTGTTGCGAGGAACTAAAAAAAAAAACAACAACAACAACGTCGACCAATCCGTTGAAACTTGGAGAATCACGATCTCCACTTAACTGGGGAATTGCCTCGTCCCTTGTTCACTCGACTCTCTCTCACAAGTTATCTCTTCTCTATATTAACGTTCTTCGCGTCTTATCTTCTCTATCCTCTCCTTTTCGTCTTATCTTCCCTTCTCCTCCTTCTCCAAGAGTTCCTCTGTTTTCTCTCCACCCTCAAAGGTGTATCTTCACCAAACGACTTTAGATCGAAAGCACGATCTCTCTCTCTCTTTCTCTCTCACATAGACATAAGCAATAAACTCCCTCTCTGTTCGACTTGGTACACGTTGCAGAGAGTTTATATCGGTTGCACAAGACCGCCCAGGCTATGCTTTATACACAGGTTTGATTATAATCGTATCAAGCGAGAGAGCAAAGGCCGATATCAAATTATTGCGATTATCCCCCAGATCCGTGTGATACGAAAACTTTTTTGCCCGTATATAGTCCCCCGCTTAAGAGCCCAAAGCACGAGACGACGACCGACTGGTGGCTCTCCTCAAAATCAAATGATAAGCTTAATTCAATAAGGGTTGAAGGGTGAACATACAGCGGCCGGGAGTGGAGAAGGAGGAGGAGGGAGAGAATCGTAGGCGTGGCTATATCGTCGCCGGGAGAATCGTACAAAAGATGCTTAGGGTGGTGAGTTTCCACGTTGATGATTGGATCACTACGACACCACCCACGTTCTACCTCCGGGGACCCCGTAGTCGACTATTTCTACCCTCGTTCGTTCCCGCCCATCCGCGCACTTTCTCCACCAACTCACTTTTACGTTCCCATATAACCCACACTTTCGCGAAACCTCGATCATCCCCCTCTCGTCTACAATTCGCGATCTATATACAGACTAAACCATCGCAACCTTAGTCCTTTTTTCCCCATAAGTGAAAACATACACAACCACGATTTTAGCCACTCGTCCTTCTGCATATTCCCCTTATATTCGTTAACATGTCGTCCAACTTGACCAGACTCGCGCAATTCTAACCATCGCGTTCGACTGTTTTTCTCTCTCGATGTATTCGTGTTGCCGTTCCAAACACTACTGCCGTTATGTTTACCCCTACCAACTGCACCGCAACGCACGAGCCGTCATTATTGGCTCCTCACACCCGCTTTCGTAAAATTTCTTATTTTTTTTCCTTTATGTTCGGAATAAACATCACCGACGTCAGCGGCGTTGACGTTTCGCTGAGTGTTAATTAAATTGACGAATCACTTTTGTACTCTATGGAAAGATGGAGCCACTGCCAAAACATTTGCTCGATTACGCAAATTTCGCAGATTTTATGTTTCAAGTACCTGTGACTTTTGTAGTTGCTTTCGCGGAGACCTCTACTTTTTGGACAGATATGAATATGGTGGCGACAACTACACTGTCGAAAATTGCTAAAGAGAGAAACTGCAATCATTTTTTTTTTTTTTTTTTTATAATAAAAACAGTGCAAAGTTAGTGTCGAAGTTTCCGAAGTGTCTTTTTTCTAAAATTTATCTTTTGTGAAACATTCGACGATTCCTTATTTTTATTGTTGCTACATAATCTTTGAAATTTTTTCTATGCACAGGACTGTTTACATCAAACATCGGGAATTATTTGGTTTATGAACGTTCCGATAGAAATGTGGACAGCACGTCATATTCATAAAGAATGTCATAAATGTTATAAGCGTTCCAGTTTTTTAATTTTAGAGTTTTCATTATATCTCCTCAATAAACATCTAAGAAAAAACAAAAATACTCATTTTCGCTGCGAAACCGCCAGAGAATACGAGAAACCAGACAATAAATAAAGCTGAAGGTTTCAACCCGTGTCAAGGCTCGTTGCTACCATTTTTTCAACATTTTATTTTTATAAATATTGAAATGATTCTTTGTTTGTGATGTCCTTGATGATTTTTTTCAAGTACTTGAGCCCCCCCCTGTCGGGGCTCTTGATCGGCAGCTCCACGATAAATATTTGGAAATTGTGTACGAAAAAAACTACAGCAGCAGAGACGGAGAACAATCTTGAATTCTAGGTGATTTTTACGAAGCAAAACGATAATTTTTCAGTTTTCATTATCTCCGTGTGTATACAATTGTCGAGCCTCTGGTGGATGAAATTGGAAGTATCGATATGTGGTTGGATTCGGCGTGTCGCGAGCACACGTAATCCTTCAAGCCTCAAGGGATGCAAGACCGTGCGACGTGACTGTCGAATGATTCGGGTGTGCGACACTCGAGCAACACTTGTTCTCACGGAACGTCGGAGATAGAGAAAGCGATAGTCTCGAACGTATGTGTGAGAAGTAAAATTCGTACATGTAGTGGCTTTTGAACCCTCTTCCCGATTAAATCGGATCGTGTCTTTCCCTAGAGATTTTTGGCGCGCGAAGTGCGCATATAGACGTATTAGCATCGCACAGAATCTCAATTTCTCTCTCTGTAGTTTTTTTTTTTTGCACACTGGACATAGAACGACGCTGAAAACCCCACAGGCGGAAAACCCTATTCCAACAATATTGAACATCGCATCGAACAGCAATATACGATTCACTCGTGTGCTTCTCACGTGTTATATACGCTCTCGTACACAAATAGAACACGAGAGTGTAGCGGGTACAACGGTCGGACGTTAGCAGCGCCCCTTGTGGCTACCCCCGCCCCAATCTCTCGAAAAACACTTGCCCCGTGTGGTCCTCTGCGTACATATGTCCTTGATTTGTCCCAAGAATAATATTCTCCCTACAGAAGTTGATTAAATATCGGTTCGTGTGTTTCTCCCTCCGCCTGGCCCCTCCGCAACAAAACACGATGTATCATCTGTTTCGTTTCACTCAATCTTGCATTTTTGCATCATAATCGACCAGGCAAACAGCAGTCGCACGTAATATCTATAGGGAATTTAAATTTTTTCAATTTTCATCAAGTTTCTGCTCTGTTTTCCAAATGTTCAAGTAATCGTTATTTCTATTCGTTTAAAATTATTCATTTTTCATTAGGGTCAATTCACGGCTTACCACGAGTCAAGTGAGTGCTAAATTTTCAAAAGAGCTTCCAAAATTGTTGAAAATGTTTGGGAGTCGAAATTTTTTTTCAATTTTGCTGTAGTCACTGCCCTTCCTCTTTCGTCTTTATTATTAATTCGTAGAAACTATCTTACAACTTATAATCCCGTTCTTTTGTGGTGCTTTTAGAATTGATTACATTTCAAAGTAATTTCAAAAACCTCGTTACTTCTTCGTTTCATATAATTGCTCTGAACCAATGGGAACGGAGGAACCGATGAACGTTACGTAAGGAGTTATTATAAGGAGTTATCGTTACAAATAGATAGATAGATAGATAGATATGGAATTTTACATGCATACCCTTATCGGGTTTTTACATGGGTGGTACTACTCTCTTACTCACACTTTTCCTCTTTTACTCGTCTCTTCTTTCCCACACTTCTTCCACAATTCCATATTACCACCTGGACCTACATTTTTACATGGATTCGGAACCACAGAGAGAACAGTTTTATTTAGACACTTAGAAAAAATCCATTGGTGTCGGCTGGGACCGAACCCGGGCTCACCGGTTGTGAGCCGGGCGCGTTACCACTATGCCACTGCCTCCCTTCTCGTTACAAATAAAAAACCGAATAGCTCGACGATAGCTGATTGTTTTCAGTATGGACTTAATAATTTCTAGCTCGTTCGAGATATAACAATAAATCTGTGTTTACGTAAGCCGAAACGGATGTTTATCATTGTCTTGCTTGGAGAAATAATATCAAGTGAAGAGAAACAAAAATATTGAGTGAAAAAAAGATAATCGCGATTGATATAAATAATTGAATATCCCAAATAAATGAGCAAAATAAAATCGATTCGAAAACCTGATGCTAATAAATCAAAGAACCCGGCATAAAATTTAGGTCGAGTGCAACAACAAAATACACAAAACGTTAGATGATTGGAAGTTTGTAATTTCATTAAGGGAGCCTGCCGCCCGAAACCGAAAATCCAGGGGATAATCGGAGGGGGGAGGTGCATTGGGAATAATCAGTTTAGCAGCGGGAGGTGGCAATAAGAGGGTAGTTTTACCCCCTCTGCGAGTTCAGTTGGGGGACAGGAATACGAGAAAATTTGACCCAGCGGAGGGGCGAACGCGTTATAAATTATATGATATTTGAAAATTTATCTATGCTTCGAATTGAATTGAATTTTTTTTTCAATATGCAGAGCAGTTTCGACGTTTCCTAAAAATCTGATTGAGATATCCAATCCGAAAAGTTCAACGACTCAAATTTTAATAAAATTTCGTTTTTTTTTTAGAAATTCTTTAAGATAATTGACTCAAAACATGGTACTCGCAAGTTTCTTGGATTACTAATTATGAAACTTAAGTCGAAATTTACAAATGCAAAATTGTTTTTATGTCTATGAAAAAGTATGAAAAATTTCGACAGCATGGAAAAGAACGAAATTCGATTATTCATATGTAGTATTTGTGCAATTTTAACCAATAATTATTGTTGATGTTTCATTTTTTTACGTTTATGTCTGAAGAAAAATAGTTAAATAATCCAAATTGTGCAAAAAAATACCTGAGCAATGTGAGTCCCGCTATAACTCAAAGGATCAAAGTAAAAATTGAGAAATTCGTGAGTTTTCGGTTATAAGGTAAAAAGTCGATGACTAAATAATGAGAAATAAAAGACTTCAAGACATAATTATTTATTTTACGAACAATCAATCTTGACTCGCGTCAACGTTCTCAGTTTGCAGACCCTTGAAGGTAGCAACTGGGATGTACGTTACGAGCGTGTACAGCTTGTTCACGGAGTCTTCGTCATCGTTTCTCCTTCTGCTGAGTCGGACTCGAACGCGGAATGGTACATTCCTGTACAAAAAAAAAAAATTATATTACTTTTTGTTATAATAAAATTATAATCCATGTCTTCATGAAAGCGTTTCAATCGGAAAAAAAAACACAACTGGTCAGGTTTGTGTTTTTCTCTCATTTGACACTTTGTTAGTCCTTTAATGATTATAACAGAAATGTTAATGCCCATCCTCTCAACAGATAATAAATTTTTTTAAGTGTACAGAAATGAAACAAAAAATTTATAATTGCAGTTTGTTTTATATTATTTGTACTATTTATTCAAGTACATTTTTCTTTTTTTTTTTTATGACCTCTGTTTGTATTTACGAAAATCTGAATTTGCTCTGTCATTAAATAATTTTTTTTTTTTTAATACCCTTCAAAACATAGCAAAGTCATTTTTATTAGAATTAAATAAATAAAAATTAAGAAAATAGACATTTTTTCAATTAAACAAATAAATTGTTATAACTTTAGAGAAACTCTGACATGACGCGTTTCAACTGTAGCACCAACATGAATTATATTTTTTTCTAGAAGTACCATAAATAAAACTGCATTTTTATTCAGTTTCCCGCTTTTCATGCCATTTTGCTTATAATTTTATTCTCAAATGCTTGATTACAAAATATGCATTTCATTTTCAAGTAAATGATAAAGAAACTTTTGCATTAAATAAATGTTCTTGTGGTTGAAGAGTTATTTTTTGGGGACAAATAAATTTTAGTGCCAAAGGCCATGATTCAAGGGTCAAATTGACCCCTGTGTACAATCGGAGCGTTAACCAGTTGAGAAAAGCATTGTAACAAAGTTTCATTGGATACATATCGAACGGATTATTGACAATTACCTGATTCCCTTGGACCAAAGCTGTTTGTTTAACCTGGTGTCAATTCTGACATCGGGAGTTCCCATCTGTTTTTCGGCAAACTTGCGAATTTCTTTGATAGCGCGAGGTGCACGTTTCTTGAAACCGACTCCATGTAGTCGTTTGTGGAGGTTGACAGTGTATTCACGAGTCACAACCTCGTTGATGGCACTCTTGCCCTTCTTTTCGCTCGTTTTCGGCATGTTAACCTGAAAAAATTAACAAATCAGCATTGAATTATTATTTTTCGATAATATTAAAAAGAAACTCGAACAACTGTAGTTTTGGGCATGTTAGAATTTGAAGAATTATATTTTTCCCAATCGCAGACACTCGTAACCTCCAAATTTGAGGTTATGTTCAGAATCGAGTAATTATTTTTTTTCTTTCATAGCATTTTTATCCCAGACTTGCATAAGAGGAGTAAATAAACAATTACTACGATTAAATATGATTTTTCAAAGTCGTTGAAGCAAGGTTATCGCGCTATTTATCACGATCGTTGTAAACAAACGTCGGTCACATGAGGCCTTCTATTCTTCACGAACGCGATTGTTTTTCACATAAATATTTCGACGTTTGGACAAATCGAAACCTTGACAATATTTCCCTTAGCATTAACAACAAAACTTTCGTAACCGCGCGAGGATGTTTAGCGATTTTTATGCAAAGAAAAAACCGTCCTTACCTCTCCGACAAATGGATCTACTTGAAAGAGCTCAAAATCGGTGGAATTCCGAAATCTATCAAAATTGTGCCCATGGGCGGGTTTTCACGAACGCATTGTTGATTGCGCATGTGTACACGCAAGAACGCAACGCTGTGATTGGCTGGGTATTGTCGATTTCCGACGAATCGCGAATGTCTTCATGTTTCGAGAAACGTATGAATAGCCTATCACATAATACACTTGCGACATTTAAGTTCAAAAAAAATGTGTGTTGTTTACATTTTTTCTTTCTTGTACAATCCGCGATTGAATTTAATTTCCTGATATTAACCGACATGAATCGAAAAAAGACTGTGCGTCGTCTTGTTGAGAAGTTTCTAGAATTTGGCACAACCATAGAAAACGTTACATTATCGTTAAGACTATATTGAGTTAAATATTATTTCTGGTAGCGGAAAACACATTGAATTATAATTGTTTTTCTCGCATGAATTTATTATTTTTATACCCATGACTCCTGTGTATGATTGACAACTCATTCATTTTCATTTGCATTACTGCTCGTAATCATTTTCATAATTCTGATGGCTCGGAATCACTCAACAAACTCAAGCACGTCATCTTGTAAGTATTCATTCCATATCTTTCAACTTTTTTCATTCATTTCGCGATAATAATTTTTCAACATCGTTTATTAGCAAAAAAATTAAGTAATACCGTTATAAAATTTAAAAAAAGATATTTGCCATTTTCGTTCTAAATAACAATTGTACAGCCTTCATATGATATTATTGAAATATAACGCGAAATGCGCTTTCAAAGGTTTCGAGAAAAATGGTTGTATTTAACGTACAAAAAAAAAAATTGTAACAATTATACTCTGACTACTTTTTCTTATTTTTTAAATAATAATTTTTTATTTGCAAACGTTTTATCAAAATAACAGTCATTTTGTTGATTTAAAAAAATTAATCTTGTTTATGACAGACGAATCGGTAGATTCGTGTTTCAACAAAGCATTCAGTGTGTCATCGACAAATGACATTTCCAACACAACACTGGACATCACCGAAAATTCTATGTACTCTATTTCAAAAACAAGTACTGTTTGCAACGTTTTGACTCTGGGGCAAACAACGACTTCTGAGTTTTCAGCGGACGAGCCAACAATGACTACTGAATTTTCGGGAGACGAGCCGACATTGACTACTGAATTTTCAGGAGACGAGCCAACAATGACTTCTGGAATTACCGAAATGGATGTAAGTCCAAATTTTAATGAAGTATCGAGAGTCGAAAGGGTAAAGTTACGGTCGAGAAAACGTTGCAAACTACCTGTAGAGTCTGAAAAGAATTCAACACCAGATATGAGAGGGATAGATGTTGAAAATGCATCATCTTTACCTTGCCGCACTTTGGAAAAATCGCACGAAATGTCTTGCAGAAAAGCAGAATCGGGCACGAGGAGTGGCTTAACGAAGAGTAATTTGTGGCCCATTTTGACGTGTCTTCAAAAAAGTATTCCAACGTCGAAGAATAGCGAGGAGAAAAACTGTGATGAAATTGTGGACGATTTGTACAAGTCCTACAATTTGAATCCTCTTGATTTTACTGAACATTTGCTTACGATAATCGAAGAATCCAGCATGCTTTCATTGTCCGGAACATGGGAAGCGTCCTGCAGTCTGCAGAGCAGATTCGGGCAAACGGATTCAACGCATTATTTGAGCTTGAGAGAATTTCGATCAGAAAAAGTAAGAGTAGAATTTGAAAGCCCGGAGAGTTTTGGGAGCGAAGAAACGCCAGGCAGTTCCAATGGTTTGGATTATTCTCAAGAGAAGAAAAAACAAAATACGCCAATGCAACCGAATCGGCGTAACAAAACATACGGAAAAACACCAAAAATCGTTGGACGCCCAAAAGGCTTAAAGAAAGGAGAAAAAACTGAAAAAAGCCTGACGAGTTTTGACAGCGAAGAATCTCAAAAGAGTTCAAATTCCTCAGTCCTGTTTGAACAAGATTCCTCGATTGCAGCTAATTGTGGCAAATCTACAAATGAAAAAACACCAAATTTCAGGCGAGAAATTGATGAACATGAATATTCGGGTTACATCGCTGACAATGGAACTCTAGGAGGCTCGATTTCGTCTGAAACTTTTAGAAAATATTATTCGATTGTATCGAATCTAAACGACACATCTTCCTTGAAAATACCAGAAATTGTGGTAACTCCGAATACACCCGAGAAAGGTAAAAATTGTAACGTTGAATGTTCGACCCAGTTGGAGGATAACAATGATTCGGAAATTATAACGGTCTCGGAAACCGATTCATCGAAAGATGAGACAATAAACATGAGCAAATTAGCTTCTCGTCATAAAGAATGGGTAGAAACCTACGAAAAGAGAAATATGTTTGCACATACGAAAAAATTGGAACGACGCTGGCAACGCGAGTTCATTAAAAAACGAGAAAAGTGTTACAAGGCAATCAGTCGTTTGATAGAACATGCAATGGTTGCAACGAATGAAGAATCTCAACGTACGTGCGAAGGTTGCATATCATTAACAGATTTTTACAAAACTATAATAATCTGTGATGATTATTATACTTGTACGAATGGTGCAGTTTCTCAACGCAGCCCATCAGAACCGACGGAGAAAAAAAAACGTCGCTCCGTTTCGGGATCATCGAGAAAATCCCTGAATTCACAAAGTTCTAAATCTAACTCTCAAGTTAGATTTACGTCAACGAGGAAAGTATCTCGAAAATCTATCGGCAGAAAATCACCATCTGGAAAATCCATAAGTCCTCGTCCAACTCTTCTTGTTAAATCACATGTAAGATCACCATGTAGATCACCGAAATCAAGATCAAGAGCTCAACCTTCGTCGGGGATCGATCGCTCATCAATTCAATCAGTTGCGCAACTCAGAAAAATTTTCTCACCGAGATTAAGGAAACAAGGTGAAGGAACAGTAACTAAATCTTTTGTCGTTATTCATTTTTTTCTACTATAAGAATTACACATGCACAAATTTATGCCAACGACTTTTTCTAGAACAATTCCAGTACTTTGTTGTTTGCAAGAAGTCTGGAAAATCTAGCCATCCTCGACCCTGGAAATTTTCAATTTATCATTCGCAAGTTAGAGCCTATAACAGTGTAGAAAACTCCAACAATCTTCTCATGAGCATAAAATGTTCTTCGTATGCGACAATAAGATTGATTGATGTACTGTTTTCTTCGTTTTTTCATAACGAACAGAATGATGTATAATAAAGTAGAACTTTGTAAACATTTAATGATGGAAACTCTAGAAAATGAAAAAAGTTTCGAAATAATGCATAAAATACATTTTTTATAAAAGAATTGAGCCTACCACGAAGTCGACGACCACCTGAAAATTCTCTCTTGAGTATAAAATGTTTTTCGTTTGCGATAAAAAGTTTGATTCAACACCATTCGCTTTATTTTTCAGTAACGAATAAAATGGTGCATGATGAAGTTCCATTTGGTACACATTCAATTTTAAAAAGTCTATGAAAGGAATAATGTTTTAAAAATAACTACTTTCGCTTTCGACCTCATTGATATGCAATAATAAAATGATCAACAAATAATTAACACGTATTATTCTTATTTAAATGAATTATTTGTTATTTTTTTGTTTCAGACTCCGTCAAGACAACGATACCGCTTACACAAAAAATTAAGCCTAGAACTTTTGTATCAAAATATTTTCTCAACAATTCTCCGTCCAATGAATTCCCTTTCAACAAGAAAAAATTTGCTCACGTCAAATCTCCAGTTGGAGAATACATACGAGGAACAAAAGTTATTAAAAATACAGTTGCAGGGTCTCAAAGTGTGAATTAACTCTCAAATGAGAATAATTTTTTTTTCTATTTTTCCAGATTATATCGAAAAACGAAGAATCTTCTGAATTTATTTATTATTGTTTTATTTATTGAACAATCGTTTTGTACAATTTTTTTCTATTTCGTCATCATTGTTTGTTGCGTTACAATCGATTTATTATTAATAAAACGTTCTAACAATAGACTTGTGTTTAAAATATGTTAATTGGTTTTTAAAAAATGTGTATATTTCGCGCGAATAATAAATCAGAACAAATGTATATTGTTTTTTATTCATCCCATTGCAATCGCAAATAGTCTCTACATCTGCAAGTGATTTTGTATAAATCGACGAAACTTTTCAAACAACTAAAAAAAGGCATAATTTTAAAAATGTTATGGAATTACGCGTTGCACACGACGACGAAATACAAATTCTTTGTCTAATTGGAGCAACCGCCATCAATCCCGAGAGTTACCCCAACCAATCAGAACCCGTTATGATCTTTTCATGAAAACATGCCCACGTGACAAATTATCCACGAGATTGTCCGATTGAAAGAACAATGAATATTGTCAATTGAACAAAATGAATAATTACCTGATAAAAAGAATAGGGATTATTTCGGATTATTTGAAATCAAGAAAAAGTCGTAACATGTTTCCTATTATCCGTGGCGTATTAATTCCAACGGTATACAGCGAATGGCGGTCGAAAGAGGGGCGGAGGGGGGAAGCGTTGTTTTCATAAAAGTAACCGCGTCGTAAAAGTGACTGCTCCTTGTTTTTGAGAACACACATAAAAGCAGAGCGGTCTAATGGAGTCTGGTTAACCTGCGATGTTGATACGGTGGTTTTTAACATAAGAAAAAAAATTCTGTATTATAATTTGTTATAATGGCCGGTAAATCGTGGAATTCAGATATGTGGAAAACGTGGGATAAACATGGGAAAAATGATTTGTAAGTGGTATATGAAAAAAAAAGCAAAAAATAAAAAAAATGAAAGCAAGTAAAATACACATAAATAAACGAGAGAGTTTGCATCTACCGAAAGTTCGGTGTTGAAGGGCTCGATAAAAAGTTATTTTCGATATTGAAATTCATATCCCTTCGTCGTTCTGTTCTGTGAATTAACGATCGTCGCAACATTAAAATCTCTCTCTCTACTCCGTTTGTATGCGCTCTACTGAAGAGTTAATTCACGATTAACAACTGTTTGCAGCCTCAAGCTAATCAAGCACAAATATAAGGAAGGTGACGCGCCAGGTAAATTTTCAACACGATTTTTATGTTACGTATTTCTATCTTTTTTTTTCCTTTCTATTTTTCATGCCCTTTCGGTTGAGCCTATTACACAAACACGTTTCGATCGACATGTTGACAATGCTTTGTGACGCAAAATTTCGCTTCTCTTTGTCGTTTTATAACCAAGCAGTATCCACGTTTTTTCCTCACTTTTTTTTCGTCTCTGAGGTTGTATTTCGTCAATGTTGAATATTCGAATATTCACTATTTACGTAAATTCATATTCCCAAATCGCTTTTTTATTCTGAATAAATTATAATTTAATAAATCCTTTGTTACTATTCGAATTTTTTTTTTCGTCAGTCAAATTTCCAAATTTAACTGATTTGTTAGGAAATTAAAACTGTTGTCAATAACCTTTATTTTTACTTTTATTTCAGAATGGAAACGAGGTTTATACGAATTAATATCCAATGGAGTTCGTGGGAGCTTGAAGAAAGACAGCGTCGTCGCTACCCTGGGAGAACTTGTCGTAATTATTATTATTATTTTTCTTTACTTAAAATGAAATGATTAAAACACAGAAAAACTTCAAAGTTGCACTGCAAACAGCAAAATTTTGTAAATGCAGACATAGTTTTGAGTACAAAACATTGGTTACGCTTTTTCAGAGCATCGACGCAGCCATTCCATCAGCGATTGTAGATATTTTCACACTCATAGATGCCGAAGCCCAGAACGACGAAAGAAACAATTTCTATTACATAGTAAAAGAATGCGAAAAGGTAATCTGCTGAGATTAATGAAAAAAAAAAAAAAAACATTATACAAAGAAATTGATTTTTGTTTAGTTTTTTTATACATTTGTTATTTGCGCGCGAAAGTTTCTACGAAACCTCTTCTCTTATTGCAGTTTCTGACGGATAGGATTTTGACGGAACGTTTGGAAATTGAGACTTTACAGGATGTAGGAACGCTCAAGAATCGAAACTTTCAAACGAAATTTATCAAAGTGAAAACAAAACTCTAGTATGTATAACGTTGTTTTCCTCGAAGGCATTGGAAGCGCGCAACAAAATCAGACGACGAGGTGTAGCAAAAAATTCACTTTCATTATTAATCGTGTTTTATTCTCTTTGCACAGTTACAAACAGAGAAAATTCAATCTCTTTAGGGAGGAGAGCGAAGGATACTCCAAACTTATTGTAGAATTAAATCAAGATCGACCGGCTGAAGGAGTCACCGGAATCTTAGAAATCGTGAAATCACTAATTGGTAATGTTATTTTTATTTGTCTGTCTTTAAAACCGTTTGGAAAATGATTGTTCGCGTCCAACTCCGGTGATAACGGCGAATCAATGAATATCTGAAGGATCTTGTAACGTGACATTCAGGAATTTCTTATGATGTTCATTTTTCCAAATTTATTCAACAAAGAAGCAGTAAAAATTTTCTTTCCGAACGATTTGATGTTTGCTAAATTTTTATCGAGAATTCTTATGCTTGAACGTTTCTGAGGAATAATTGATTGGAAAAACGACTAATATACGATGCTTCGACATTCGAGATGTAATTCTCGCATTTCTTCACAGGATATTTTGATTCTGATTGTGTATTATTAAATAACTTTTCTCTCTGTTCTTTTTGCATTTCAGGATATTTTAATTTAGATCCCAACAGAGTACTTGACATATTATTGGAAACGTTTGAAAATCGGCCACAGGACGATGCTCTTTTCATACCACTTATTCGTTCGTACATGAGCGACCAACAAGTACTTTGCGAAGTTCTCGGCTTCAAATATCGTTCAACCGCGGATTCCACACCTTTCTCATTGCAAAAAGTTACAGCATTAATGTTGCAACACGAGGTTATTCAATTGGACGATATTTTGCCTTGGCTTGTCCCGGACGACAAGAGTATTATTAAAGATCATGCCCTAGCGATGAAACAGGCTAAAGAATACGTGCGTAAAATGAGTGTTATTTCGACGAAGGACAAAGAAGAAGTTCCAGAAGAAAAAGAAAATGTGCAGGTAATAACGAACGGAGAAATAAGACAAAACAATCAAATTCGACGAGTTTATTTCCATTTATATGCAGCACTTTCGATTACTCGTATATATCAATTGTAATTTATTAATTTACTACTTTTTATCACAAAAAAAGTTATCGCAATATTTAAGTTTCACAAAAATTAACTAAATTTTCGAATGCTTTTAATTTGACAATTTCTACGTCACCAGGACAAATACGGAAGTAATCAAAAATTCGGACTCTGCGAAGCGTTGTTAGAGATCGGTGCTTGGCAAGTAGCTCAAAATTTATTCAACCGATTGCCCGATCATTGTTTCACCGATCAACGACCTATTGCACTGGCTTTGTGCAAAATGATTCAGTCACTTATTGAACCAATTTATCGCAAGTGAGTTTTTTTTTCTCAAATTTATTTTCATATCCATCCTCAAGGATAAAAATGACGTTGTCCATATTTATAACTAATATTTCTTCTTTTTTTAATTTTCTCCAAACTCATCAATGGTTATTTAAAACATTTTATACCTAAATATCGTCTTGATATGCAAGAATATTTTCACCGCTCATATTACAATAATCTTTCATCATTTTTATTATTGCGAACAATAATCATCGCAATAACTCGTAAATAAGTTAAAAGCCAAAATGTTTGAAAAATATATATGATTTGTTAAATTTGTATTTATCGTACTTTTCAGACACTGTATAATATCGCCAAAATTGCCAGGCCGTAAAGTTCCACCTCTGGAAAGTGCATTAGCTCCAAAACCAATGGAGAATTTGCAAAATATACACGAACAATTATTGCCGATGTTAATGATACTCGGTCCGAATTTGCATCATGACCCAATTCTCATGTACAAAATCATGAGGTTGTGTCACGCGGCAATAAAACAATGTCCGATTGACGCGAACAAGCAGCTGCTCGATAAAACAAACAATCTTTATTATGACGTTCTTACGATTCTCGACGTGGCACTTTTGCCATCACTGTCATTTATGGACTGCAATTGTTGTGTCGCCGAAGAAATGTGGAACATACTCAAACATTATCCATATCAAAATCGTTACGCCCTTTATGCTCGTTGGAAAAATGACACGCCGCAACAGCACGCAGCACTTTTGAGAAAACGTGCCGACGCCGAAAAGAAAATCAAATCAATAATGAAACGCGTTAGCAAAGAAACTATAAAACCGGTTGGAAGATCTATTGGAAAATTGACTCATTCGTCGCCCGGAGTATTATTCGATTATGTACTCATTCAGATTCAACTCTACGATAACCTTATAGGTAAGATTTTATTTATTCGACGCTCCAATACGTCATCAAGTTCGATCGTTGAATGATAAGAAAAAAAAAAAATTGTCCGAGACTCAACGAAGTATGTTTTATTCTTTAAATGTTGCAGGTCCTGTAGTTGATTCTCTAAAATATTTAACAAACATCTCGTACGACGTGCTGGGTTACTGTTTAGTCGAGGCCCTTGCAGGTGCCGATCGAGACCGATTCAAACACGATGGTACAAGCATATCACTGTGGTTACAGTCATTAGCCTCGTTCTGCGGTGCTATTTTCAAAAAATATAATATCGAATTGACTGGTCTCCTTCAATACGTAGCGAATCAGCTCAAAGCACAAAAAAGGTAGGTCGCCTTTTTTGGATGTGCGAGAAAAATCTTTCCCAAGGTTGTACTATAACACGTCAGTAGTGGAAGAAAAGACGAGAATGAAGGAGAGAAGAGAAAAAACTGTTGGAAAGAACTTGCATTTTTCCCAATTCTAACAACTTAAACGATAAAGAATTTCAAAGTAATGACAGAAAACATTGGAGACAATTCAAGATCCGAGCGCTTGCATTCGTTGCGGAAGAGACCAACTTTGGATTTTAATTTTCTACGAGATCCAATCGTGTGCCAATTACATTTAAAAAAATATAAATATACATTTACACAAGTTAAGAATACGATTAATCGCCCTGGAAAATTCGGAGAAAAAATTGGCACCCGTGAGGTCAAGGACTTGGAAAATTTAAGACAAAACGGATTGCGAATGTGGCTGTGTTTAGATTAAAAAGTCTTTAATGTCGAATCTTTGAATTGCCCGCTCGATGAAATGAACCACGACGAAAGATCTCGTAGTATGAGAACGAAAACTTTGACAACAACTGATCAACGTACCGTACAAAAAACGTACGGGTGTACTTGGGCAAATTAATCGTAAATTCAAAATGTGAACATTTTTAAGAATTTTAATAGAATTTGATCTACCGACCGCTTCGTTCAATAATCGCAGCAACACAATGAAAACTGTTAAGGTTTGTCCATCAATCACAAGTCACTATTAGTTCGTTCGATTGAACTTCGACTCAGCTGAATAATTTTCATTTCAGACTCGATCGTAGTTGGCCCGAGACGTTTTACTAGCGGAAGTATTAGAGAACGATGGCTAAAAATCTCCGATTTATCACGAGACAAAGAGATTGGTAAATTCATGACGGTTTAGAACATGTGAGAAAGGAACGCGTAGTTGAAACGAACGATAAACGATTTTTAAATGAAAATAATAAAATAAAGTCCGTGTAGATCCTTCGTAACGTAAAACAGTAGAAACTGAGTTACGAGGATCACGTTATCCCTGCTTCCGCTTTTATTCTTAGATTCCAAGTTTTCTTGACCCTTCGGTTTCGCCACGAATTTTCATCCGCTGAAGTTACACGCCCGAACGCCGTTATCTTAAACTCGTGATGATATTACGAATCGAGTAACACTGGGCTTTACAATTGTTTACACTAAAACTTGACCTTATTATTTCTTTATCCATTGCAGCTTAGATCTTCTTATCCTCAAAGAAATAGTACAAAAAATGGCGGGTATCGAAGCAGCCGAAGAAATGACCGCTGATCAACTCGATGCGATGGGTGGCGGAGATCTTTTGAAAAACGAGGTTAAATCTTGAGCAAATTATCAATGAATTTCTTGTCCTTTTCGACCTTTTATGACAAACTGAATCCGGCTCACGAATACTCATTGATGAAATGTCTTATCGTATGATTTTTGTTTGCAGGCTGGTTATTTCGGTCAAGTTCGAAATACGAAAAAATCGTCGCAACGATTAAAGGAGACTTTGGCGGAACACGATTTGGCTGTGGCACTTTGTTTATTAATGGCACAGCAAAAACACTGTGTAGTTTATCGCGAAACCGATCAGTCACATCTTAAACTTGTCGGTTAGTTATTAGTCCAGGATTATTCGAGCAAAATTATTCCTTTAAGAAAAATCCTGCTCGTGCTTATTTTTTTTTTCTTCTCGAAACGTTACGTTAAATCTTCCCACAATCGTACTTTGGCTTAAGAAAAATTCATTTGAATTTTTTGTGCAGGAAAATTGTACGACCAGTGCCAAGACACTCTCGTCCAATTTGGAACTTTCTTGGGTTCCACAATGACGGTCGACGAGTATGTAGAAAGACTCCCGTCCATACACTCGATGCTTCAAGACAATCATATACATTCGGACGTGGCCTTTTTCCTCGCGCGTCCAATGTTTGCTCACGCTATTAACGTGAGTACATATATTTTTTTTAATCTTACTAAATTCAAATTTAAGGAGACGGCAATTAAATAATTTTCGATCCATTTAAAAAATCAATTTTTCTCATTAATTCATGAAACTTTCAATGCTTAGATCAAGTACGATGCTCTTCGAAAAGCTGACCCAAATTACAAGAAAATGTCGACATCGATGAAACAAGCTAAATACGCGGAAGCCGCTCAATTCGTAATGGCACCGGTTGCACAATCGGTTCGTCCCTTGCACCCTCTTAAAGTTTGGGAAGACATATCTCCGCAATTTCTCGTAACATTTTGGTCCTTATCGATGTACGATTTGTTCGTTCCTGTTGAGAGTTATCAGCGAGAGATTAACAAATTAAAACAACAAGCTGCGCAAGCTGCGGACTCGAAGGAAATGGTATTTAATTTATTTTTTCTTGCAACATTTGTCAATTTTTAATGAAACAAGATTTGTTTTTATTAATATTGTATCGAATCGAAATTGCAGAACGTCAGTAAAGTTAAAAAAGAACAAGAGCGGTGTGGCACCCTGATCGACAAGCTCCAGGACGAGAAAAGAAAACAGGAAGAACACGTAGAAAAAGTATTCGCCTATTTGCGCCAAGAAAAAGATTCTTGGTTCCTGTCGCGAAGCGCTAAATCCGCAAAAAACGAAACAATCACACAATTTCTACAACTTTGCTTATTTCCACGATGTACTTTCACTACTGTCGACGCAATGTATTGCGCCAAATTTGTACACACCATTCATTCACTGAAGACTGCAAATTTCTCAACGTTACTTTGCTATGACAGAGTGAGTCTTCATTTTGTTCGCATGCTTGGATAAATAGGTTTTTTTTTGGCAATTCTATATGGGTAAAATTTTTCAAAAAACAGTTATCATTCCAATATTGTCTTGAATTTTTTATAAGATATTTTTTCTTGCGTCTTTTTCTAAAAGATTCATTGCGAAAATATTCAATGAAAAGTTTTCACAGCTACCTTCATTGGTCTTTTTTTTTTTGCATTTCGATTGTATTATGCTCAATTAATGAATGATTTATTAATTTATACGGTGACATAAATTTCGTGATTATCTTGAATCATCTTTTTAATATTGATTGATAACTCAAAAGTCCATTGCATGATCTACCGAAAATTCTATATGGTTAATTTTTGTTTTATTGTTTGTCTGCAGCTTTTTTGTGATATAACTTATTCGGTCACTTCTTGCACCGAGAACGAGGCGAATCGATACGGGCGATTTTTATGCGCAATGCTCGAAACAGTAATGAGATGGCATTCCGAGAAAGCGATATTTGATAAGGAATGTAGCAATTATCCTGGTTTCGTAACGAAGTTTCGCGTCAGCAATCAATTTTCCGAAGCCAATGATATGGTTGGATTTGAAAATTACCGCCATGTCTGCCACAAGTGGCATTACAAAATTACGAAGGTAATTTTCAAATATTTATAGAATCACGAACCGACGTGGTTGAATCGATTATATTATTTGTTCACAGAGTTAAAGTTATTCTATTCTTACTTGATTTAATAATGTGAATATTATGAGAAATGGAATAATGGAAAAAATGATTATTTCCTCAGGCAATCGTAGTCTGTCTCGACTCAAAAGATTACGTTCAAATTAGAAATTCTTTGATAATACTGATCAAAATATTGCCGCATTTTCCGGTGCTTGCCAAACTCTCATCGATTCTTGAGCGTAAAGTTGAGAAGGTGCGCGAGGAAGAACGTGGACAACGACAAGATTTGCACGTACTCGCTACCTCCTACAGCGGACAATTAAAAGCCAGAGCACCGAATATGATTCGTGAATCAGATTTTCATCATGTCGGTGAGAAAACTGGCAAAACACAAGAGACTACGAACAACGATAGTAATGATAAAGTTAGCAACGGCGTCCCACCGAAAGAGGTTTCAAACGGCGATACGAAAGTCGAAAAGGATAACAAGGAACAACGTGAAAAACGCAACCTCACTAATCAAGTTCATCAGTGAGTTACAGTTTTCATCAAAATAATTCTTCCCGTAATTTCTAAGTCTAAATTTACTCGTTTTTTTTTTTTTTTTTTCAATTAAAAACACTCGTTGAATTTTGACAACTTCAAATGTCAAATATTTGTCTATTATTCCACAAATAATTGCAGTGAATATTAATAATTTCCAAGAAAGAATAGGAAGAACTTTAAACAGCAATAAAAAAAAAAATCGAATAGTCTACAAGATAAAAAATTTAGATCCTCTCCGTTTCCAATCATATAAAGTTTGAAACATGAATAACAATAATTTTTTGAAATGTTGTAGCGAAACCACTGAAAAAGTACGAAAAAAGGAGGAGCCCAAGGAAACATTGGAAGTCAAAGAAAAACATGTAAAAAAGGAGGAAATCAAGGAAGAAGAAAACGTCGAGAAAAAGGATCGCAAATATTACAAGGTAAGTTGAGAAAAAAAAATCAGTTCGAAAGGAACATTAGGTCAAGTGTTTCGTGTTTGAATAAAATATTTCAATTAAATATTTTCAAATGTGATTTCAGGAGGAACATTATTACAGTGGCGGAGTTGATAATTTAGATCGAGATTTATCAAGTGTATCAAATAGTAGTGCGAGTTCTGGACCACCGCAGGACGGGCCCGACCGAGGTAAGAAAAATAAACAAGTTTTTTCCAAAAAAAAACAAAAATGACGATCCCCGATACACAAAATATACCAAGTATCTCAATATTATTTATTGGAACTCATAAAAAAAGATTTCTCAGTCGTATTAACCTCACAAACGAAAAAAAAAACCCATTCCTTAATTTTTATAACTAGCAAATCACTCAATTGTAATTTATAAATGATTTTAATTCTCAGTTACCGAAACAAAGAGGAGGAAAGTGGAGAGCATTCCGAAGGTGGGCGACATTTTTCCATTGATTTATTCATTAAATTATTATTGACGTGTCGAGAGAACCGAAAAATATAAAATTATCGTTTTATTTGAGCAGGAAGGGCGTCGTGCCGAAGTCGTTGTCGATAAGAAGGAACGTTCGGCCAAAGCAAAAGTGCGAGACGAGCAAAAAGAATTGAGAAGAGAAAAGAAACTGAGCCGAAAAAGGGTACGTTTGATTTTAAGAATAGAAAAACGAACGTCTGCTGTTTCTTTGTTTTCAATAAAATGGGATTACGATGCATTTTCCTTTTTTTTCATAAACACCCAGGATCGCACCGAAGAAACAGCAGTAGCAGCCGAACAAAAGCGAAGAAAGGACGACGACAGGGGTTGGTGACAGACTTTTAATTCTCACACAAAAGCGCGTTCAAACTTATATTCTTTTTTTTTTATTATTTTTCTACAACCACTGGAAGCAAACACGGATTTAACGGACTTGTTCGAGAAATAAAAAGGATTTTTATTTTCTGAGATTTTTCCAGATTTATACACTTATTTTTGTTTTTTTTTTAAATCCCTGCCGTTTTTTGACAATCGACAATCCGTGATCTCCCCGTGAACACTCTTGTCGCAAATAGCCAATTGATTTTCGCTTCGTGGCGACTGTGGAGGAATGTTCTCATGAGGCCTTCGTTTTTCAGCGAAAGGAACCCATCAAAATGGTGATCTTCCGGAGCACAGGGAGAAACATCACTATAGCAAGGTTCGTATTATAATTAGTAAAACCGTGTTTTTTTTCTCAACTAATTTCCTATTTTGAATAGAAAAATTTTACAAAATCACTATTTTTACTCTTCTTCAATTTTTCAATTTTGTTGAGTAGTTTTCAATTTTCAAAAATATTTTTCATTATTTTCTATTATCTCGCTCATTATTTTGAATCCTTCTTCTTACGTATATCTCATCATTTATTTTCAATGTCTTTTTTCGCATCGTTGGAATAATTTCGCTATGTCACTTTATCACAAATGGCGTTACTTGCAAACAGCTAGAAATAAATTGCAATTTCTATAATTCTGATGCGGATTTGCAATTAGTTGAGATTGCCGTTGGAATTTATTCGGTTCAACCGTAAATGCAGTTCTAAATCATAAAGAAAAATGCGATAGAAGCGAGCAGACGTAAATTATTTAACATCACTAATTCGCTCTTCAGTTGATAAAGGCGTCGGTCTCGGGCGTGTCGAATAGACGAAACGGAAGACAGAAACAATGTCGAGAGAATTAAGCGACTCTAACAAGTACTGAAAAAAAAAAAAAGAAAAAAACAATAATAAAGTAATGGTCACGAGATCATGTTTTTAATGAACTGAACATTTAATTCTGCACTCTTCCAATTGCAGGAAAAATCACCGTACACAAAGGAACGCGCTCATGAACGAGAAGGTCGCGAAGGACGGGACAAACAATATCCTTTAATAAACAAAAAAAAACGATTTTGAACAATCGTCTAAAATAAACTCTAAGATTCGTTAATAAAAATCAAGTTTTGTTCATTTATTTCGTTCTTTTTTTTTTTTTTTTTCATTTTCTTTTTTTTTCATAAATCCGATTTTGATAAAACGGTCATTCAAGAACCAAATTCTTCATGTCTTCTTTTAATTCGTCAATCAAGTCGATTTTCACATTATTTCCTTAACAACTGCGTACTAGGAGAAGTTCGGATCCAAAACGGAGATGATGTTATAAAACGACGAATGGAATTTGACTTACATTTTATATGATACGTTTGAATGTTGTATGTAATTAAAATAGAATTCAAAATAATAAAGAACAATAGTGAATAAATTTTATATCAAGTACTACATCCAAATTTATACAATAAAACGTACAAAAAAAGCGTTGATTACATTCTTGTCAAGTAATGTTCGAGTAATAAAGAAAGAAACATGATTCAGGTACACACAATTAATATTTGGACGGTTTTTTTTTTTTTCATTTGTGACGCTTTCAACGATATGCAAATTGTGATATTCATATTATTTATAATTATAGGTCATAACGGTGAGGTTGTTATACAGTTAAAATAGCACTGATCGGCTTTCAAACTCTCTTCTTCCAAGCGCCTAAGCCGCATTTTTGCGTCTTGTAAAATGTCCTCGGTCGAACTCGATTCACTCAGGAGAGTGTTCGTTTTTGAAAATCTTACCATCGTCGTCGGAATCTCGATAGGAGTTCTTTTGGTTAATTGAGCCTCTTCAAGTTGTCGCGATAACATCACCGACCGTTTCGTTAACTCTTCTATCCTCGATTGTTGAACTTTTACGAGACTCATAAGTTCGTCTCTTTCACGATTTAGCATTAATTTTTCAGTGTCTACAGAATTCGTATCGGTCTGCACTTGAATATCCTTCAAACTCGGACTCTTATCTGGCTCACGATTCGGTAGTTCCTTTTTTACTTTTATTAATTCGTCTTGAAGCTTCTTCAAATCAGTCTCAAATTTTCTGTAACTGTCTCGTTCCTTCTGCAATCTTTCAACGAGAATTATTTCAATGGACTTTATTTATTTTCAATGACATTTTTCAAATTCGTACCTTTCTGCTTCTCGAGCGAGCAAATCTTCCTTTGTCGTTAATTCAATCTCTCTACGGTAAATCCGACGATCGTCCTCCTTTTTGTCTTCCAACATTTTTTTCTCCTTCAGGTTAACCGAGTGCATCAGATTCTAAACGAATCATATTTGCGACATTATACAAACATTTTTTCACACGCTTTCAAAACAGAGAAAATAAAAGGGTTCGAAGGATCATGAAATTTTATTTTTCCTTTTCTGTCCAGAACTTTTTGGGTTTCAATTTCTCTATCCACGGTTTTTAAACTTTTAAGATTGCTATCTCTTGTCAAAAATTCATAATTTATAGATTAAGAGATGAACGAGAATTTTTTGAGCAAACTTTCTAATGACCTAATTCAATGTACTAATTGCTGATTTTTTACAAATTTATCAATAAGTATCGTAGCTATAAAATATTTCTGAGATTTTTCATTCGAAAATGATAAAATATTCAATAATAATTTTTTGCAATTTAAATATTGTCATTATCATCATTATTTCTGAGAGCCAATCATAAGCCAATCATAATCATATGTCTATTGATTAAAAAACAGGAAGTATAAAAAAAGCTCAATATTTACCTGAGCTTTTGTTAGTTTGTCATTAAGCGTTGTCATTTGTTGTTCCATAACAGCAGCTCGTCTTCTCAATTCGGTTTCTTTCTGAGACAACTCAGCTGCGAAAGAATCTTTCTGTCTGAGCAATTTTCTTTTTGCCGTTGCCAATTTGGAGTATTCTAATGAATTTTTATAGCTTCCGTCAGTCTGAGTTTCACAATTGTGCGTGTTATTTAGTCCTACTACTTTGAGGCTCTTTCCATCTTTGGCGTTGAAAAGCGATTGACTCGTGCATTTGAGAATGGCGAGTAAAAGTGGAGTGTCCTTGTCGGTATATTCTTTCATGACAAGCCGACCGACTGAATCCTCGGGTTTGATGCCCAATGTTTCAAGACTGTGCTGTACATAATCATTTTGCAATTTTTCCTTCCTGTCAGGACTTTCAGAGTTGGGCGTGTGTTTAAAGAAATTGACGAGCAGAGGAGCTTCGCTAGCAAATACCGACAATGTATACGTATAATTATGGTTCCATAAATATTCAGCTATGAGCAAATCATAAACGTATTGTTTTGCTGATTTTGGCAAAGCATTGTCCTTGTTCAAAGTAGTGTCCTTGCTCTTCAGGGCGTTGACAAGGTTTTGACGCAGATGTGTTCGCACGTTCGATATTATGCCACATTTTTCGAACCTTATAAAATTGAAGTGAACATTTTTTAACTATAACCCTTAATGGCATATGAAGTCGTTATTTACTTATTGTTAAATAGATCCTTGGGTATATAAAAAGAAAGAATTGTCAGAAAGAAAGATTTATTTGTAATATCATGTTGGGAAAAAGTACACGAATCATTAAAATATCGTACGTATTCGACGACTCGAAATTTTCAACGTTAAGCATCATTTTTTATTAAAATTTTTTTATAGGAAAATTTTTTTTGTCTGTTTTATGAATGCACCGAAAAAATTTGGATTCAACCAGATCGAAATGTTTGTTTACTCACCAAGTATAGACAGCTGAATAATAATCGCCATCCATTTTACTGTATTCGTTTATTTTTTTCCTACGTCATTAAAACATATATATCCCACACGCGTTTATTTACGTCAATAAATAATGCTTTTTAATGAAAAATAAATTATATTTATAACAATCACGCACAAAGGTACAAACTCAACAATCTTGTCTATCTTTTCCCTCCAACTCGGAGATCTGAAATTGAAAACTCTAACTCTCTAACACAACGACCCAGATACCTAGATAACCATCAGGCGTCGACAACTCTTATAAATTGTTCTTTTTGTTGAAAAGACATCCTGCAAAACGAATGCAGCGTCCATGGAGACTATAGGGAAGGAGTCCAAACTTCCTATACTGCGGTAGTATCTTCTTCTTCTTCTTTTTTCTGTTGGTTGGGCCCACCATTGGTCGGGGCGATCCAACCTGGCCACCAGTAAAAACATCTCGGCCAACGCTCGATGTCGCGCTTGTGTAAGTCGTCGCTAGATGTTGTTGTCTGCGTTTTCTAGGGTCTAATTGTTATTCAGATTTTCTTTTTTTTTTTTTTTTCTTTCTTTCTTCTCTTTTTGATTGAAGGTCGGTCTATTGTGACTGGTCTATTGTGAAAATTTCCCCTGTCGTTTTGTTATTATTTTCTCTCTTCTCCCCTCTTCTTCCCCGATCGGACCAAGTTGCTATTTCGGTTTTTTTTTTTTTTTTTTTTTTAATTCTTGTCTATTTGATAGTACATGTTTGATTTGTGGTTTATGTATCCACTTTGTTAAAGTCACGATTAGTAGCCAGAGATCGAGCTACAAAGAAAGGTGGCACCACTAATCGTACGCGCGAGTCACGTGGGTCGCGTCGGTTCGCGGGGCCATCTCGTTCGTATGTGAGTTTGAACAAAGCAGTTCCTCCCGAGGCATGTCGATAGTCGGACGCGAATATCGAGATCGCCCGATAGTCCTGAGTGTATGCGCGAAAGAGAGAACGAGTGCGAATGAACTCTATTGAAATACCATTAATTAAACGTTAACTGCGATTGTCGGCCTGATCATCCGCGATCCAGTATTTTTTCAAGCCCTCCGAGGTCTATCATTAACTTAATTATTACTCTACATTATTAAACATTATTTCCTTTCGTGAACAAAGACTTAAATTATTTCAACCCTCTCTCGGGCTCCTGGAATCCTGAACATAAATAATTGGGAGACAAGAATTATTTAACAACTTATATATGTATATTCTTTGTTATTACTGTTATTCTTGTTTTTATTATTATTGAAATTTTTTTTTTTTTTTCGTTTTCATAATCTACATATTCAGACAATATTATTATGGGGTAGCTGTTTGGCCTGATTTCCTCGTTTATCGAGAACATTCTCTATGAGAACTCTCCCCTCCTTTTCTCCTTCATCTTTTAAGTGCGTGTTATACGTTCCTGCCCAGTTTTTGATAGGGGAGCGGGCAGAGATAAGCGCCGAACAACCATATGCACACCGGGTACTTTCCGACACATCTCTCCCGTTCTCCATCTGGTCTGGGCGTGAGGGCGCATAGTTGCGTCGACTATAAGTTATTTTGTTATTTTATTTTGTCGTAGATAGCTGATGGAAGAGAGGAGGGGTTCAGGTGTAAGTTAATGCGCAAATGTGGCTTATTTCTTTTGTGAATTTGAATATTAATTCCAGTATTTTTATTGATTCGGAAAAGGCTAAGCTTTGTATTTCGAAGGGCGGGGAAGATGTTGAGTTTGCTTAGACTTTGTACCAAGTTGGCGCTTGCTACTTGAGTTTCGGAGCATTCCCAGAAAATATGGTTCAGTGTTTGTACTTTGTCGCTGCAGATGCATAATGCCGTTTCTGACAGCCCGATTCTGTATAGGTGTTCATTGGTGCCATTCTGTTGATAGTGGTAATAAGTTGTCTCGGTAAATTTCCTTTGTCGAACCACGTTGATTTGTTTTTTTTCCCCCTGAGTTTCCCGTACGTCTTCCCTTTTGCCATAAAGGAGTTGTTGGATGTTGTTTCTTCTTCGTTTTTGAGTGATTCTAAACATGTTTTTGCTATAGTTCTTGGGGGAGCTAGGAAGTTAATTATCTTTCCGGTACTGCAAGCTCGTACAGCGAGACTATTTCATTCCCTCTAATGCCACAATGTGATGGGCACCAGACAAAGGATATTCTTCTCCCGGTCAGCGTGATTCTGTTTACGAGAGATTTTATTTCCAGAACCATTGTATGGTTTTTTGCGTTAATTTCCGGGAATGTGAGGGTATTTAACACACTAAGTGAGTCTGAGCATATTAATAGATTCCTGTTGGAGGAGAGTTTCATGTATTTTAGGGCTTGTATAATAGCATATGCCTCGGCTTCAAAGATCGTGGCGTTTGGGCTTGTTTTATATGATTCGGAGTACTTCATTTCCGGTACTGTGAAGGCAAAACCTACGTGTTCTCCCCCCTCTTGTTTAGAACCGTCCGAAAATACTTGGAGCCATCCAGGCCACCGGTTCGTTGTTTCTTTTTCAAATTCAATGTTTGCTGTTTTCCTGTTTCCATTGTTTATGTGTAAACCAATGTCTGTGTATACGTTAATAGGGGAGATCTGTGGTTTGATTGGGATTTCATAACACGCCGGTAGTGAATGGGGCTAGTTTCTCCCATGTTTTCAGAAGGAAAGATTTACAGTAAGAGGGAGTCTTATTGTTTCTGTTGTGTTTTTCCAACAGGAGTTGTAATTTAGGAATCAGGGGATGTTGTTTAACTGAAAATACCCGTGATAAATATTTTATTGCCAGATAGTTCATTCTGTAGTTATTTGTTTGTTCGTTTGCCAGGTCTAATAATATATTAGTTGGAGTTGACCTGAAACATCCTAATATTATCCTTAATGCCATGTATTGTAGTTTTTCTAGTTTTTTTTGTACGGATTTAGATGCTGAATGGGAGCAAAAATACGCCCATTCGATTCTGGCTCGTATGAGTCCTTTGTACACCATTAGCATGGTGGAGGGATGGGCTCCCCAGGATTTGTGTGCTAGTGCCTTGAGAATTCCGATGCTTTGATTTGTTTTTATTTTTATATTTTCGATTAAAGCTTTCCAGTTTAATTTTGTGTCCAAGGTTACGCCTAAGAATTTTGCTGATTGCGAGGCTCTGATTTCTGCATTTTTAACTCTTATGGAGTATATGGATGTATTTATTCTTTTCCTGGTGAAAACCATGAGTTTGGTTTTGGTGGTCGATATATTAAGACAGATGTTTTGGAGCCGAGTTGAAACCTTGTTTACTGCTAGCTCCAGTGTTTGTATACATGTGTTTATGTTTGAGTCTCTGGCGTATATTACTATATCATCCGCGTATTGTAGCGAGTAGCAGGACTGGCCAATATGCTGATTAAGCTTTCTGATGTATATATTAAACAGACTGGGGCTTAAAACACATCCCTGGGGTAGGCCTTTGGTTAGAACTTTATTAGTAATAAAAGTGCCATTTTCGTAAAAGTTGGCGTTCCTTTTTCCAATCATGTTTGCAATGAGTTGGATGATACAGTTTGGCAGTCTTCATTCCGATGAGTTTTCTATTAGGATGTTTGTAATTACGTTATCATACGCTCCTTCAAGGTCAAGGAATATTGCTGCGACGGAGTGTTTTTTGGCAAACGAATTGTAAATGTCTGAAGTGAAGATGGAGATATTGTCTATGCAAGAGCGGGATTTTCTGAAACCAAATTGGGTATTCGGTATTATTAGTTCAGTTTCTAAGAAGTAGTCAAGTCTACTTTTTATCATGCGTTCAAAAAATTTTAAGAAGCATGAAGCTAGTGATATAGGCCTATATCCTTTGGGAGTTTTTGGAATCATACAAATTTCGTACTCGAGCCAGTCTGGGGGAATTTCTCCCGTGTACATATATTTATTGAAAAGTTTTGTAATCGTCTCCAGGGTTTCATCTGGAAGTGTTTTAATTATTTTGTTGTTCAGTAAATCTCTCCCCGCCGCGGATTTGCTCTTTAGTTTGTTTTGGATGCATTTTAATTCTGGTAATGTGCATGGGATCCATATCCCGCGTACTGCTTCTGTTCCCCTGTCCCGTGGGATGGTGGGAGGGCGGAAGTTTATCGGAGGGGTAGGTGCGAGTTTTTCAACAATTCTGTCTAGTTCTTTCTTTTTTTCTGAGCTCAAGTCATTCTTCCTTGGTGTTATTACTCCATTAAATTTCCTAATGTTTTCCCAGATTGCGTTGATGTTCATACTCGGGTTGATCGTGCTTGCATACGTTTTAAACGCTTCTGCCTTTTCTCTTTTGAAGACCGTTTTAGCTGCTAAGTCTTCCTCTCTCCATTTCTTGAGGTCTTCTGTTTTTTTTGTTAATTTAAATTTTTTGAGTGCATTTCGTCTTTTATCTCGCGCCTCGGAGCACTTTTCGTTCCACCAGTTCTTTGGAATTCTTTTCTTTGAAAGGTAGTATTTGTTTTCAGTGTGCATTTTCGCTCCTGTACTAATTACATTTGATTTAATAAGGCTAGTTAGGTTGTTATATTCAGTAACTGCGTTGGTGGTGTCTATATTGCCTCCTATCTTGCTTTGTTTCATGTTTTCAATGAAGGTTTCCCAGTTGACCTTGGATGTCTTCAATGTTGGTCTCATTTCTCTGTCATTAGGACTCAAGTTGTTTATTGAGATCTTAATAATAATCCTCCGATACTTCCCATGAAACTAGGGAGGCTACGGACGCATTACATAGTGTGATATCTAACGTGTTTGACTTTCCTCTAGGGGACAGGTATGTCTCGGAGCCATTGTTCAGTATAGATACATTATAGTTATTTATTGCTCTAGCAAGTGCTCTGCCTGTAGTATTGTTGGATTTACAACCCCAGAGTGGTGAGTGTGCATTGAGGTCTCCCGCTATTATAATATGATGTTTTTCACCAATTCTTGCCATCTCGTTCAGAAAGGAATTCCATGTGTTTATTTTTGTGGAGAAATTCGGGGCTCTGTAGCAACTAACTATGTACAAATTTTTATTTCCTCTCAGGGGAATTTCTATTGCTATTGTCTCTAATTCTCGTGAATTCCATAGGTTTGCGGTGAAATGTACTGTTCGGTAAGGTATGTGTTTGATGATTCCAATGGCGACGCCGCCGCCGTTGTTTTCGTTCCTGTCTTTCCTAATAAGATCAAAATTCTGAATTTCAAAGTTTTGGTTCTTGTTGAGTCGTGTTTCTGATAGTATTAAGATGTCTGTGTTCTTAGTTAATTGGGGAAGTTCGTGTGTTTTTCCCGTTAAACTCCTGCAGTTCCATTGCGATATTCTCAATCCTTCAAAGGAGCCCGAAAACATAGACTACAACGTTTTCTATTTTTTTTTTTTGTTTTGAAGTGGAAGTGTGTTGGGTCAGGAGTTTCTTGATTATGGGCTTTTGATTTATGTTATACTTTTTAAATTCCTTTCGGAAGGTCTTTTGTCTTCCTGAGTGTTTGAGTTGTTGTCTTTAGTGTTTTCGATAGTGTTGTGATTTCCTGCTTGGAATGTTGTACGGAAGTTTATCGCTGGGAGCTGAGATTCTACATCCTCGTCTTTTTGCGAATTGTTTCTTTCCATTGCTATTTCTCGTCGGAAATCAGTATACTTTTTCTCTGAATGATTGGTAGTGTAGAACAGGCTCTGTTCTGTTGCCATTGTTCTGGTCTTGGGTGTTAGTTTTGTTTCATCCGTGTTTGTGTTGCCTGTGATTGTTTCTATGTCGGATCTCCTTCGGATTTTGCGCCTTGTAGCCTGTGCTTTTTTTTCTCCATATTTCTTTTGTTCTTGTTGGACTTCCTGGTTCTCGTTAGGCGTCGAGGTTATTGTGGGTAGAGGAGGAAAATTACTCAGCCATTCGTTCTCTCTTTTGTTGTTCGGGAAGATTGGAGAGGATGGGACTCTTTCATGTTCCTTTGATTCCGTCTGTTTTTGTTGGAGCCACGTTTCCGTTCTGTAAATGTTAGATAGTTTATTAGACTGTATTGTTTGCTGCGCTGTTTGTCTGTCAATGTTGAGGTGTGCCATGATCTTGTTGGTAATTTTTTGTTTGATTGTAGCGTCACAGTTAGGGTCGTTTGCGGGGTGTCCAGCTCCACAATTGGCGCAATTGGTTTTGCACTCCTACATTCTCTTTCGTGGTGGTTACCTCCGCACTGGGCGCATCGTTCCTTGCCTCGGCAGTGTTTGTAGATGTGCCCGAATCTTTGGCATTTCGTACATCTCTTAATCTTTGGTTCAAAAATGTCTATTTTTATTCTTGTCTTGAAAATTACTAATCTTTCTGGAATCTTGTCGCCCTCAAATCATAATTTCACCGCGCTAGTCGGTACTAGTTTCCCAGGGATTGTGTCTGATCGCGACATTCTTTTTATCCTTTCTACTCTGTGAATACGGGTTGGCGTGCTGAGCCATTTAATCCCTTCTAAGATCTCCTCCTCACTTAGTGACGGCTCCACATCTTTTGCAACACCGATCCGCATAAGCTTAGAGTCTGGGATATAAGCTCGCCAGGTGGCCGGTATTTTGGCCTCCTGCGTGTCGACAAATTTGTTTGCTGCCTGATAGGACTCCATTATGATTTCTACCAAGTTGCGGCTCTTTCTCTTAACTTCAATTATTCCCGGGTTGTTTTTAAGTTTCATTCCTATCGTCATTGGGTGCAAATTGCCCAGTGCTGCAGGTTTGTGAAACCTCTTGTTTTCCTTATCCTGATACGTTTCCCCCTCCTCTACTGTAACCTGCTTGATTAGTACTGAGTAAGGCGGGATGCTTTTATCTTTGTATCTGTTTTTTCTTTCTGGGAAGTCGATTTCTATTTTTCTTCTTCTTATCTGCGGGCCTCCCCCTTCGCTATCACCGTGTTGATTATTTTGGTTGATTATTTCGATGTTTACAATTCGAGGCAAGTTACTTTTATTATTACTGTCTTGGCTCTCGAATCCCCCGTCATTCTCCCTCCACTTTCTTTTGTTTGACTTTTCTTCCCCGATAGGGTATTGAGATCCTACGATTACTTCTTTTATTGTGTCTAAATCTATTTCAGAAATATTGTCGTACGTTCCGTCTGATTGCCCGCAATTATTATACCCGTTTGTGTTGTTTTTTTCCCCCTTATTCCTCTGTCCTGTCATTGAGGACTCGTCATGTCCGGAGCTTATGGGAGCCATCCCGGTTTTGTCACTTATTATTACTTAATTAACTAATTTTTAATTATTATTAACTGATTATGTTTTTCACGTTTACTAGCAACTTAGTCAGACTGGGAGAAAAAGAAGGTGTAAAAGTGGAATATTTGAATTACTTTGTTTTGATTTTTATTTTGACCGACCTTCTTTAAGATGTTTTTCTTTGTCCTTCTTTCACCACTTCCTCTGTTTTCGTTTCTTTGAAAGATCCGTCCTGTCTTCGAGGTTTGGTCCAGGGTCGTTCGGTAGGAAGAGTTGTACGCTTCCGGTCCCTTGGGAGTTCTTTCAGTGGAAATGTTCCCTTTTTTTTTCTTTTTTTTTTTTTCTTCTTTTTGAAATGTTTATATGATTAGCCGTTGATTTATAGAGTGTTTATGTTATTTTAGAGTAACGGTAATTACGTGTTGCTTGTTCGCTGTCTTCCAAGCGCCGTTCTGCGGTAGTATCAAATGCGTCCCAAACCTGTCGGGAAACGCTGGTGTCAAGAACGACCGATAGGCGTCACATTGTAGTTAAGAACGCATAATATATAGTGATACAATTGGTTCTTTGTGATGAAACTGACCGTCATGGCGGCGATTAAATATATTTCATAAAATCATTTCATAAAAAATGATGTTTTGCAGCGAAGGTACATATAAAAAAATAAATACGCAAGTAATCAGAGTAGGTTATAGGCCGTATTACATTCCGATAAATCATTTATTCAGGAAGGCCAAGTGCAAAATTCAATTTTTCATCATTTTTTTATTTAAAAATTTTTCATGTTTTTAAAAAAAGGCTATGAATGAAAAACATGAATTACAAAATTGAAGGTAATTCCACAAAGAGAGTGAGCGGTGACTGTGGTCCCAGCTTCGAGTGGAAAAAAAGTTACCGTAATTTTCGTGAATTTGTTAAAATTTTGTAGATATCAATTTTTTATCATTGCTCATCATATATACATAAATTTCAACTGCACAATTCCAAGAAAAAAAAAAGCTAGCGAGAAAAATGAAATTTATTAAAAATCATCTTGTAGAAGTGAAATTTAAGGAGGTTCGATCGCTTCTCATGCGTTCGATTCCAAGTTTAATTGTTTAAAATTCGTATGAACCTTCTTAACAATAATACACAACTGTAGGTGAAATTTGAGAAAATTTTACCGTCTAGAAATCGAGTTATTCGTTGTAAAAAATCGTCTTTTTTCGTAACTTCCCATAAGACCTCATGTTAAAGTTACGATTTTAAACACTGAATATCTCGATTACCAGACGGTGGAACCTTAAAAAAAAAGTTAAAAAAAAGTTTTCGAAAGGTAAAAAAAACTTCGTACCTGCGGAATTGAACCCTTGTCCTCCCATTACGAGACTACTGTCTTACTCCATAGACCATACGTCATAATAAAATCGTAAGAAGTCAAATTGTATTTAAGTTGTTTTACCCTGATTTTTGTCTTTCTGTTTTCATTATCAATTATAACCTTCTGCCTAACTTGAATTCATTAATGATATCTCGAATCTCTTTAGGCAAGAAACATCCTTGAATTTCGAAGTATATCAAATTTATCGGATTGTTTATATCGGTTCAGTAAACGAATCTCATCAGCTGTTAGCTTTTGGCGCGTGATCAGCCGTGTACGTAATGCGCATGCCCGAAGCGTCCTTAAAACAGCAGCGCCGCTTGGAGGAACTACGTTTCGCCGACATTTTTGGGGCCACGCCAGGAGGCCAAGTTTTGACTCCTTCCCTATAGTCTCCATGGTTGCATGCAACTATTGTGAAGATTTTACACCCATTTGACTAATGTAGTCACTGCTACCCTCACCCTTAAAAATTCCCATAAAGTTCTTCTTCTTCTTCTCCTTTATTGGCTATCTCCCTCAAGGGGCATGTGCAACATCAGATTAGGTTTGAATTGTGTATATATATATATTGTAACGGAACGCTTCTGCCTATGCGTATACTCGCTACGCGCAGGTCCGCGCTTCCTTAATTTAAAAAGGAGCAGGTATGAAAAGGAAGTGAGACGACACGAGTTTTTAAAATAAAATCAATTTAAAAATTGATTTTTATTGAAAGAAAAAAAAATTATTTGTGTTTTTGAATTTACAAAATGCTTATTTTCGCTTATTTGACCAACGCCGACACTGAAATTTTTGGGTGTTCAATGTTTGGTGTCATTTGGTAGGATTTTATTACGGTGTTAACACCTGATCTTGACACCGATCCTCAGGGCGTTGAAACCGAAAGAACATGGTGTTAACACCGACCTGGATTAACGCTGCTTGGGGTATTGAAACCGAAAGGACACGGTGTCAACACCGATCTGGATCCATGCTGCTTAGTGTGTCAACACTGTCTCCAATCCGACGTTGCTTTAAGTTTTAACACCTTAAGGAAAGAGTGTCGACACCGATAGACAATTCTGGAAAGACGCTGAAACTGCTTTCTTATCTCAGCTCAAACTAAAAAAAAATCATCCAATTTGGAAGTTACACATTTCGCAACTATGTGCTCTTGGCATTATAGCCCATTTGGCAATATCCAAAAATTAATAATTCAGTCTTCAGCAGAAATATCATCTGGATTATATAACAATCTAGCAGATAATCCACGGACGCGAAAATCGCCGCATATCGCCATCTGCTGTGTTACGTCCCGAGAGGTGGGATCGTTGGATCCACGGAGGTTTTGATGCTTGACCGCGATTTTTGAATCCCGAATGATTTTTGCGTTTGGGATTTTTGATTTGGGTCTCCGCGATTTCCGATTTAGGATACTATATTTTTAATTGTTTTAAGGATTTGGGTTTTTAGTATTTTGTAGGCTGAGGTTTGAGAACGTTGATGTGAAAGGAGTTCAATATTGTTCCTTCAATAAAAGATTAACACTGTCTTTGATTAAATATAAATATAATTTTGTTTATTCAATATTTACGGAGTTGATGTTTGTTACACATGGTTAACACTGGTTTTACACTTTTACTGATATTGAGTTTTATGAGTTAGCTATTATTGACAGAAATGATAATTCACAATTCGGAGTTCGAAGAGTCGAGTTTGATTTTTAGAGTTCGCGTACAATTTATATAACTGTCGCGGGATTGAGGTTTTTTAAGTGAAGTTGAATGTTCGGACTCTCGATGCTAACTAACTAAAGTAATTTTACAATTCGTAGTTAGAGTTCGAGTTCTTTGTTAGATTTTGTGGGGGTAAGGTGATGTGGAAGGGTTTAGATTTGTTATAGTTTTTACTCGGATTGGTTAAAGGGTTGTTAATTTGGTGTCGTTATTTTGTGATTGGATTAGGTTAGTGGGGGAGACTTTTCTGGAAAGATGATTGGAAGAAAAGTCATTTAGCGTTTGGACTTTGTGTATTGTTTGGGTTATGAGTAAGACTATCGAGTGTGATCGCTCTAGTCTCGAACGGCTGCACGTGTTTGTGCTGATTGCATGCATGGGAAATGTTTATCTCACCTAGCGTTTGAATTTTGGTGAACGCGAGGCGTTGTTTCGGATAACGAGGAGTTAATTGATATATGACTTCCTAGTGAAGTTGCATAGGAAATCGAATCGTCGTATAATAGGACTATTGTTCGATTTTATTATTTCTTTAGGATAAGGTTTTGGAGTTTTGGTCAGGCGACAGAAAGTCGTGGGATTGTTTATGAGTTGATGTTTTTGGTTCGTAGAGTTTTAGGGTTTATTGGTTTATCTTTTACTATGAGAAAGATAGAGAATAATTGATTTATATTTCTCTGTATTTTGCTGGGAAAATGTTAGGTGAAGGTTTGGGTAGTTCGAGCTAAGGCTTTTATGGCTTTTCAAGTGGTTGCCGGTTACGAACCGCTCGAGCAACACATGGTCTATTGTCCTTGTGTAAAAGAAAAGGCTGTCTATGCCTGGGTCTATGCGTATTATTATACTGATATTTTATATATTAATAATAGAGAGTATGTACTATTGCAAGAGTACATACTCGATTACTCATTTTATAATTAATTATATATTTTATTATCGACGAATGATGAAGCAGGTAAGCGAGTTTACCTGCTGATGATTGAAAGAAGGTTGAATGTAATAAAAAAAATTATGGGGGCGTCTAGCTTAGGCTAGGACGTAACACCTCCCTCCTTTAGATTGAGCGTCTCGCTCAATTAGATTTGAATCGAGTTTTATCGCGGAATATTGGTTGTTATACAGTGTCATCATTTGTCGTTTTACATCAAGATAAGTATTACATTTATTCAAAGGATTATTTATTCTTTAATTATTTGATTATATGTAAAGATTTCGCATAATATATTTGTATAGTGGATTAAGTTTTAATTTGTTTTTGGTTATGATTAAGATTTTCGAATCGCTATTATATGTAGTCTATGTGTCTACATAGTATTTTATACATAGTATATAGAAGCAGTGTCTATAGTTTCCATGTTAAAGACGTACATATTTGGTTTAGGTATATTTTCGTTCTCTTTTTTTTATGCTTGCAATATTCTGAATACAGTTTTCTTGTCTTAATATATAGTATAAGCTATGCTGTACTTTCTACATATGTCTAATACTAAGAGGGATGTTAAGTTTGCAGAGTTCGACGGGTACCATGGTAAAGGATAGCAAGAGTGTGAGTGTGTGTGAGTTTTATGGCATTTTTAGTGTGCTATTTTCGCTCTGTCACAGTGTATGATTTTACGTTTTTTGTTTTCTAGTTCGATTTCGATGTCGTTTTGATCTGAAAATGTTCGTGTTATTTCGTATGGACCTTTGTAATTGTCATCGAACTTTCCTGTTTTTGGGTTTTTTACTAAGTAGATTTTATCACCGACTTTGAATTTTACAGGATTGATTTTCTTATCGTAATGGACTTTTGATTTCTGTTTTGCTTTCTCTAAATTATTGTGAGCCAATTTTCGTACTTCCTGGAGTTGGATTGCGAGATTTTTCACATGATCGTCATATGTGAGTATTTCATTCATATATGCGAATTGAGAGGGTAGACGAGCTTCTCTACCTAAGACTATTTGGTAAGGCGTGAATTTTGTGCCTTCATGTACGCTTGTATTGTAAGCGAAGGTAGCTAGTTTAAGCCATTTGTGCCAGTTTTTTTTATTGGTGTAGTGCTTCAGGTAATCTGTGAGTACCTGATGGCTACGTTCGAGTGATCCATTCGATTGCGGGTGAAAGGCTGTAGTTTTAATTTGTTTGATTTTCAAAACTTTCGTTAATTGTTTCATTACGCGGCCAATGAAGGCTGCGCCTTGGTCGGTCAATATGATTTTTGGGCAACCGAATAAGCATATAAACTCTGTTACCAATGCAAAAGCGATTTCGTTTGCGGTCGCGCTCATGAGCGGAATCGCAAAGGAGAATTTTGAAAGATTATCTTGTATGGTAAGGATAAAACGATGACCTTGGTCTGATACCGGTGTTATCGGTCCAACTATGTCCATAGCGATCTTATCGAATACGTTGATCGGCGTGTCGGTGAGGACCATAGGTTGTTTCGTTTTTATTCTAACCAGCTTTCTTCTTTGGCAACTTTCGCATTGTCTGATGTAATCTTCGACTTGCTTCTTGAGATTGTCCCAAAAATACTTTTGACGGATTCTGTTGTATGTTTTAGTTACGCCTTTATGACCTGCAATCGGGGATTCGTGGCATTCTTTTATTATACCTGGTCTATCCTCGATTGGTGGTGAAATAATCTCGTCTTTGCAGATTTGAATTTGAATGTCTGTATGTACGAAAACTTCGCGAATAATGTTTTTAATATTAACCCAAGTTGAGTGATCGAAATTAGTTCTTTTTTCAGAAACTGCTGCTGATTTGATTTTTAATTCTTCCATTTTTGTTTTTAGGTTTTTAAAGGCTTTAGTAAAATTTTCTCGTGTAAGAGGTGATGAATCATTTTCCTGGATTACTAACGCGAATGTTTTTTTATTTTTACCTTTTGAAATCAGAACTTGTCCTACTTCTAATGTGTTGGAAGGAGATAATTTGAGGAAACCTAATTCGATTAGTCTTTTTCCAATTTCATTTGACACTGTTCCATCGGCTGAGATGAAACAAATGTAGTTGTTTTTAATCATTTCGAGGTTATCGTTTGTTTCTATGATATTGACAGTGTTTGCTTCTATATTTTCGTTGTCGATTGTTGTATTGTTCGGAGATCTTCCGGCAATAGGGGAGATTCCGTTTTGTGGTGGTGAGACTATCCTTACCTCCGGTGTGAGAGGATAGTGTGGTTGTGTGTTTTCGTTTTCAGAAAAGGAATTTATGTCATTTTCCTGTTCCTGAGGTATAATTTCGTATTCCGACGGTACTTGAGTTTCGTTAATTGGATGTATATTAATCTCGTCTTGTGGAGGTGTTTGAATTACGATTTCGTATTCTGATTGTTTTTTGGTTTCTTCGTTTGGCGGTCTGTTAGTCTCACTATCAGACAGTGATTGAGGGTCGTTTTCTTGGATCGTTACATTAACGTGTTCTAAAGACGTAGTCTGTTCGTTTACCTGAGTTATGTTCTTGTCAGCAGTAATTGTAGGAGAATTGTTTTCTATTTGTTTTGTTTGAGTCTGTACAGTCGTTGTGGCTGTAACTGGAATTGTTTCCACAACTGCTTCGTTATTTGTTATTTCGACTAATTTTTTCTGTCGTGCGCGTTTTTTCGTTTCGTGCGTATGTTCACCGGTTTCTGTACAGTGCATACATTGTCTTGGTTTACGAATTCTAGTCGATCTACGAGTTGGTTCGAGTGGTGGTTTTTTCACTCTTGGTTGTCTTGGAAGTTTTGGTATTTTCCAAGGAATTTGATTATCAGTTTTTGGAGGAATTGGTAAAGGATTATTGTTAATTTCCTTGTCCACAACGGGATGCGATGTCTTCTGGACAGGTTTAGGAATAAAAACGTCGATTGTTTGTTCACTAATCGTTACGGGTTCTGGGTTTAATGTTTGAGTTTTTTGTCTAATGCGTCTGGAAGGTGATGGAGTAAATTCTGCTGATTTTTGTGATCGTTTCTCGAAAATTTGTTGAGCTAGATTTCGTTGGAAGCTATTTTTTCCTTGTATATTTCGAGCTATAACCATTGGGCTTTCCTGGGGATTAATTTCGGATTTATTGCTAGGCCCTGGTTGAGGTGAATTTGTACAGTGGGTCGGGTTGACGGCCAGCTGTTTTTCAGGAGTTTGGGTTCCTATTAGCATTCTAAAGGACTGATTGACTTCATCGTCCAGTTCCATATCTGAGTTAGAAACGGGTTTTTTAGAAGTTTGAACCATTGGAGGAGTTGAGTTAAGAGGGTTCGTATTGCTTCCTTTGTTTACCCTTAGTTCAGGTGTTTTTTGTGTTTTCGAGGCAACAAAGACATCGACCGTTTGTTCGGCAGATGTGTGAGATTTTGGGACAAGTGATCCTCTGAATTTGTATCGTCCTAAGACTTCGTAGCTTGGATTTTGAATTAGTGATGTGATAGGTTCTTGAGTTGTATTTATTGGAACCACGTGGACAGGGTTGTCCTCGTGTTCATCTGATGAAGACGATGATTTATCTTTTGAAATGTTATGGAATGGTAAATATCGTCTAACACGATCTTTCCTCTTCTTTAAACTTTTTCTTTTGCGTCTGTCATACGCTGAGTAGGTTGTTTGACTTTCTGAATTGTTAACTTGGAATTCTTGATTTTGATTTATTGATGAGTTCATTTCGTTTGGGTTAATTGGCTTAGGTGAACTCGTTTGTCGTTGATTTTGCAAATTTGTATGGGTTTCTTGGTTAATGGATTTAGACAAATTTGCTTTTAAATTTTCTGGATTTTGTTCAAGATTTAGAGATAAGTTCGTATGATGCTTTGAGTCAATCGATTTAGACGAACTTGTTTTTGGTTGCACTAGGTTTTGCTTAAGATTTGGAGACAAATTCGTATGGTGCTCTGAATTAATGGATTTAGACGAATTTGTTTGTTTTTGATTTAGATTTTGCAAATTTATATGATGCTCCGGAGTAGTAGATTTAGATAAATTTGCTTTTTGTTGCTCTCGTAAATTCATATGAGTTTCTGTATTAAATGATTTAGATGAATTTATTTCTTCGAGCTCAGGATTTAGTGTCCTCTCTATATTGAGGCTCTTATCAGACAGTTGATCAGGCTGCTGATTTGGGTTAGAGATTTCGATTGATTCATTATTGACCTGATTATCGCACGTTTCTCTCGGAATTGCCGTGTCGCTATACTCAGTCAATTCTGAATCGCTATATGAAGTTAGGGAGACTTCTGGATCTCCTTCTGGAATAGGATTAGAAACACGTGGTTTCTTTCTATTATCATCCGAATTAGAGGTGGAGGGATGAGGTCTGGCGATACCTGGATTTAAACTGAGTTGTTTTCCACCTGCTTGGTTTTCGGTAATTCGCCATTTGAATTTAATCGGGAGAGTGATTGGGTTACGCGATAATGCGTCAGCGTTGGTATTTACTCTACCCGGTTTGTACTGGATTTTGAAATCGAATTCCTTTAGACGTTCTCTCCATCTCAGTACACGAGAGGTCGGGTCATTCATAGAATTGACCCAGACAAGTGGTCGGTGGTCGGTCAAAAGGGTGAATTGCCTGCCATAAAGGTAGGGCCTGAAAGTTTTTAGCGCGAAGACCACTGCGACCATTTCTTTTTCGGTGGTGGAATAATTCCTTTCGGCTTTATTTAAGACTCTAGAGGCTGCTGCAACCATTGGGTCTTCTCCGATTTTGCCTTGTGAGAGAACTGCGCCAACGGCGTAATTAGATGCATCTGTTGTTACGATAAATGGTTCGGAAAAATTTGGATATTGGAGGATTGGCGAAGAACACAGCTTCTCGCGTAATGTTTCGAATGCTAGTTGGTGTTGGGAATTCCAATGGAATTTAACATTTTTGCTCGTGAGATCTGATAATGGTTTTGCTATTGCTGAGAAATTTTTAATGAAGCGACGGTAATATCCTGCTAATCCTAAAAATTCTTTTACGTTTTTAGGTGTTTTTGGAACTTGGAATTTTTTTACGGCTTCAATGTTTTTAGGATCGGGTTTTAAACCGTCTGCTGAGATAAGGTGTCCTAGATACCGTACTTCGGTTCTCAGAAATTCGCATTTATCAGTCTGTAATGTAAGATTAGCATTTCGTAAACGTTCTGCGAGTTTTTTGAATTTGGCCTCATGTTCGTCTATGGATCGAGCATAGATGACTATGTCGTCAAGGTATACGAACAGGTCGTTACCTTGTAATCCTTTAAGAACAAGATCCATTAAGCGTTGGAAAGTAGCTGGTGCATTTTTTAATCCGAAGGGCATTCTATTGAATTCATAGTGACCGTGAGGGGTCGTAAATGCTGTTTTATGTTTATCGTTTGGATCCATTTCTATTTGGTGGAATCCGGATGCTAAATCGAAAATAGAAAAGTATTTTGCTCCACCGAGTTGGTCTAAGATATCGGTAATTAGTGGCAAAGGATACGCGTCGCCTATTGTGACGTCGTTCAATTTTCTAAAATCGATTACTAGTCTCCATTTTTTATTTCCTTTCGAGTCTTCTTTTTTGGGAACTATCCACACCGGTGAATTGTACGGTGAGTTTGATGACTCTATGATATCTAATTTTAACAGGTCGTTAATTTGTTTTTCAATCTCAGGTCTTTGGAAAGGTGGATGTCGGTATTGTCTCGTATTGACAGGCTTGTCATCCACTGTAATTATTCTGTGCTTGCACACGCTAGTTGATCTGAGAGGCTCACCTGGTATATGGAAGAGGTCTGCATTTTCTGCAACAAGTGCTGATACCGCGTTACGCTCTTCGTCGTTAAGATGGTCAAGACGCAAAAGGTTTATCACACTTTCTGCACGATTTTCTCGCGTCCGAGGAATTTCGTGTTTTTTGGCTTTGCCGATTGCGGAATTTATATTCTTTTGATTGTTCTCATCTGTGCTCATATCAAAAGGATAGAGTGAGATTATTGGAACATCTACTTTAACATCTTTATCGAGGGTATTGATGGCATAGAGGTAAGCTTTGCCGTTAGTATTTTTTACCAAGGCTTCGCCTGCGTAAATGCCCTCTGGAAATGGTATGCGAGGTACATAACCTGTCTCTAGTGCGTTACGTATTCGTACAAACATGATCATTTTCTGTCTGGCCTTGAGCAGAAATGATTCCGTGTTTGTGAATGGTATTTGCACGTCATTGATTTGCACACACCTTTCATTCCAGTCAATTTTTCCTCTATTATTACCGAGTGTCTCATGACCAAGTATTGCGTCGAAGTCTACAGGGAAATCGTCCCTAACGAGATGAAATACTTCCGACTTTCCACAAATCGCGATGTTAATTTGACCGAGAGTTTTTGGTTTATCTAAATTTGAAATACCATACAATTCGTAAATGATTGAATCATTTATTAGATTTTTATTAGCGATGTTCTGAATTTTTATTAAATTTAATTGCGATCCCGAGTCTGCGAGAAAAAGGGTTTGTTGGTTGATTAAATCGCGTGACTCTATAATTATTGTTGGCGCGTTATAATTATCTGAAGTTACGCTGAGATTGCAATTAGCCCGAAGGATAGTCTGTTTTATTACTTCGGGTCTTTCGAGTTTTGGTGCGTTTATTGGTTTGGTCCCGTCGACGCACCTGGTCGAGGGGTCGCTTGTTCGTTTCCCTGCTGTTTATTCGTGTTCGCTTCTGCGTTTCTACCGTTGTTGTACGCTCGTCTGCGGCATTCATTTATTACGTGTCCCGGTTTTTTGCAGTAATTACAAACGACTTTACTCTTGTTTTCTGTTGTGTTCGAATTATTTTGTCTTTTGAGTGCGTAACAGTCGTCCGTCACGTGGTTTGTTTTCTTGCAAAAATTACAGAATTTGTCGGGTTTTTTGTTCGACTGTTGATTCGAGGAATTTCTGGGACTCTGATTTTTATTATTGTACGGGTTTATTGGTAAGCAAGTTGATTGGTTAGTGTTTTTTGTTTCTATTGGACCAATCATTCTTTCGATTTCTGTCACTCTTTGATAAATGTTTTCAAGCGTCGGGTAAACTGTGCAAGGAATGTGGGGACGATATGCTGGATTTACCCCTCTACGAAACTGGTGAATTGCCATGTCTCGAGCCCAGTTTTTTGCTCCTTCTGGGTCTTGTACCTTGGAGAGGTCAATAGCTTGTTTCGTCTCGTTTAAGTGAAGGTTCATACGACTGTAAAAAGCTAGTAATGATTCTTTATCTTTCTGTTCGAGAGTGTGCAATTCTGATATCCACGTGAATAGTGGTTTGGATGCAATGAACCTGTTCCTTAGGATGTTAATTAATTCAGTTATTGTTTGAACGTTGAAACTTTCGAGACTTTCACAAGCTATGCCTTTACATTTGCTTTTTAATAATGTAACTATGGGCTTTTCCGTTATTATCGGAACATACTCTCGAGCTGATTCGCAATAATTGATGAAGGTATTGAGTGAGCAATTTTTGGGTGTACCATCGAACTCTGGCAAGTATCTAGTGAAATCCCTATAATTTGCATGCGCTGGATAAGCAGGGTTATCAAATGTTTGGTTGAGATTAGGCGCATTTTGTCTGTTAATATTTGCTGCTACTTGCTGACTTAATCTGTCTACATCTATAACAACTTGTGGATTTTGTTGACCTGCTGGATTTTGTATGCCGTGTATCCCGGAAATGTCCATGGCTTCTTGGTTGTCCATGGATATTGTAAATTTTATGACTTACGGGTTGAAGATCTTGAAGAACGTTGACGCGTGCCGTTGAACCTGTTGTTGAGTTGTCGTGTTGATCCTCTTGAGGCTCGTTGCTGCTGGTGTTTTTGACCTGCTCTTCGCTGCACAGCTGGTTTATGGCCTTGGATCCGTGTAGTCGTCTCGAGTGTTGTTATACGAGGGCGTGAACTGAGTTGCACTCTTCACGATAATGTCTTTCACAGATTGTCACTATTACCAGTTTTATATATTCTTAAAAATGGTTTATTTCACTTTTGAAGATGTTCGACAGTATCACAATTAGATATTGTTTAATACTTGATTAACTTATAGATTTTGTGGAGTTCGTATTTTGTGTGATTTTTCGTTGCCATCAGTTTTAATATAGACTTAAAACTGGGTTTTGATTTTATGAATGTCTGTGTTTTTCGTTGTCACCAGTTTAAATATACGATTGAAAATGGTGTAGATTGATTAAGCAAATTTCCAGGGAAATTTGAATTGAATAGATTTCGATGATTTATGGTACGTGGTTTTTCGTAGTTTCCGCTGCCACCAGTTTTAATATAGGATTAAAAGTGGTGTAACTCGCGGTTTAAAGATTTTGGTGATTTTCGTTGTTTCCGCTGCCACCAGTTTTAATATAAAATTAAAAATGGTGAGGTTTATATGGTTTGAGTTTATCCGGTTGTTTCCGCTGCCACCAGTTTTTAATATAAAATTAAAAATGGTGAGGTTTTTATGGTTTGAGTTTTTCCGGTTGTTTCCGCTGCCACCAGTTTTTAATATAGTATTTTGTTACGTCCCGAGAGGTGGGATCGTTGGATCCACGGAGGTTTTGATGCTTGACCGCGATTTTTGAATCCCGAATGATTTTTGCGTTTGGGATTTTTGATTTGGGTCTCCGCGATTTCCGATTTAGGATACTATATTTTTAATTGTTTTAAGGATTTGGGTTTTTAGTATTTTGTAGGCTGAGGTTTGAGAACGTTGATGTGAAAGGAGTTCAATATTGTTCCTTCAATAAAAGATTAACACTGTCTTTGATTAAATATAAATATAATTTTGTTTATTCAATATTTACGGAGTTGATGTTTGTTACACATGGTTAACACTGGTTTTACACTTTTACTGATATTGAGTTTTATGAGTTAGCTATTATTGACAGAAATGATAATTCACAATTCGGAGTTCGAAGAGTCGAGTTTGATTTTTAGAGTTCGCGTACAATTTATATAACTGTCGCGGGATTGAGGTTTTTTAAGTGAAGTTGAATGTTCGGACTCTCGATGCTAACTAACTAAAGTAATTTTACAATTCGTAGTTAGAGTTCGAGTTCTTTGTTAGATTTTGTGGGGGTAAGGTGATGTGGAAGGGTTTAGATTTGTTATAGTTTTTACTCGGATTGGTTAAAGGGTTGTTAATTTGGTGTCGTTATTTTGTGATTGGATTAGGTTAGTGGGGGAGACTTTTCTGGAAAGATGATTGGAAGAAAAGTCATTTAGCGTTTGGACTTTGTGTATTGTTTGGGTTATGAGTAAGACTATCGAGTGTGATCGCTCTAGTCTCGAACGGCTGCACGTGTTTGTGCTGATTGCATGCATGGGAAATGTTTATCTCACCTAGCGTTTGAATTTTGGTGAACGCGAGGCGTTGTTTCGGATAACGAGGAGTTAATTGATATATGACTTCCTAGTGAAGTTGCATAGGAAATCGAATCGTCGTATAATAGGACTATTGTTCGATTTTATTATTTCTTTAGGATAAGGTTTTGGAGTTTTGGTCAGGCGACAGAAAGTCGTGGGATTGTTTATGAGTTGATGTTTTTGGTTCGTAGAGTTTTAGGGTTTATTGGTTTATCTTTTACTATGAGAAAGATAGAGAATAATTGATTTATATTTCTCTGTATTTTGCTGGGAAAATGTTAGGTGAAGGTTTGGGTAGTTCGAGCTAAGGCTTTTATGGCTTTTCAAGTGGTTGCCGGTTACGAACCGCTCGAGCAACACATGGTCTATTGTCCTTGTGTAAAAGAAAAGGCTGTCTATGCCTGGGTCTATGCGTATTATTATACTGATATTTTATATATTAATAATAGAGAGTATGTACTATTGCAAGAGTACATACTCGATTACTCATTTTATAATTAATTATATATTTTATTATCGACGAATGATGAAGCAGGTAAGCGAGTTTACCTGCTGATGATTGAAAGAAGGTTGAATGTAATAAAAAAAATTATGGGGGCGTCTAGCTTAGGCTAGGACGTAACAGCTGGCCAAGGAGAACCTGCCGGCCAACAGATGGACTTCTTTCGCGTCTGCGGATAGCGTGCCTGATTTCTATATCATCCGGTAAGGATTTCCGTTGAATTCGGTATGATTAATTTTAAGATCACATTGCCAAATGGTCTATATTGGCGGGAGGACGTAGCTGCAAATTGTGTGACTTTGAAATAAAATGATAGTTTTTCTTATTCCAGCTGTTATGAAAGGGCAGTTTTATTAAACACTAACGTCTTTTCAAATTCGTCTAATATGCATAATTCTTAAGAAAAAAAAATTCTGGATTTTTTTTTTCCATTGGGTAAGAGTCTCGGGCACGACTATCCCGGCAGGATATCTCGCCGAGAAAAGTTGGTGCCAACACTCTGTTCTTTGGGTGTCGACACCATAAGAAGCGTCGGTTCAAGCCGTTGTTGACACCAGGTCCTTCGGGTGTCGACACCGAGAGCAGAATTTATCAAGTTGTAGTGTTCACACTTGATCCTTCAGGTGTCAACACTGCACACCCTTGGTTGGGTGTTGGGTGTCAATGAAATCCTACAAGCTGACACCCAAGACTTGGTGTCACGATTTGTCAGGGTTTGTATGATTTATTTTATAATACGCGTGTTTTTATTATTGACAATGTTTTGTTTAATAATAATTAATATTATTCGATTTTTACAATGCTTTGTTGCTTTTCTTATTGTTTTTCGCCTGCTTATAATAATAATAATGATTGAGAACAATTTTTCTTTCAAAATAATAATAATTTACGTCAAAGTCTCTTTTTTATTTATTTAAATGAATTTTTAATTTATTTTTTATTTTTAATAAAATGAATAATATTTTTAACGTCTCCCGTCCCTGGCGAGGTTATAAAATCAATTTACGGGGCAATGCCGTTATTTTAATTTGAAAAGAATGAGAAAATAGACCTCGGACTACGGGAATTGAACGTCGCCGAACCCTTCCAATATTCCGAGCATCTAAGGGTTTGAAAGGAATGAGATCTCGGACACGGGAGTCGAACGTCGCCGAACTACTCCAATATCACGAGCATCTACGGGAAAATATTTCAATAATAATTAAATTAGGGATAGAGATCCCAGACTACGGGAGTCGAACGTCGCCGAACTACTCCAATACCCTGGGCATCTGCGGGATAGTTAATAATAATAAAAGTGACTTCGGGCTACGGGAGTCGAACGTCACCGAACTACCCCAATATCCCGAGCATCCACTAAAACCCGCCAGGGAGGGGAGAGATTCTTCTCTGCTTGCTCTTTCAAGCTTCAGTTGAAGAGAGGAGAATGCCTACGAATGCTCTGCGCACCGCCTTTTATACCCGACTTGCCGCCGAAACTGCGGGCGCTCGCGCATGTCCGTTAGAGACGTTCGAGCGCCGGGCATGCGCGTTAGCTTTGTTATTCGCGTTCTCATGGAAACGCGCCTGCGCATTGTCGTTCCATTCTTATTTTGCTTATTTCTTTCGATATTATCATTGTTTTATGTTATTCTCTCATTTTTTATTCTTATTTTATTTATTTTTATATTGTTCCATAAGAAAATTGTTTATTTTTAATAATTATTAACATCGATTATGTAATCGATGCTAACTTCGCGTTGCGCGATGTCCGTGAAGCGGGCATGTTGCCTGTTTCGATGTTATTTTCTTTTATTTTACCTTAAATTCTTGTTATTTTATCTATTTTCATTTATTTCAATTTAATTTTATCATAAAATTGTTTATTTTTAATTTTTGTAAACATCGATTATGTAATCGATGTTAACTTCGCGTTACGCGATGTTCGAGAAAGGCAGCCATATTGGTATTTTGCGCGTCGCTGTCCGCTTGACAGTTTTTCAAGATGGCGGCCGGGCGCCACATCGATCAACGGTCGTGCGGTTTTTATTTATTATTTTATTTTTTGTCTCGTCGAAATTCGTGTCGTCACAATATATATATATATATATATATATATGTACGTATGTGTATATTTCACTTTATTTTTTATTTATTTTTTAACGGTTGGTATGACTGGTGTTGAGGCGGGTTCGTTCGAAAGGTAAAAAGGGTAGGGCTGAAGATCCTAGATATTAATGTGGTTGTTAATGAAAAAATCGCAGATAGGAATGAAGGCGTTAAATTTTTGGCTGTGTCTAGTCGTCCGGAAACCGTACGAATAAGGTTATGTTATTCGTCCGGAAATATGTGTTTGCAACGCTATATATTTCCAAGCACTGTTACCAAGACAGCAATAAACTGCTATTTATCCGGACGAATAACATACGTTTATTCTTCCATACATACAATGATACTTTTCGTCGAGATGAAATCAATGCGCAACTCGAATATAATATAACTGGACTAATAAAATGGAAATAGTCGTCCGAAATAATTATATATTTCCAGGTGCATACGAAAACAAACGTGGTTATGTTTGCAAAAGCATACACTCCAGCACATCCGGACGAATAAGCGTGCCTTGCTCGTCCGGATATATTCTCTGATCGTTTACAGATGTATCCGGACTACTAAAGATGCATTAGTCGTCCGACAATGTTGGAAGAGCATACATTCAAGCATATCAGGACGAATAAGCGTGCCTTGCTCGTCCGGATATATTCTCTGATCGCTTACAGATGTATCCGGACTACTAAAGATGTATTAGTCGTCCGACAATGTTGGAAGAGCATACATTCAAGCATATCAGGACGAATAAGCGTGCCTTGCTCGTCCGGATATATTATCTGATCGTTTACAGATGTATCCGGACTACTAAAGATGCATTAGTCGTCCGACAATGTTGGAAGAGCATACATCAAAGCATATCCGGACGAATAAGCATGCCCTACTCGTCCGGATATATTCTCTGATCGCTTACAGTTGTATCCGGACTACTAAAGATGCATTAGTCGTCCGACAATGTTGGAAGAGCATATATTCAAGCATATCAGGACGAATAAGCGTGCCTTGCTTGTCCGGATATATTCTCTGATCGTTTACAGATGTATCCGGACTACTAAAGATGCATTAGTCGTCCGACAATGTTGGAAGAGCATACATTCAAGCATATCAGGACGAATAAGCGTGCCTTGCTCGTCCGGATATATTCTCAGATCGATCACAGATGTATCCGGACTACTAAAGATGCATTAGTCGTCCGACAATGTTGGAAGAGCGAAAACTATTCGTCAACTGTTTCAAATAAAATAATAGAAAATCGTACCTCAGCTGCTCTGAATAAAAGTCACAAGAAAGTTACTTCATTCTTCTGAGATAAAATTAATTATGGTTTCCAAAGTGAGTGTCTGGATAAACCTTATAAACAACAATCCTTGGATTGCCCTCCAGGATGTAATCGGCGATGCTAAAACCTGGCCAAAATTTATACGGCGAACATTTTGGACTCATAATTTTAACGATCATAACCGCATGATTATCGTCAATTTCGCGATCGTTAATGGGGTTAGTGAAGAATTTCTCCACGAAATTTTGTCGTTTACGCTACGAAATGCTTACAATGACGACCGAAGAAAGAAAGTAGCTGAAAGATTTCAATATTATAACCATGCTACGAGAGGAGAAGAACGAAGAAGCCGTGCATACTCGTTCGACTTGTATCTTCGAAGATTAGTTACGTTGAGTGGCGAGTTTTACTACAAGAGGACTGTTTGAATGAAACTCTTAAGAATTGTTGATTGCCACCAAATACAAAAAATTCAAAAGTCCAAAATAAAAATTGAATAAGAATTTTTTTTTTAAATATTTAAAATATCCGGACGAATAAGCAGTCCTTATTCGTCCACATATAACTTATGGAGCCGTTTCAGAAGGCCTTCGGACGAATAAGATACCTTAATCGTCCGGCCGTCGTGAAAAATCATACGTTTAAACATGTTTGGATAAATAAACAATCGTAACTCGTCCACATATACATTCTGCAGCCGTTTCAGAGGGCCTTCGGACGAATAAGGATATATTAATCGTCCGGCCATCATGTTAAATCGTGAATTTAAGAATATCCGGATAAACAAAGTAAAAATCTGTCTAAAAAACTGTTTTTAAACTATAGCGTGAAATATACTTAGAAATTATCAATTATAGCAGCTAATATCCATAGGAAATGTCAACTATAGCGGGGAATATTCTGAAAATTGTTAGCTCTTGTGGAGAATATCCATTGAAATGTTCAAGGATAACGGAAAGTTTTCATTGAAATTGTCGAATATAGCGGGAAATAGTCAAAGAGATGTTCAAGCATAACGGAAAAAAATCACTGAGATTGTCAACTATAGCGGGGAATATTCCTGGAGATTAAGTCTAGCAAGGAAAATTAATACAAATTTCAACTACGATGACAAATATTTATTAAGATTTTCAACTATAGCGGGAAATATTGATACATATTGTCAACTATAGGCTGAAATATTCTTAGAGATTGATTATAGCAAGTCTGGACCACTAAGAAGGCGTTAGTCGTCCGACAATATTGAAAGAGCATACATTCAAGCATATCAGGACGAATAAGCGTGCCTTGCTCGTCCGGATATATGCTCTGATCGTTTACAGATGTATCCGGACTACTAAAGATGCATTAGTCGTCCGACAATGTTGGAAGAGCATACATCAAAGCATATCCGGACGAATGAGCAGTTCTTATTCGTCCACATAAAACTTATGGAACCGTTTCAGAAGGCCTTCGGACGAATAAGATACCTTAATCGTCCGGCCATCATGTAAAATCGTAAATTTAAGAATATCCGGACAAACAAAGTAAAAATCCGTCTAAAAAACTGTTTTTAAACTATAGCGTGAAACATACTTGGAAATTATCAATTATAGCAGCTCATATCCATAGGAATTGTCAACTATAGCGGGGAATATTCTGAAAATTGTTATCTCTTGTGGAGAATATCCATTGAAATGTTCAAGGATAACGAAAAATTTTCATTGAAATTGTCAACTATAGCGGGAAATAGTCAAAGAGATGTTCAAGCATAACGGAAAAAAATCACTGAGATTGTCAACTATAGCGGGGAATATTCCTGGAGATTAAGTCTAGCAAGGAAAATTAATACAAATTTCAACTACGATGACAAATATTTATTAAGATTTTCAACTATAGCGGGAAATATTGATACATATTGTCAAACTATAGGCTGAAATATTCTTAGAGATAGATTATAGCAAGTCTGGACCACTAAGAATGCGTTAGTCGTCCGACAATATTGAAAAGAGCATACATTCAAGCATATCAGGACGAATAAGCGTGCCTTGCTCGTCGGGATATATATTTTCGAATCGCTTGCCAATGTATCCGGACTACCAAGGATGCGTTAGTGGTCCGACAATGTAGAAAGAGCAAACATCCAAGCATGGCTTTCTGGACGGCTAAAGATGCGGTAGTTGGCCGACAATTCTGCAAAAGTATACACCCAAGCATATCCGGACGAACAAGCGTGCCTTACTCATCCGGATGTAAATTCTATAATTTGTAAATGTATCCAGACAACTTTTGCTCTTATGATTTTATACCGTCGAATTAGAATACTTTGATCATACTTCTATCATGCTAAATGGTATATACAGGGCATGTCCAAACGAATAACGTATGGTGAACTGAGTTTGTAATCTTTTTTATTTCTTCAAGGCACATAAAGGTTAAATTTTACAGTAAGTACAAAATTCTTATAAAATTTCAATTTTTTTTTAGTTATTAAGGAGAAACATAACTACGTTTATTTTTTTAACTTATTTTTTCGTTTTGATTATTCATTGTGCATGTATTTAAAACTTCCTTACTAATATAAATTAAATAGAATATCGAAAATAACGCCAACTTTTTATTGCCATTCATTTGCAGAAATTAATCGGTAGGATAATTTTTGCCTCAAGACTTTTTATTGAAATAAGTATCGCGTCTGTAAATATTCTTTAAAATTAACAAGACATTGCTATATGACTAGCATTTAGGACATTTCCAAAATTTTCCTTTCGGTTTTTTTTTTAAAGATACACATGATATGTGGTACCACATCAAGCAATAATCACAACCGATAGAAGTTTTTTTATCAATCACACTACCGTCTAAATTACTGTCGATAGAGTCAACAGTATCTTCCAAGTTAATCGAATAATGAGCACAGTGAAAAATATTTTTTTTTTCCTTTAATTTAATCGCTTTTTGAATGAGCTGCCAAGCTTCAGATGTGAAATATTTCTCGACGATCGAAATATTTACTTCTTTGTCTATCAAGGCGTCAGTCAACTTATCGGCTCGGGTTTCGATAGTTTCTTTTCCAATAATTTTTCCTTCATTTAAAGGTGATTGTGCCGAATGCTTGTCTACCAACCAACCCAAAATAGTTTTGATTTTTTGCATTTGTCTTCTTTTTTTGAATGGCAGGTTCGAGAAAAGTTTGGAGGACTTCCTTATTTTTGCTAGTCCGATAACGGTTTTTTCAGATCCTTTGGGGCGACCACGTCGCTTGATAATGGGTGGCATTTTGATTGATGATATTTTTGTTTCGACTTCCTTTGTTATTTGAGCGACACAATCTTTATCTTTACAAAGCAAATTTCGTTGATCGAGTGTCTCAGTGGAGACTGAAGCTAAATTTGGAAATTTTTTGATGACGTCGCTAGATGTTGTAGCAGCATTTTCAAGTGAAACAATTACTTTGTCAATTGGTTGACGTGACACTTCAATTTCATGACCGATCCTGTTATCTTCCTCATTCTCATCGACTTCGCTAACGTCTCCATATTGTAAGTCCACAACACGATCATCATTCGAACTATTGTTCAATAAATCACCGCATGTAGAGTCCAAGTTACCAGGATTCTCAGTAAAATTGTTATCAGTTAATAACATTTCCAATACCCTTGAAGAATTATGTCCAAAAAGTATTTCGCTATTGTTCATTATGATTCCGTCGTTATCTTGATGAAATGACTGAGATTCAAGTTGGGGCTCGAGAGAATGATTGGTTTCAGATATGATAGGCGTGCTCGTTTCAATGGGACCCATCAAATCAGTTGACAAAATTTCAATATTAAGAGTCGCGGTAGCGGCTCGAGACAAGTACATTTACCTATACTGTCTCCGTCAAAGACTAGTCGCTACAAGACTCTACATTTACTCCAAGGACCGCATTTCTCAACTGTTTTCGAAAACGTTCAAATCTGGTTTCCGTAAAATTTATTAAATTATAGCGCTTTTGAAAACATTGTAAGTTCACGTATTTTTTATTTTTTTTTCCTTTCGATTGTGTCTAACTAGAGCTTTGTAGCTTGAATGGTACTGGAGATATGAATTTATTTTAAATTAGCATGCACTAAAAATTTGTGAAAATTTTCGCACACATTTTCGACGCTCGCGTGTTTTTTCGCAGTCGCCGTTCTAGTGACACTAGTAATATTGGTAAAAATTGTGGTGATATATATTCGATCGATGAATGTGACAGCTGACCATTTCGCGTTTGGTTATAAAGATCGCGGAAGTGTCAGCTATGACTATCCCATAGTTCGTTGGTTATAAAGATCGCGGAAGTGTCATATTAATTGGTTGGTTAGAAAGATCGCGAAAGTTTCACATCAATCAGTTTTCGAACGAATCGACAAAATCAATGTTAATGTGAGGACAAACCGTGTTTAAATCAATAATGTAAGAAAATCAAGAAAATGGATGTCAATAAACTAGAAGATGAAATAATAATCCCAAAAGTAAGGATTTATTCATCATTTTTATATATTATATATTATTATTTTGTATGATAATATGAGACCGCTGTGAAAATTTGAAACAATTTTCATGCGGTAGAAATATTTTAATGAAATATTTTAATTGAAATATTTGAATGAATAGAACAATATTTTAATGAAAAACTAAGCGCTTGCAAAAATTGGTTGAGATAAAAATGACAAATATTTAGCATGAAACCGCTGTGAAAAGTTGAGATAATTTTCATGGGGTAGAAATATGAAAAATATTTTAATGAAAACTTTAGCGGTTTAAAAAATATGGTTGAGATAAAAACGACAAATATTACTTGAGTCGCATTCAAGTAATCTTTTCATTCCCAGTTTTAGACACTATATTCATTCGAATAGTTTTAGTTAAACATTCTGAATTAAAACTGTCGAAAGCTGTATGAAGTTTACATCCAAATAACTTTTTTCGAATGATACCGCATGGAAAAATTTATAACAAGTGCTGAGTTGGATACTTTGGTCTTTAGAGCGTCATAATACTTCATTTTTCATTGATTACATACAATTTTCCATGCAGTAGCTCAAGTATCATTTCAATCAATGAAAACTTTACCGGTTTAGATGATTTGGATGAAAAATTGTATTTTTTAATTTTTCATTGACACATACAATTTTCCATGCGGTAGCTTAAGTATTTCAATCAATGAAATCTTTACCGCTTCAGATGATTTGGATGAAAAATTGACGGCATGAATAAATGATAAAAATGTTATTGAGGATACAATCAAGGAATATTTTCAGTTTTCATTTCTATTATAGTAGATATCAGTCTCAAGATCATTTGAATGGGAAATGTATGAAAATGAAAGATGAAAGTTTTACTCCAATGCGGTTTAAAATTTTCATTCAAATTATGTTGGGAAAATAGTAGTGTGGTGGAAAACCAAGTCCCATAACAATTGCTGGACAAAAAGAAAATAAATCACGGGCAAAAAACAGCATAAATGCTGTAAAAAAAACTGAGACAAGTACATTTACTCGCACCAAAAGCCGCTTCTGTGGAAGTCTCCAAAAAAACCAAATCCCTCCAAAAAATGGTAACTGCATCTTCGTAAAAAGAAATATTCGAGCTTCTCAAAAATATAATAAATCAATATAAATATACTAAAGCATATAAAGCCAATTACGTCGCAGCGAGTATTCAATTGTAAAGTATTTGAATCACAAAAAAAACTACCCAAAAAAGTACAAAATTCTTAAAAAATTGGCAAGATTGAGAATGATTTACATTTAGCACTAAAATTTATAATATCAATGATAGGACAAGTATTTCATTGTCACTTGAGGATGGAGTGTTAAAAAAAAAAAGCAAAAATCAGTTGGCTATTGAAAAAAGTCACCAATGTACAAAAATAAAAATCGGTCAAAAGAACAGAGTCCAGAAAAAAAAATCAAGATAAAACAAAACGTGGGGAAAAAAATTTCAAACGAAAAAAATTAAACTGAAAAATATTTTCGGCCGAAGTACTCGGCGAGTTCGTACCATAAAAAATGCATTACGTGATCCTAGATAAGCAAAAAACTCGCCAAGTACTTCGGCCGAAATTATTTTTCAATTTAATTTTTTTCGTTTGAAATTTTTTTCCCCACATTTTGTTTTATCTTGATTTTTTTTCTGGACTCTGTTCTTTTGACCGATTTTTATTTTTGTACATTGGTGACTTTTTTCAATAGCCAACTGATTTTTGCTTTATTTTTTAACACTCCATCCTCAAGCGACAATGAAATACTTGTCCTATCATTGATATTATAAATTTTAGTGCTAAATGTAAATCATTCTCAATCTTGCCAATTTTTTAAGAATTTTGTACTTTTTTGGGTAGTTTTTTTTGTGATTCAAATACTTTACAATTGAATACTCGCTGCGACGTAATTGGCTTTATATGCTTTAGTATATTTATCTTCATTTTTTGACCACGCCAATTTGAGTTTCGTCAATTGTTCCAACCGACGCAAGTACTTCTCACCCGTTACTTCAGATGCCAGGCTTGCTAAATGTTTCGCGATTAAATAAGCATTCCGATACCGATCGTTTTGAGACGGCACGCGATGTCGTGGAACGTTTTCAGTCACTATCGACGGACAAGGAACATCGATGGAATTATCGTTTTCCACATCGATAAAAACTCGCTGCTTTCGGAAAAAATACTCGCGGGTCCATCGCTCGCTGCAAATTTCGGGTACACAAAGTGACAAGCCCAAAATTTCTCTCACTCGAAAAATGTGCCTATACGGGAAAAAGCTAACAATTATAGGAACATGGAAATGGACAGCCGTAAAGGGATACAATCAGAGATAACCGATCATTTTCTCGTGATACTTTTGTAAAAATGTTTCAACTGCGTGAAACAGTTACGAGTACAAAAATGATGTGCGATGCTAGTCATGATAATGATTGAACGAAAATTGTAATGAAGTGCCCGTTCAGTTGAATAGTTGAAGTGCTACGTTCAATAGCGAAATGTTTAATTTATATTTGACAAATCCAAAAGTGACTGGATGGAGAGGAATGAATGGGCAAGAATGGATCAAAATGGATAAAGAAGAATGGATGAGAAGGAATGGATGGGAAGGAATGGGTGGGAAGGAATGGATGGGAAGGAATGGATGGGAAGGAATGGATGGGAAGAAATGGATGGGAAGGAATGGATGGGAAGGAATGGATGGGAAGGAATGGATGGGAAGGAATGGATGGGAAGGAATGGATGGGAAGAAATGGATGGGAAGGAATGAATGGGAAGAAATGGATGGGTAAGAATGGATGGGAAGGAATGGATGGGAAGGAATGGATGGGAAGAAATGGATGGGAAGGAATGAATGGGAAGAAATGGATGGGTAAGAATGGATGAGAAGGAATGGATAGAAAGGAATGGATCAGAATGGATGAAATGATGGATGGGAAAGATCTGGAGATCAATAGTAATCAAATTAAACATTCCTCTATTAATTCATAGAGCAAATTCATTAAAGAAATGAGCAATTTATAACGGACAATTCATGGGAAATCGATTCATTTTCAAATTCTCCAACCATAACCCATTCTCGCAAAGCAATCACTTAAATTAAAAAATTAATACCTTCAGACATGTACTTAAAAATACTAAAAATTCTTGGTATGTCTGTACGAAAACGAAGACTGCATTAGATTTCTTGAATAATCTCTGATTGCGGTGATTCAATAATAAAAGGAAAAAGTTGTCAATAACCGGCACGGAAGTTTCATCGAGACGAAGAATAAACAGTCGCACGACTCCGAATTCGAATGGATCGTTGACCCATGAATTCGTGTTACGAAACCATCCTGTTCTTCCGTCATAACAAAATCTGTCCGGTTCTTGATATGAAGCTCTTCTTGGACAAATCGGAAGGCATATTTTGTGAGATGATTGGAAAAGAAGTGCTGTGGGCTCCCTACTTGAAACGAACAAACCACCGTTTTCTGGTACAAATATGCTGCCTTATGATTACGTTCGACGTCAAAACACGAGACCAGTTCAAAAAAGCTTTTTACGAATTCTTCAGTGGTGCTATAACGCTTCACAACACTTTTAATTTTGGCGTTCAACGATTCAATTCTATTATTCGTGGTATTGAGGAAATTTCCTCGCATGAAATTTTTAGAGAGCGACCACTCGCACCGAATGTTGTGCCAATTTGAGTCGAAATATTCCATAATGCTAGTCGGCAATTTTTTGCACTCTTCATATAATTCCATATATTTTTCTTCACTAGAAGAATAAAGCATCTTTTGAAAAAGCTCCTTAGCCGCGTCCCTTTGGCCTGGTGTGATCCCAAGTTTTTCGCAGGAAATTTCCCGATTGAATGTTCTCAATGAGTGGAAAGCGCAAATCAATACGTTCGCAGACGGGAATTCCTCTTTAATTATTCTTCGCTCCAACAGATCCTTGTCAGCCATAACACACTTTGTTTCCTTCCATGATGAATGTACCTTTTTAAAAGATTCGATCAACCATTTAACACTGTTTGCATCTTCCGAAATCAGAATGGACACGCCCACAATTTCTGTGGAACCTTCGGAATCTTCAACAATCATTAGATAAACTGGAGCCCGAATGTTGAGCAATTTGAACGTTGCGTCGGTTCCCATAATTTCTGGAAATGCTTCCATCGATCTTTTCATGTCGGGCGTAGCAAAAAAAAGGCCTTTGAAGGTATTCTCTTCTTCGTAGAGATAACAGTCAGCATCTGGAAAAGGTAACATCGAATAATAAATAATGTGAATCATGGGAATGATGAGAAAACAGGAAAGAATTTAGTTAAGAATAATAAAACAATAAAATTAATAAACGTGCAGGGAACCGAAAGGAACTTACGGAACGTTTCACGCAACATCGTGATTGTTTTTCGCAAATCATTGCCCCCATCACCTCGAGATACCGAACTTATATTCGATAAATCCTTGAGAAGAACGTTTTTCCCCGTACGAGCGGGTATCATATTGTTTATTTTTTTCTTTTTGCACCAAATTCCAATTATTTCGTAACTTCTTTTTTCTCCTGATTCGACAGCGATCGGGCTTGAGGCAAATGTCCTAACAACTCCTACGGAAATAAGTAACAAATAAGATAATGAATTTTCATAACCATTTTGCATACAATTGAAGAAGCGGAATTACACGACCCGAAAATGAAAAAAAGATAAGTTAAATAAAAATTAACTGAATAAATCTATAATTGTTACATGCATTCATATTTACTTTGTACATAAGAAATGTTATGACAAAAAACCAACATGTTATTGAAACAAAAATATTGGCATCGGTAAGTATTCAGTTCTGTATTATTTCAATTAAAAATACTGCATTATTACAAAGTTATAATTGATCAGGCATATAAATATATAAAAAAATTACCTTTGAGCAAATGTGGTTGTGTGTCTTATTGACGGCTGTAACAATGAGATAGTTACCACATGCACTTAACCCTAACCGGATAAATGACGTGCAAGCCTTTTGAAAAGTGCTAAAAACCGAAATACAATATGTGAAAAAATATGCAACAGTCATAGACCATTAAAATTCTAAACGCAGCAGTCTCGCCTGCGAAGAAGGATCATCCCGGCAACAAATTTTCACCAGCGACAAGTATAAACGTCGTTTTTTTTCTATTTTTTCAATATTTTTTTCTTTTTTTTTTTTTGCTAAAATAAATACATCTCACTTAAATATTTTCTGAAAATGTTCTCCATAAATGAATGTATTAATTTGAATTATTTTTTCTTATTTACAGGTAACAGCGGAGCCAGCGGAAATTTTTTTTTCCATCAGGACACCAAGTACAACGTTATTTTACAATGGTTTGTTTCACCATTTCTATTTATGATTATTCGCAAGTTGAGTATATAAATTAGTGAACAAAATATTAATATTATGAAACAACTTCATTACGATAAATGCATAGTTACAGGTTTTCAACGCAAGAAGTTTTTTTTTATTTTAGCGTAGCGTTTTTTCTATTTTAGCAAAGCGAAGTCGAAATAATGTTTTTATTTGGTATACATGTTGATTTTTTAATTCCTATTTTTAATCCTGAATACTTTCTGTTTACTTCAGGTGATCCAGGCAAAAATGCTTCGACGAGACTACTACGTTAATTGACAAGAAGAATAATACTTACGATGATGATCGAACACCCGTTCCTTGTGAAACGAAATTTTTGCCTCCATGTATGCAGCAATATTTCAATGAATAATATTTCAATTTTTTGTTGATATCTCTTTTAATGTTTTTCTTCCGGGCTTGGGTGATTGTCACTGAATCCCGAACATAGTAAAAGCTATTGACTTCTTTTTGATAGCTTGCGATACTGTCCTGTAAATCCTTATATGAAGAAAACTTTGTCCCGACTTCAAATTTGTCTCCAGACGGTCTCCTTTTTTCCAAAACTTGAGATCGCTGAGGAAGATCCTCAAAATCACTGTCGTCAGACCAATTTGATCCACCAGTATTCGTAAACGAAGCTGCAAAAAAATGAAATTCAAGAAATCTAATAAAACTTTCTCCATAAAAAAATTACACGTTCTCTTTTTGTAAAAAAAAACTATTTTTTTAGCTGTGAACAATGAAGAACAAACGAGATTATTGAAATTATTCTCACCCATTTTTACGAACTCCAAATTTGATCGAATGTTCCGTTTTAACACGTGGTCGAAATAAAATTTCGATCACGAAAATCACACGCGCACACGTGACAAAAAAAAAGCATGAAGAACCACTGACACAGTCGAAATACCACGAAAAGTATTTCGGAAAAGTATGTCCACTGCGAAAATATAAATGTATCACGAGTTTTATAAAACTTTATCACTTTTATTGAGCACTTGAACGAATGCACGGCTGACGCAATGATGTGAAAAAACAATTACCGCGACCAAACATCTACGGCGTCATGGAAACCGTCAACCCGTCTACGGCGCATGCGCATGTATATAATTATACTTATTAGGTACTATCCGGACGAATAACATTATTTTAAACGTACGATAACCGGACGACTAGACACTGCGTAAATTTTTTAGAGAGAAATAACCTAGTTAGATCTGAGCCTGTGTTGATTTTAAGTCTCCTTAAGACTGGATTAATTTTAAGACGAGGAGGGTGGTAGAGGTGACAGTGCCAAAATAGGTGATTCAAATTGCATGAAAAGTAGCCGCATTGGCATGTTTCGTCAGTTATAATACCTTTCCTATACAGATGCGAGGGAGTGAGGGTATGGCCTGTTTTTATTCTATTAATCATGGTAATATATTTACGGTTGAGGTGACTAGAGTGGAACCATGGCTGCAGTTTGAATGGACCTGCAAGGTTGCAGTACAAAGAGCCTTTTGTTTCACTCAGTTTGGCAATGAAAGCCTCTGTAGACTTAATCAATGATTGTTTGAATACAGGCGAGAGTTCGTCCCATTCACATTTTTTCCCCTGTAAGGGTATATTCCTAGCATGGATAGCGGCCCTATCTACGAATTCATTACCGAATATGCCCAAATGGGCAGGAATCCACATAAAAATCGTTTTTTTACCTAATGATTGGAGTTGAGGTACCTTTTCCTTGATATAATGAACTATAAGTGAATTAATGTTGGCTTTAGCGTCTGGACTGCTGAGGGAAATAATAGAGGAAAGAGAATCCGTGCATATTAACAATTCCGAAAATTCCCCCCGAGACAAGATGGCCAAAGATTGGAAAATTGCCTCCAACTCCGCAGAAAATATTAAGGAGTGCTCGTTTAAGCGGAAGTGACAAACGAGGAGTAGGGAAGGGCAGTAGAATGCTGCTCCCACTTGTTCTGGATTAGACGTTTTGGATCCATCTGTAAATACCACCGTGGCTTTTGGAAATTTCGACAAGATTTTTTCCGAAAACAATTGATTAGGTGATTTGCCCGTTTAATCTTCTTTAATTTCCATCCCTTGTTTCAGATCGGTCTCGGCCGCAAACATTGTGACCTCTTGCGGAGCTAAAAAGCAGGATGGTAGTTCTTTCCTGTTTATTTGTTGGAAATGTTGCTTATTTTTTATCCAACTTCGGAATACTGAGAAATGGGATAATTGTCTCTTGCAGAATTTATTTGAACGAGATAATTCTTCCATCAGTTTTAATCTAGGAATAATTATATTTGTTGATAACGAAAAGGATTTTGCCAAGAAACGGTTAATAAGGAATAACCTTCTAGAGACTAGGGATGGCTCTCCTGCTAAGTGGAGCAGCGTGTTGGTTGGAGTAGAGCATATGCAGCCTAAGCAGTTCCTTAGGGCTGCGTATTGAATTTTATCTAGTGTGACCAGATAGGTATTTGCAGAGTCGGTGTAAAATTGGGACCCCCAGTCGATTGTAGATCGGATCTGTAGATCTGTAGATATCTGTAGGGATCTGTAGATAGACAATAGAGTGGAGGGGTGAGCCCCCCAGGAAATACCCGAAATGGCTTTTAGAATTTTCAGTGAACATTTTGCTTTGTGATGCAAGTAGTTAATATGTTTTTTCCATGACAGTTTGTTGTCAAGAAAGACTCCCAAGAATTTCGCACTGGGAATATTTTGAATATCGGTATTGTTTTAAGAGTAATAGCTGGATTTGTAGTGGGAAGGTGTTTTTTTGTGAATGTCACTAATTGAGTTTTTTCCTTAGAAATTCTCAGATCTAACGATTGTAGCCATTTGTCCAAAGATTGGAGAGAACCGGAGGTCTCTTGGATAGAGTCCTCCAGAACCGGAGATGAGTTGTATATGACGATGTCGTCTGCGAAAGTCAAGACTTTTGTGTTAGGGCCTATGAAGTTTAGGATTTCGTGGATGTAAAGATTAAATAATATTGGGCTTAAAACTGATCCTTGGGGCAGTCCTTTGTAAACCCGCCTAGAGTTGAGAGAGATATTTTTCACTGATCGGTGAATAGTTCTTTGAGAGACTGTATTTTTTTTAAATGAAATTAAGAATACAAGCCGGGATGTTTAATCGGCGGAGGATTTCTATGATAGCCACGGCATTAACATTGTCATAAGCACCTTCAATGTCAATGAAGGAAGCAGCTAGAAACTGCTTCCTAAGAAAGTTGAGGTGAAAATCGGATACAAGGGTACCGATGCTATCTAAACAAGACTTGAATTTCCTAAAACCGAAGAATTATTTCGGAAGAATGTTCTCGCGTTCTACCCACCAATTAGAGTCTATTATTTATAACTCGTTCTAGTAACTTTAGGATGACAGGTGAAATTGCAATGGGTCTGTATTTTTTAGAGTTTGGTTTGGGTATCAAGCGCAACACGTGACGATCTGACCAAGCGTCTGGAATAATTTCCTGAGTTAGGAATATGTTAAAAAAATTCACAAGAATATGTTTAGCATTTGAAGGGAGCTTTTGTAAGATCGTGTTAGTGATCAAGTCCATCCCTGGAGAGGACTTGAGATTGACTTTTGATAAGGCCAGGTTGAGTTCCTGGTCGGAGATGGACTTAGAAAGAGTGGTATATGTTTCTGAAGATGACGTGTTGATAATTGAGTTGAGTGATATAGGAGTGGGAGTTTGAAGTGAAGCGATTTTGTTGAGAGCTTCTGTTATTAGAGGGTCATATTTAGAGAAGCCGGGAGAGGAGGAGTTGGTTATGTATCTGCGTTTGAATGACTTAATGGTAGACCAGATTTTGCCTATGTCCATTTGAGGATTTAGACTTGAGCAGAAATTCTTAAAGCTTTTAGATTTTTCTGATCTTAAGATTTTTTTATATCGATATATTGTTGATGAGATTCCGGAGAGGAAGAGGATAGATATTGTCTTTGACTTTTTCTTCTAAAATTGACCGCTTCTGTGCATTCCTGAGACCACCAAGTAGTAACTGGAGGGGGGGCTTTGAAATCTCGAGTCTGTGAGGGGAGTTGCGCACCAGCCTTTATAAGGTCGGACTTGATAGTGTCGATAAATTTGTCATATTGGGGTAATACGAAAATGTCCGAGGATACTGTGAAGTTTACCAATGACTCTTCTGTGAGTTCCTGAAATAAGTTCCAGTCAATGCGGTTGAAATTAAATTTTGGCCGGGCACTTTCGAAATAGATAGACGGGGAGAAGATTTTGATGAGAATTGGGAAGTGGTCACTTCCCATTGCATCAGGAAAAGAACTCCATTCTATATGAGTCAATAAGTCTGAGGAGGTAAGTGAGATATCGGGGCAGCTTTTGATCATAGGGTCCATATGGATTCTGGTAGATGATCCGTCGTTAACAATAACAAGGTTAGAATTATCGAGAGCTTCAAAGAGCGCGTTGCCAGTGTGATTATTTAAATCGCTGCCCCATGTTTTATGTTGAGCGTTGAAGTCACCGCAAATAATTAAGTTTGGGTACTTAGAGGATAGAGTGTCGAAAACATTCGACCAATGTTTGCTATTGGTGTACTTATTAGGCGGATTGTATATGTTAACCAGGTGATATTTATTGGTACCAATGTAAAAGCTAATAAAATTATATTCCATTTGAGTAATGAGGTTAGGATCATTGATATTTTGAAGCGGAATATTGCATTTGATTAGGATCGCTACTCCCCCACCTTGAGATAGCAACCTATCCCTTCGAACAATGTTATAGTTACGGATAGAAAAAATTGATTGAGCTTTTAGCCAAGTCTCTTGGAGGCATATTATGTCAAGGTCTAGAATAAATTGTTGGAGGTCATTTAGTTTGCTCATGACGCTTCTGCAATTCCATTGTCCTATCTGGAAGAAGTTTTTTTTTATTGTTGAGAGATGGTGGGCTTGCCATGATTTACAGGTTTTGGAGGAACAGCTCCCCCGTAGCCGTGATTATTTCCAACGTTTGAGATGACTCTGGAATTTTTTCGGATATTATTTCGGATATCTTATCTATGAATGTTTTTGTTACGTCCTAGCCTAAGCTAGACGCCCCCATAATTTTTTTTATTACATTCAACCTTCTTTCAATCATCAGCAGGTAAACTCGCTTACCTGCTTCATCATTCGTCGATAATAAAATATATAATTAATTATAAAATGAGTAATCAAGTATGTACTCTTGCAATAGTACATACTCTCTATTATTAATATATAAAATATCAGTATAATAATACGCATAGACCCAGGCATAGACAGCCTTTTCTTTTACACAAGGACAATAGACCATGTGTTGCTCGAGCGGTTCGTAACCGGCAACCACTTGAAAAGCCATAAAAGCCTTAGCTCGAACTACCCAAACCTTCACCTAACATTTTCCCAGCAAAATACAGAGAAATATAAATCAATTATTCTCTATCTTTCTCATAGTAAAAGATAAACCAATAAACCCTAAAACTCTACGAACCAAAAACATCAACTCATAAACAATCCCACGACTTTCTGTCGCCTGACCAAAACTCCAAAACCTTATCCTAAAGAAATAATAAAATCGAACAATAGTCCTATTATACGACGATTCGATTTCCTATGCAACTTCACTAGGAAGTCATATATCAATTAACTCCTCGTTATCCGAAACAACGCCTCGCGTTCACCAAAATTCAAACGCTAGGTGAGATAAACATTTCCCATGCATGCAATCAGCACAAACACGTGCAGCCGTTCGAGACTAGAGCGATCACACTCGATAGTCTTACTCATAACCCAAACAATACACAAAGTCCAAACGCTAAATGACTTTTCTTCCAATCATCTTTCCAGAAAAGTCTCCCCCACTAACCTAATCCAATCACAAAATAACGACACCAAATTAACAACCCTTTAACCAATCCGAGTAAAAACTATAACAAATCTAAACCCTTCCACATCACCTTACCCCCAAAAAATCTAACAAAGAACTCGAACTCTAACTACGAATTGTAAAATTACTTTAGTTAGTTAGCATCGAGAGTCCGAACATTCAACTTCACTTAAAAAACCTCAATCCCGCGACAGTTATATAAATTGTACGCGAACTCTAAAAATCAAACTCGACTCTTCGAACTCCGAATTGTGAATTATCATTTCTGTTAATAATAGCTAACTCATAAAACTCAATATCAGTAAAAGTGTAAAACCAGTGTTAACCATGTGTAACAAATATCAACTCCGTAAATATTGAATAAATAGAACTATATTTATATTTAATCAAAGACAGTGTTAATCTTTTATTGAAGGAACAATATTGAACTCCTTTCACATCAACGTTCTCAAACCTCAGCCTACAAAATACTAAAAACCCAAATCCTTAAAACAATTAAAAATATAGTATCCTAAATCGGAAATCGCGGAGACCCAAATCAAAAATCCCAAACGCAAAAATCATTCGGGATTCAAAAATCGCGGTCAAGCATCAAAACCTCCGTGGATCCAACGATCCCACCTCTCGGGACGTAACAAAATACTATATTAAAAACTGGTGGCAGCGGAAAAACTACGGACAATCACTAAATCAAAATACACCATTTTTAATTTTATATTAAAAACTGGTGGCAGCGGAAAACTCGCAAAACTCGGAAAATCACCTAAAGCCTTAAACCGCCAAACACACCATTTTTAATTTTATATTAAAACTGGTGGCAGCGGAAACAACGAAAATCACCAAAATCTTTAAACCGCGAGTTACACCACTTTTAATCCTATATTAAAACTGGTGGCAGCGGAAACTACGAAAAACCACGTACCATAAATCATCGAAATCTATTCAATTCAAATTTCCCTGGAAATTTGCTTAATCAATCTACACCATTTTCAATCGTATATTTAAACTGGTGACAACGAAAAACACAGACATTCATAAAATCAAAACCCAGTTTTAAGTCTATATTAAAACTGATGGCAACGAAAAATCACACAAAATACGAACTCCACAAAATCTATAAGTTAATCAAGTATTAAACAATATCTAATTGTGATACTGTCGAACATCTTCAAAAGTGAAATAAACCATTTTTAAGAATATATAAAACTGGTAATAGTGACAATCTGTGAAAGACATTATCGTGAATAGTGCAACTCAGTTCACGCCCTCGTATAACAACACTCGAGACGACTACACGGATCCAAGGCCATAAACCAGCTGTGCAGTGAAGAGCAGGTCAAAAACACCAGCAGCAACGAGCCTCAAGAGGATCAACACGACAACTCAACAACAGGTTCAACGGCACGCGTCAACGTTCTTCAAGATCTTCAACCCGTAAGTCATAAAATTTACAATATCCATGGACAACCAAGAAGCCATGGACATTTCCGGGATACACGGCATACAAAATCCAGCAGGTCAACAAAATCCACAAGTTGTTATAGATGTAGACAGATTAAGTCAGCAAGTAGCAGCAAATATTAACAGACAAAATGCGCCTAATCTCAACCAAACATTTGATAACCCTGCTTATCCAGCGCATGCAAATTATAGGGATTTCACTAGATACTTGCCAGAGTTCGATGGTACACCCAAAAATTGCTCACTCAATACCTTCATCAATTATTGCGAATCAGCTCGAGAGTATGTTCCGATAATAACGGAAAAGCCCATAGTTACATTATTAAAAAGCAAATGTAAAGGCATAGCTTGTGAAAGTCTCGAAAGTTTCAACGTTCAAACAATAACTGAATTAATTAACATCCTAAGGAACAGGTTCATTGCATCCAAACCACTATTCACGTGGATATCAGAATTGCACACTCTCGAACAGAAAGATAAAGAATCATTACTAGCTTTTTACAGTCGTATGAACCTTCACTTAAACGAGACGAAACAAGCTATTGACCTCTCCAAGGTACAAGACCCAGAAGGAGCAAAAAACTGGGCTCGAGACATGGCAATTGACCAGTTTCGTAGAGGGGTAAATCCAGCATATCGTCCCCACATTCCTTGCACAGTTTACCCGACGCTTGAAAACATTTATCAAAGAGTGACAGAAATCGAAAGAATGATTGGTCCAATAGAAACAAAAAACACCAACCAATCAACTTGCTTACCAATAAACCCGTACAATAATAAAAATCAGAGTCCCAGAAATTCCTCGAATCAACAGTCGAACAAAAAACCCGACAAATTCTGTAATTTTTGCAAGAAAACAAACCACGTGACGGACGACTGTTACGCACTCAAAAGACAAAATAATTCGAACACAACAGAAAACAAGAGTAAAGTCGTTTGTAATTACTGCAAAAAACCGGGACACGTAATAAATGAATGCCGCAGACGAGCGTACAACAACGGTAGAAACGCAGAAGCGAACCCGAATAAACAGCAGGGAAACGAACAAGCGACCCCTCGACCAGGTGCGTCGACGGGACCAAACCAATAAACGCACCAAAACTCGAAAGACCCGAAGTAATAAAACAGACTATCCTTCGGGCTAATTGCAATCTCAGCGTAACCTCAGATAATTATAACGCGCCAACAATAATCATAGAGTCACGCGATTTAATCAACCAACAAACCCTTTTTCTCGCAGACTCGGGATCGCAATTAAATTTAATAAAAATTCAGAACATCGCTAATAAAAATCTAATAAATGATTCAATCATTTACGAATTGTATGGTATTTCAAATTTAGATAAACCAAAAACTCTCGGTCAAATTAACATCGCGATTTGTGGAAAGTCGGAAGTATTTCATCTCGTTAGGGACGATTTCCCTGTAGACTTCGACGCAATACTTGGTCATGAGACACTCGGTAATAATAGAGGAAAAATTGACTGGAATGAAAGGTGTGTGCAAATCAATGACGTGCAAATACCATTCACAAACACGGAATCATTTCTGCTCAAGGCCAGACAGAAAATGATCATGTTTGTACGAATACGTAACGCACTAGAGACAGGTTATGTACCTCGCATACCATTTCCAGAGGGCATTTACGCAGGCGAAGCCTTGGTAAAAAATACTAACGGCAAAGCTTACCTCTATGCCATCAATACCCTCGATAAAGATGTTAAAGTAGATGTTCCAATAATCTCACTCTATCCTTTTGATATGAGCACAGATGAGAACAATCAAAAGAATATAAATTCCGCAATCGGCAAAGCCAAAAAACACGAAATTCCTCGGACGCGAGAAAATCGTGCAGAAAGTGTGATAAACCTTTTGCGTCTTGACCATCTTAACGACGAAGAGCGTAACGCGGTATCAGCACTTGTTGCAGAAAATGCAGACCTCTTCCATATACCAGGTGAGCCTCTCAGATCAACTAGCGTGTGCAAGCACAGAATAATTACAGTGGATGACAAGCCTGTCAATACGAGACAATACCGACATCCACCTTTCCAAAGACCTGAGATTGAAAAACAAATTAACGACCTGTTAAAATTAGATATCATAGAGTCATCAAACTCACCGTACAATTCACCGGTGTGGATAGTTCCCAAAAAAGAAGACTCGAAAGGAAATAAAAAATGGAGACTAGTAATCGATTTTAGAAAATTGAACGACGTCACAATAGGCGACGCGTATCCTTTGCCACTAATTACCGATATCTTAGACCAACTCGGTGGAGCAAAATACTTTTCTATTTTCGATTTAGCATCCGGATTCCACCAAATAGAAATGGATCCAAACGATAAACATAAAACAGCATTTACGACCCCTCACGGTCACTATGAATTCAATAGAATGCCCTTCGGATTAAAAAATGCACCAGCTACTTTCCAACGCTTAATGGACCTCGTTCTTAAAGGATTACAAGGTAACGACCTGTTCGTATACCTTGACGACATAGTCATCTATGCTCGATCCATAGACGAACATGAGGCCAAATTCAAAAAACTCGCAGAACGTTTACGAAATGCTAATCTTACATTACAGACTGATAAATGCGAATTTCTGAGAACCGAAGTACGGTATCTAGGACACCTTATCTCAGCAGACGGTTTAAAACCCGATCCTAAAAACATTGAAGCCGTAAAAAAATTCCAAGTTCCAAAAACACCTAAAAACGTAAAAGAATTTTTAGGATTAGCAGGATATTACCGTCGCTTCATTAAAAATTTCTCAGCAATAGCAAAACCATTATCAGATCTCACGAGCAAAAATGTTAAATTCCATTGGAATTCCCAACACCAACTAGCATTCGAAACATTACGCGAGAAGCTGTGTTCTTCGCCAATCCTCCAATATCCAAATTTTTCCGAACCGTTTATCGTAACAACAGATGCATCTAATTACGCCGTTGGCGCAGTTCTCTCACAAGGCAAAATCGGAGAAGACCCAATGGTTGCAGCAGCCTCTAGAGTCTTAAATAAAGCCGAAAGGAATTATTCCACCACCGAAAAAGAAATGGTCGCAGTGGTCTTCGCGCTAAAAACTTTCAGGCCCTACCTTTATGGCAGGCAATTCACCCTTTTGACCGACCACCGACCACTTGTCTGGGTCAATTCTATGAATGACCCGACCTCTCGTGTACTGAGATGGAGAGAACGTCTAAAGGAATTCGATTTCAAAATCCAGTACAAACCGGGTAGAGTAAATACCAACGCTGACGCATTATCGCGTAACCCAATCACTCTCCCGATTAAATTCAAATGGCGAATTACCGAAAACCAAGCAGGTGGAAAACAACTCAGTTTAAATCCAGGTATCGCCAGACCTCATCCCTCCACCTCTAATTCGGATGATAATAGAAAGAAACCACGTGTTTCTAATCCTATTCCAGAAGGAGATCCAGAAGTCTCCCTAACTTCATATAGCGATTCAGAATTGACTGAGTATAGCGACACGGCAATTCCGAGAGAAACGTGCGATAATCAGGTCAATAATGAATCAATCGAAATCTCTAACCCAAATCAGCAGCCTGATCAACTGTCTGATAAGGGCCTCAATATAGAGAGGACACTAAATCCTGAGCTCGAAGAAATAAATTCATCTAAATCATTTAATACAGAAACTCATATGAATTTACGAGAGCAACAAAAAGCAAATTTATCTAAATCTACTACTCCGGAGCATCATATAAATTTGCAAAATCTAAATCAAAAACAAACAAATTCGTCTAAATCCATTAATTCAGAGCACCATACGAATTTGTCTCCAAATCTTAAGCAAAACCTAGTGCAACCAAAAACAAGTTCGTCTAAATCGATTGACTCAAAGCATCATACGAACTTATCTCTAAATCTTGAACAAAATCCAGAAAATTTAAAAGCAAAATTGTCTAAATCCATTAACCAAGAAACCCATACAAATTTGCAAAATCAACGACAAACGAGTTCACCTAAGCCAACTAACCCAAACGAAATGAACTCATCAATAAATCAAAATCAAGAATTCCAAGTTAACAATTCAGAAAGTCAAACAACCTACTCAGCGTATGACAGACGCAAAAGAAAAAGTTTAAAGAAGAGGAAAGATCGTGTTAGACGATATTTACCATTCCATAACATTTCAAAAGATAAATCATCGTCTTCATCAGATGAACACGAGGACAACCCTGTCCACGTGGTTCCAATAAATACAACTCAAGAACCTATCACATCACTAATTCAAAATCCAAGCTACGAAGTCTTAGGACGATACAAATTCAGAGGATCACTTGTCCCAAAATCTCACACATCTGCCGAACAAACGGTCGATGTCTTTGTTGCCTCGAAAACACAAAAAACACCTGAACTAAGGGTAAACAAAGGAAGCAATACGAACCCTCTTAACTCAACTCCTCCAATGGTTCAAACCTCTAAAAAACCCGTTTCTAACTCAGATATGGAACTGGACGATGAAGTCAATCAGTCCTTTAGAATGCTAATAGGAACCCAAACTCCTGAAAAACAGCTGGCCGTCAGCCCGACCCACTGTACAAATTCACCTCAACCAGGGCCTAGCAATAAACCCGGAATTAATCCCCAGGAAAGCCCAATGGTTATAGCTCGAAATATACAAGGAAAAAATAGCTTCCAACGAAATCTAGCTCAACAAATTTTCGAGAAACGATCACAAAAATCAGCAGAATTCACTCCATCACCTTCCAGACGCATTAGACAAAAAACTCAAACATTAAACCCAGAACCCGTAACGATTAGTGAACAAACAATCGACGTTTTTATTCCTAAACCTGTCCAGAAGACATCGCATCCCGTTGTGGACAAGGAAATTAATAATAATCCTTTACCAATTCCTCCAAAAACTGATAATCAAATTCCTTGGAAAATACCAAAACTTCCAAAACAACCAAGAGTGAAAAAACCACCACTCGAACCAACTCGTAGATCGACTAGAATTCGTAAACCAAGACAATGTATGCACTGTACAGAAACCGGTGAACATACGCACGAAACGAAAAAACGCGCACGACAGAAAAATTAGTCGAAATAACAAATAACGAAGCAGTTGTGGAAACAATTCCAGTTACAGCCACAACGACTGTACAGACTCAAACAAAACAAATAGAAGACAATTCTCCTACAATTACTGCTGACAAGAACATAACTCAGGTAAACGAACAGACTACGTCTTTAGAACACGTTAACGTAACGATCCAAGAAAACGACCCTCAATCACTGTCTGATAGTGAGACTAACAGACCGCCAAACGAAGAAACCGAAAAACAATCAGAATACGAAATCGTAATTCAAACACCTCCACAAGACGAGATTAATATACATCCAATTAACGAAACTCAAGTACCGTCGGAATACGAAATTATACCTCAGGAACAGGAAAATGACATAAATTCCTTTTCTGAAAACGAAAACACACAACCACACTATCCTCTCACACCGGAGGTAAGGATAGTCTCACCACCACAAAACGGAATCTCCCCTATTGCCGGAAGATCTCCGAATAATACAACAATCGACAACGAATATATAGAAGCAAACACTGTCAATATCATAGAAACAAACGATAACCTCGAAATGATTAAAAACAACTACATTTGTTTCATCTCAGCCGATGGAACAGTGTCAAATGAAATCGGAAAAAGACTAATTGAATTAGGTTTCCTCAAATTATCTCCTTCCAACACATTAGAAGTAGGACAAGTTCTGATTTCAAAAGGTAAAAATAAAAAAACATTCGCGTTAGTAATCCAGGAAAATGATTCATCACCTCTTACACGAGAAAATTTTACTAAAGCCTTTAAAAACCTAAAAACAAAAATGGAAGAATTAAAAATCAAATCAGCAGCAGTTTCTGAAAAAAGAACTAATTTCGATCACTCAACTTGGGTTAATATTAAAAACATTATTCGCGAAGTTTTCGTACATACAGACATTCAAATTCAAATCTGCAAAGACGAGATTATTTCACCACCAATCGAGGATAGACCAGGTATAATAAAAGAATGCCACGAATCCCCGATTGCAGGTCATAAAGGCGTAACTAAAACATACAACAGAATCCGTCAAAAGTATTTTTGGGACAATCTCAAAAAGCAAGTCGAAGATTACATCAGACAATGCGAAAGTTGCCAAAGAAGAAAGCTGGTTAGAATAAAAACGAAACAACCTATGGTCCTCACCGACACGCCGATCAACGTATTCGATAAGATCGCTATGGACATAGTTGGACCGATAACACCGGTATCAGACCAAGGTCATCGTTTTATCCTTACCATACAAGATAATCTTTCAAAATTCTCCTTTGCGATTCCGCTCATGAGCGCGACCGCAAACGAAATCGCTTTTGCATTGGTAACAGAGTTTATATGCTTATTCGGTTGCCCAAAAATCATATTGACCGACCAAGGCGCAGCCTTCATTGGCCGCGTAATGAAACAATTAACGAAAGTTTTGAAAATCAAACAAATTAAAACTACAGCCTTTCACCCGCAATCGAATGGATCACTCGAACGTAGCCATCAGGTACTCACAGATTACCTGAAGCACTACACCAATAAAAAAGACTGGCACAAATGGCTTAAACTAGCTACCTTCGCTTACAATACAAGCGTACATGAAGGCACAAAATTCACGCCTTACCAAATAGTCTTAGGTAGAGAAGCTCGTCTACCCTCTCAATTCGCATATATGAATGAAATACTCACATATGACGATCATGTGAAAAATCTCGCAATCCAACTCCAGGAAGTACGAAAATTGGCTCACAATAATTTAGAAAAAGCAAAACAAAAATCAAAAGTCCATTACGATAAGAAAATCAATCCTGTAAAATTCAAAGTCGGTGATAAAATCTACTTAGTAAAAAACCCAAAAACAGGAAAATTCGACGATAACTACAAAGGACCATATGAAATTACAAGAACATTCCCAGATCAAAACGATATCGAAATCGAACTAGAAAACAAAAAACGTAAAATCATACACTGTGACCGAGCAAAAATAGCACATTAATAAAGTCATAAAAACCCGCAAACACTCACAGTCTCGGAACCTTTTCAGGAGCATGGACAACGCTCGAAGGATGTTTTTGACCATCGCTCTCCTGACATACCTGTTTCAACCGGGCTATACACTGATCGCGTACGATTGTGGAGCACCGGCAATGAACATTACAACCTTGTCATTATTGGACATCCAAGGATGCGACATCCCTATACATAAACCGATCGTGACAACGACCAAAATACAACTTTTACAATTGGTTAAACTCTCACAAATCAAAGTAAGACAGTGCAAAGTAGAAGTCCATAGAACAATTAGATATTGCGGTATGAATTCCTATAATTCAGAAGTAAAAAATGGTATCATAGAATATATTCAGGAAATCTCACCAGAAGAATGCCTTAGAGTTCACTCAACCAAAGCCTATCAAGCATATAACATTCTATTCGATAACCTAATCATGAACTCAACTAACCCAAGACCAGTAGTAATTACAGGAACAGTTGACTATCAAGGAAATTGTCAGGGCGGATCATATTCAGACCCCTATGGGAGCTGGAATAACGTACTGGTTATAGGCCAACTATTCATTAGCGTATACGAATACGAAGCAGAAGTAAACCTTGACCTGAACGAAGTTATCCTACGATCAGGTACACGCTGTAAACACACCGCAGGTACATGCCTCGATTGGGAGGGTGGTTTCACTCAATGGAATCCGATACCCACGGAGCAGTGCGGATTTAAAAATTACGAAGTCGTATATGATGGTAGGGCCGAAAAAATCAAAGACACTAAAGATTCAATGAATGGAGAAGAAATATTTTCAATAACATCCTCAGACATAACTTTCGCGCTAGCAGCCAGAGGATTCACTTCTGTATGTGGTTATAAACTTGTGAAAACAGAACACTCAAAACTTTTCATATTAGAACAAGTCTATGGCGACATTTTCACCAAGAAAAGAATATCAGTAATAAACATGGATTTATTCGCATACATGAACGCAAAATTCGTCTATGTAGCAAAGCATTTTGGGAATCAATTAATAAACCTCTATAATAACGTTATCAAACAAGAATGCGAAATAGAGAAACGAGTCCTTCGTAACACTTTAGGGTTTGCCTCTTTAGCACCGGCAGAGTTTGCGTATCACTACATGAACGAACCGGGCTATATAGCGCATGTAGCAGGAGAAGTGATTCGCCTTGCAAAATGCGTACCCGTCAGTGTCATACTAAGAAAAACCGAGGAATGTTATCAAGAACTCCCAATTACAAGAGGAAACGAAACAATGTTCATGATGCCCAGAACTCGGATTATTACCAAAACTGGACATCAAATTGAATGTAACTCTTTTCTATCACCCATGTTTCACATAAATAACAACTGGTACCAAAGCTTACCGCAATTGGCACCTGCTGTGACACCTGAAGTGATCACAGCCACGACCCAACCATCGTGGAAATTCATAACCCCCGCATTCCTCGCAGAAAGTGGAATCTACTCATCGCATGATCTCGAAAACCTAAGAACGAGTATCATGTTCCCTATTGAACGTACGGCTGTATTAAACACAATTGCCCGAGGAGCAACGGGACAAAGTGCAGCAGACCAGGGGATAACGATAACCCACTGGATCAATGATAAAGTCATACAAGAATCCGTAGAAAGAGCTTGGGGAAAAATGTTTTCATTCTTTAATACAGTCGGTACATTCAGCGCCACACTGCTTGGGGTATGGGTAACCCTAAAAACCATAAAATTTTTCATTGATACACTAGTGCATGGGTATGCTCTCCACTCAATCTATGGTTGGAGTCTATGGCTCATTGGTTCTATTTGGGACTCAGTAACGAGTCTTCTCCTCCACCTATCAAGAAAACCCGAAAATAATAGACAAAAAACAAAACCGGGCCAACCCGAAGAAATACCTTTACAAGAGTTAATTCCAACCAATGGTAACGATGACAAGAACCAAACAATATACCCACCGTGCCCTGCACCTCGAACTGAAGATAACTCATTACCGGTATGGCAACCTCGAAGCCACCTCGTCGGTAAAACAAACGTCTGACTTACAGGGAAATATCATATCAACAGCTACAATGAAACTGTCGATAACCAGTGACAGAAGGTCACCAAAATTTCCTACTTACCGTCAGATGGTATATAATCAATCCTTTGGCGTACTCTAATAACCATCTGCGCATTTTACCTTTTTCTCTTTCTCTCTTTTTCTTTTCTCTCTTCTTTTTTTTCCCCCTCTCACGCTCTTACAACTAAAGACGTTAGATCCAACGCAACCAGATCTTACGCCCTTTAGATCAATATATTATGTTTTAATACAAATAATAGATATAAAAAAAACAAGGAAAGAAAAATAATAAAAAAAAAACAACAAAATAGAACATATAACTAGATATAGGGTGAGGGTATCTAAAAATTAAAATAAAATTTTTTTCGACAAAAATTAAGTTTTTTTGACATTTATTCCTCCCTTTTCCACTGGAAAAGGAAGGCTAATAGAATACAATTTTTTTTTCTCTCTTCTTTCGACGAACATATTTAATAATTCGGAGAATACGCCGAATAAACGCCATCTTCGGTGGACCACGCCGGATGATCCCAGTCGTCATCCGGGTGAACTTCATCGGCCCTTCCTTCAAACATCCAACGGATGTCGAAAACGTCGAATCCATGGTAATCCCAAATCGACCGGATACGATCGCGATTATATCGTCGATCCTCCCTACGACGCTTTACCTCCGCGAAATGTTCTCTCTGAAAAACAAAATAAAATAAAAAACACATTAATTAACGAACATCGAAGGAAATAAACAAAATAAAATAGGAAAAAACAAAACAACTTACCACGAACGCCTGTTCGAAATTGCGTATAAGTCCTCGTACCAAATTCTCCATAGTTATTTATTACTTTTTTTTAGAAAAAGATTAGGAAGTAACAAACTTTGCCACGTAGGATACGAGATGTGCTCTCTTCGAAGACGAAAAGCTTTATGAAGACAACGGAAAATTCAAGACAGAACAGTCCTTTTCCCCACCATTTCAGAAAAATATGAGACAAACCCTACTTGAAAAACCAGACCCCCCTTGCTATCCTTTACCATGGTACCCGTCGAACTCTGCAAACTTAACATCCCTCTTAGTATTAGACATATGTAGAAAGTACAGCGTAGCTTATACTATATATTAAGACAAGGAAAACTGTATTCAGAATATTGCAAGCATAAAAAAAAGAGAACGAAAATATACCTAAACCAAATATGTACGTCTTTAACATGGAAACTATAGACACTGCTTCTATATACTATGTATAAAATACTATGTAGACACATAGACTACATATAATAACGATTCGAATATCTTAATTATAACCAAAAACAAATTAAAACATAATCCACTATACAAATATATTATGCGAAATCTTTACATATAATCAAATAATTAAGGAATAAATAATCTTTTGAATAAATGTAATACTTATCTTGATGTAAATCGACAAATGATGACACTGTATAACAACCAATATTCCGCGATAAAACTCGATTCAAATCTAATTGAGCGAGACGCTCAATCTAAAGGAGGGAGGTGTTACGTCCTAGCCTAAGCTAGACGCCCCCATAATTTTTTTTATTACATTCAACCTTCTTTCAATCATCAGCAGGTAAACTCGCTTACCTGCTTCATCATTCGTCGATAATAAAATATATAATTAATTATAAAATGAGTAATCAAGTATGTACTCTTGCAATAGTACATACTCTCTATTATTAATATATAAAATATCAGTATAATAATACGCATAGACCCAGGCATAGACAGCCTTTTCTTTTACACAAGGACAATAGACCATGTGTTGCTCGAGCGGTTCGTAACCGGCAACCACTTGAAAAGCCATAAAAGCCTTAGCTCGAACTACCCAAACCTTCACCTAACATTTTCCCAGCAAAATACAGAGAAATATAAATCAATTATTCTCTATCTTTCTCATAGTAAAAGATAAACCAATAAACCCTAAAACTCTACGAACCAAAAACATCAACTCATAAACAATCCCACGACTTTCTGTCGCCTGACCAAAACTCCAAAACCTTATCCTAAAGAAATAATAAAATCGAACAATAGTCCTATTATACGACGATTCGATTTCCTATGCAACTTCACTAGGAAGTCATATATCAATTAACTCCTCGTTATCCGAAACAACGCCTCGCGTTCACCAAAATTCAAACGCTAGGTGAGATAAACATTTCCCATGCATGCAATCAGCACAAACACGTGCAGCCGTTCGAGACTAGAGCGATCACACTCGATAGTCTTACTCATAACCCAAACAATACACAAAGTCCAAACGCTAAATGACTTTTCTTCCAATCATCTTTCCAGAAAAGTCTCCCCCACTAACCTAATCCAATCACAAAATAACGACACCAAATTAACAACCCTTTAACCAATCCGAGTAAAAACTATAACAAATCTAAACCCTTCCACATCACCTTACCCCCAAAAAATCTAACAAAGAACTCGAACTCTAACTACGAATTGTAAAATTACTTTAGTTAGTTAGCATCGAGAGTCCGAACATTCAACTTCACTTAAAAAACCTCAATCCCGCGACAGTTATATAAATTGTACGCGAACTCTAAAAATCAAACTCGACTCTTCGAACTCCGAATTGTGAATTATCATTTCTGTTAATAATAGCTAACTCATAAAACTCAATATCAGTAAAAGTGTAAAACCAGTGTTAACCATGTGTAACAAATATCAACTCCGTAAATATTGAATAAATAGAACTATATTTATATTTAATCAAAGACAGTGTTAATCTTTTATTGAAGGAACAATATTGAACTCCTTTCACATCAACGTTCTCAAACCTCAGCCTACAAAATACTAAAAACCCAAATCCTTAAAACAATTAAAAATATAGTATCCTAAATCGGAAATCGCGGAGACCCAAATCAAAAATCCCAAACGCAAAAATCATTCGGGATTCAAAAATCGCGGTCAAGCATCAAAACCTCCGTGGATCCAACGATCCCACCTCTCGGGACGTAACATTTTCATTATATGATTGACCTCCGAAGATACTATTTCCTCAATATTTATGATCGTGTTATTTTCTTCCATCCCACTTTTAACCGACACCGCATCTTCGAGAGTTTCGAAGGTTTCCCGAGAAGATCGATTGGATTTTCTGATTCCATTATTGACATTTGTATGGCTGGTGAGATACGGATTATTTTTGTCGGGGGAAATATTGCTTATTTCACGTAAGCCCTGGGAGGAAATTTTGTATTGAAACGATTGCGAGTCTGAGCGTGGGTTCCTGTTGACAACTCGAGGATTAGATTTGTGTGAGTGAGGAAAGTTTTGAGTTTTTTTCTTATGATATTTCTGATTTGGTGTGAACGGAGATGATGTGTAGTTAATATCGTCGTTTATGGCTCGAGAGGTTGTTGTTTGTGTGAGAGGTTCTTCGATCAGCGTGTCGCTTTTTATTGTGTTTGTATTTTTTTTCCTATGGGTGGGAATTCAGACTCGTATTCTTCGGTTTCAAATTCTTGATTACGATCGATGTTTCTAATATATAATTTGGCTTCCTTCGCTGAGACCTTGAATCTATGCATGTGTTCGTTGACTTTTTTGAAGAAAATAAATGCAGGACAGAATTTAAAGAGGGAGGAGTGGTTTTCTTCACAATTCCGACAGTGGAATGTATTTTGTGTGCATTCTTCAAAAGAGTACAATCCCGAGCATTTGGAGCACCTGACTGAGGATCACCGATATTGAGCCTTAACATGACCAAATAAAAAGCATTTGTAGCAGATTTTGGGATTAGGGATGAAAGGAGAGACATCTCTCTTAACATACCAAATGGATACCGATACAGGGAGGTCACGACCTTCGAAGTGTATTTTGATTAACGTAGACGGAGAAAACTCGACTGGACTGGTAGAAGAAGATTGGGAAGAGGTTTCGTTTGTGGGAATCCTACGGTTTAATCGTTCGACACGAATGGCCTTAATGGTGTTCGGAAATACACGCAACCCTTCCATGATTTCTGCATTTGTAAGGTCAGGCTCAACTCCTCGGACCAATCCGACGACCGAGACCAAGTGATCAGGGATGAAAGCTATCCAGTTAGGGTTGAGGATTTTTATCTCTGTCGCGACTACCCTGTTTGCCACCTCCGCGTTCTTAAACGTAACGTTAATTCTGTCATTCCCTGACGGCTTAATTTCAAGCATCTCGCCGTTGCAGCGTGAGAGAACTTTTCCAATTTTCATGGGATGCAAGTTTCCAAGATGGCTTGATTCAGAGGAATCCTCTATTTGGATCAGGTAGGGAGCCGAGTTAAGGACTCCATACCTGTTTGACATTTGTCTTAAAATTGACAGTGGAATAGAATTATCCCGATTATTACATTTATTTGGGGGAGAACTAGTCTTGTCAGAAGGAGATTTATTGGGAGAATCACCGGTTTCCCGGGCCCTTTTATTATTCTCTGAAGGAGAGGACATGATGCTTATGGTGCTTAATTATTTGCTCTTCCCTCTTTTATTTCCCTTTCCTGCACTCATCTGATTAATTATGCTAATCCTTATTGGTTTGGTTGAGTTAATTATGGTGTGACGTAAATATTAGAACGATCTTACCTAGCTCAGTCGAGAGGATGAGCAGGAAAATCTGGTATGTCCCAAGGACAGTGGAGAGAGACCGCAGGACACCGTTTTATTATTGCTTTAATTGCTTATTTCTATTTTATTTTATTTTTTATTTAAATTTATACATATACACACACACACACACACACACACACACACATATATATGTTAGGGTGGGTCAAAAAAATCGACTATTTTTTTTTGAATCTGACACACGAAAACTTGTTGCTAGGCGCCTCTAGAAAGTGCTCACCAAGTATGAGCTCTTAATATTAACGGGAAGATGATGCTCATCGTAGTTTTCCATTTTCAATTTAGTCTCATACAAAAAAATGGTCATACCTTATCACCAATAAATTGTTCAACCAGTTGCATAGTCAATTTTCATAGGAAATTGAACGCTCTACAAAAATGATCTCTTGCACTTTTTTCATTAAGCTAACCATTTAAGAGATATTCAAGTTCAAAAATTGAAGTATTTTACGAAAAATCTCTTTTTTGTTTGGAATTCTGTAACTTACTAAAAAATAATTATTGTCAAATGAGTATTCATTATTTCTATAGGAAATTGAACGCTCTACAAAAAAGGTCTCTTGTGGTTAATCGATTACTCTAACCATTTAGAAGATATTCGCATTGGAATACCAATGCCTACTGATTTTAATAGTTTTTTGATAAATATTTCCGATTTATATATATATATATATATAATGTATTGTGACGATGTTACGTCCCGAGATATGGGATCGTTGGATCCACGGAGGTTTTGATGCTTGACCGCGATTTTTGAATCCCGAATGATTTTTTGCGTTTGGGATTTTTGATTTGGGTCTCCGCGATTTCCGATTTAGGATATTATATTTTTAATTGTTTTAAGGATTTGGGTTTTTAATATTTTGTAGGCTGAGGTTTAAGAACGTTGATGTCAAAGGAGTTCAATATTGTTCCTTCAATAAAAGATTAACACTGTCTTTGATTAAACATAAATATAATTCTATTTATTCAATATTTACGGAGTTGATGTTTGTTACACATGGTTAACACTGGTTTTACACTTTTACTGATATTGAGTTTTATGAGTTAGCTATTATTAACAGAAATGATAATTCACAATTCGGAGTTCGAAGAGTCGAGTTTGATTTTTAGAGTTCGCGTACAATTTATATAACTGTCGCGGGATTGAGGTTTTTTTTAGGTGAAGTTGAATATTCGGACTCTCGATGCTAACTGACTAAAGTAATTTTACAATTCGTAGTAAGAGTTCGAGTTCTTTGTTAGATTTTTTTTGGGGGTAAGGTGATGTGGAAGGGTTTAGATTTGTTATAGTTTTTACTCGGATTGGTTAAAGGGTTGTTAATTTGGTGTCGTTATTTTGTGATTGGATTAGGTTAGTGGGGGAGACTTTTCTGGAAAGATGATTGGAAGAAAAGTCATTTAGCGTTTGGACTTTGTGTATTGTTTGGGTTATGAGTAAGACTATCGAGTGTGATCGCTCTAATCTCGAACGGCTGCACGTGTTTGTGCTGATTGCATGCATGGGAAATGTTTATCTCGCCTAGCGTTTGAATTTTGGTGAACGCGAGGCGTTGTTTCGGATAACGAGGAGTTAATTGATATATGACTTCCTAGTGAAGTTGCATAGGAAATCGAATCGTCGTATAATAGGACTATTGTTCGATTTTATTATTTCTTTAGGATAAGGTTTTGGAGTTTTGGTCAGGCGACAGAAGGTCGTGGGATTGTTTATGAGTTGATGTTTTTGGTTCGTAGAATTTTAGGGTTTATTGGTTTATCTTTTACTATGAGAGAGATAGAGAATAATTGATTTATATTTCTCTGTATTTTGCTGGGAAAATGTTAGGTGAAGGTTTGGGTAGTTCGAGCTAAGGTTTTTATGGCTTTTCAAGTGGTTGCCGGTTACGAACCGCTCGAGCAACACATGGTCTATTGTCCTTGTGTAAAAGAAAAGGCTGTCTATGCCTGGGTCTATGCGTATTATTATACTGATATTTTATATATTAATAATAGAGAGTATATGTACTATTGCAAGAGTATATACTCGATTACTCATTTTATAATTAATTATATATTTTATTATCGACGAATGATGAAGCAGGTAAGCAAGTTTACCTGCTGATGATTGAAAGAAGGTTGAATGTAATAAAAAAAATTATGGGGGCGTCTAGCTTAGGCTAGGACGTAACAACGATACGAACTTTGAACGAAAAATAAAATAAAATAATAAATAAAAACCGCACGATCGTTGATCGATGTGGCGCCCGGCCGCCATATTGAAAAACTGTCAAGCGGACAGCGAAGCGTAAATAATCAACATGGCCGCCTTTCGGACATCGCGCAACGTGAAGTTAACATCGATTACATAATCGATGTTAACAATAATTTAAAATAAACAATTTTATGATTAAATTAAATTGAAATAAATGAAAAAAGAAGAAATAACAAAAATTCAAAGTAAAATAAACGAAAATAACAATGAAATAAGTAATATGCCCGCTTCACGGACATCGCGCAACGCGAAGCAACGCGAATGCGCGCGCATCGATTATATAATCGATGTTAATAATAAATAAAAATAAACAATTTTTTTATAAAATTAAGTTGAAATAAATAAAATAAGAATAAAAAATACAAAAATAATATAAAATAATATAAAAATCGCGGGAAATAAGTGAAACAAGAATAGAACGACACCGCGCAGGCGCGTTTCCCTGCCAACGACGCACAACAAAGCAAACGCGCATGCGTGGGCGGCCGCAGTTCGGCGGCGAGTCGGGTATAAAAGTCGGTGCGCGGAGCATTCGGCAGACAATCTTCTCTCTTGAACTGAAACTCGAAAGAGCTAGCAGAGAAGATCCTCTCCCCTCCCTGGCGGGTTTCAGTGGATGCTTGGGATATTGGAGTAGTTCGGTGACGTTCGACTCCCGTAGCCTGAGGTCCCTTTTCTCAATTATTATAAATTACCCCACTGATGCTCGGGATATTGGGGTAGTTCGGTGACGTTCGACTCCCGTAGCCCTGGGTCATTTTTGTTATTATTTAAACAAATTCCTGTAGATGCCCAGGATATTGGAGCGGTTCGGTGACGTTCAACTCCCGTAGTCTGGGGTCTCTTTTTCCCTAATTATTATTATTTAAACAAATTCCTGTAGATGCCCAGGATATTGGAGCGGTTCGGTGACGTTCAACTCCCGTAGTCTGGGATCTCAATCCTCTCATACTCTTAGATGCTCGGGATATTGGAAGGGTTCGGCGACGTTCAATTCCCGTAGTCCGAGATCTATTTTCCTTACTTTACAATTTAATAATTTAAATATAACAATTTTTCCCCAATAATTAATTATAAAACCACGCCAGGAACGGGAGACGTCGTGAATATTATTTTGTCATTATTGCAATAGTAATTATTATTGGCTCTCGTGTCTCCAGCATCATATTATATTATGTTAAATTAAATAAAAATGAATTAAAAACAAAAAGAGACATCGTTACAAATTGTTATTCTTTTAAAAAGCAAAACGAAGCATTATTTTCTTTTTAAAAAAAAATCAACTAAAGCATAAAAATAAAGGAAAAATAATAAAATAAAACAAACCACTGTAACTAAAATTAATTAGCAAGCAAAATATTGTTAAAAATAAAATAGGCAAAGGAAAATCCAAAATAAAACAGAAAAAAGGCATTTTAAAGGATAGAATCATTTATTTATTATTAAATAAAAGCAAAATAAGCATTGTAAAATATAAATCATTTATAATTTTGTTATTTTTCAATAAAAATCAATTTTTACATTGATTTTATCTTAAATTTGGGTCGTCTCACTTCATTTCCATACCTGCTCCTTTTTAAAATTAAGGAAGCGCGGACCTGCGCGTAGCGAGTTTACGCATAGGCAAGAGCGTTTCGTTACAGTATATGAACGAACAATTGAAGAAAAAAAATATATACACACATATATATATATATATATATTTACTTCTTCTATAATACCGCTACTATGAAACTTTTTATATAACATATATAATCAGGACGTTAAATATATTTCCTATAACCAACTACTATGAGGATTTTGTATAAAATATGAATAAAATACTTCTCATATAATATTCATTATGAGGACGTGAAAAAATAAAAGAACTGTTTTACTCATAAACTTGTAAAACTGCATAAACCGTCACACAAACTTAAAATGAAGCTGAATATAGTAGAAACGCAAATCAAAGCTGACTCTCGTAGATCAATAAAAATAGGTGAAAAATGAATTAAAAAAAAAACCGTTGAAGATCTTATTTTCGAAACTGAAATTATATTAACATCATGGAGCAAACTCTTCTTTTTTTTTAAATAGAATTATTCTAGTTAGACAAAAATTGATGGATTCACTAGAGAATAGAAGGGTTTGAAACAAGGGCAATGCATTCACCTCGCGAATAAAATCTGGAGTAACGGCTAGGATAAAAAAATATTCGCCAAAATTCGCACGCAATTTCCTTTCCTCTTCATTCAAATTATTGTCAATTTGTAGTATTGAAAAAATAATAAAAGAATAGCATAGACACTGAAGATGAAATTTTATTGGAAAACGTCAATTATACGGTCAACGGTCAACAAAATATCACTGGATAATGACCAAACTCCGAAATATGGCATTTTTCCACTTCTGACATCTCTCGAAGATTGTGTTCATTTTGCCTCAAACATTTTTTGTCCGAGAATTGAACACCGTACGAAAAAAAACTGCAATACGTTGTTGTTGAAAGAAGTACACAATAGTGGGTTCAAGGTCTCGAAAGATAAAAATACGTTTTATTAGGAGAAATAGATTAAATGTATTTCTGTATAACTTGGTCATGTAAAATATTGAAAAATGCAATAAAAGATAAAATAACATTACAATTTATCGCAATGGCGTGGAGTTATCCGTGGAATATGGCGTGGAAAAATCAGTTATAAAATGAAAAGAAAAATTGATTTTTTTTTTCGTTTACGAATTCTTTTCGAAAATGTCATTTTTTTTCCCCCATCACTCACTTTTTTCCACAAAGAAAATAGTATTGAATTGATATAAGCAAAAAAAATCTTACGCAGACATTGCAAAGATCGTGCAGAGAAGTCGATCAACAGGCCAAAGTATAATTTAAAAAAAATGTTGAATACGGGAATAACGAAAAATCCGCGTTTTAATATTTAAAAAAATTAAAGAATGTTTGAAACACTTCGATGTATGGAAACTACGTAGGTTTATTATGCAAATGTAGGATCAAAAAACCTCAGCAATGAAAACACAAACACTTTTTAATAATTTCAATATTTATTCGTGTTCGTACATCAATCGTAGGTGAAAAAAGCAAACAAATGCAAAAAATCATATTCGTGTGGGATTTTCAATATATGTTTTTTGGTTTGTTGTGTTTTATACGAGGATCGACATTAACGTAAACTACAGGTGAAATTAGATGATTTACTTTTAATAATAAGGATAATGAATTAACTTCGTACAACAATACAATCGTTTACACGTCGTTCGTAAGAAGGCTGCCAGGAGACTGACTCGCTTGTTCGCCCCTCCTTGTTCGCAAGAACCATTCTCGTTCGCGCTTGTCCCGCCGTGGCGTTACATTCGCTCGAGCCACACATACACGCACACATACATTCACGCCATACGCACATTTTCGCGTTCCTACATTCGTTTTATTGTCAAAGTTATACTGCCCTAACAAGTATCAATCGTTTTTTGAGCGTTTAAATGTTTTATTAATTGAATATGTTTTTCATCGTGAAGAACATTGTTTTATTTTTCACGCGATGTGCGTACGGAACAAAATCACCAAACTCGCCTCTTGGAGACAATAAAAGTAACATATAGTAACTAAATCGTGCATAGAAAAAAATCACATTTAGAAGTGAACACATATGTGTTCACTTCTAAATGTGATTTTTTTGTGATTATTTTGTAATGCATATATATGCATTACAAAATATTTAAGCAAAGTTTACAAGACACAATGAGGCAATAATTGCAAGAAGGCAATATTCACAAGGAATGAGCAGGTTTTGGTTGATTTTTTTTTTAAATTAATCTGAGTACAGAATCCTGTCAAAAATCAAAAGGCAAAAAAAAAGACCAAAGAACTTTTTTTCGCCGTTTATGCTAAGCTTTGTGTTTTTGCCACCACAGTATTTATCTTAAATCCGTAATCTTTTACATGCAACTGTAAGAAATCATGGACATGTTTTTGAGCGAGTTCGTTCTCGCTTCTTTGATATTTGCTCAGTAACAAATGACCGCATTGGTTCAGTAATGCACCGAGATTAAACGCAATATATGGATTTTTCAAGCAACGATTTTTCGCGTAGAATCCCGCGGCTGTTTTGATCGCGTCAACAGCGATATCGTAATGTCGCGGTGTGTATACTTGGGACAGTTCGTTGATAGAGGGCTCTATCGCTTTGATCGCGTCTACGAATCGACCAAGCAGACGTAGATGATTTCGAAGCATGTCATCATGCAGGTGATCATTAGAAGCATATCTTCCACATTGTCTAGTCGCAAACGAGATGATCAATTGATCATTTCTTATGATGCGAGCGATCTGGTGTTCGCGTAATAACGAATAAACGTGTGTATTCGCTCTTCGGTGTCTTCGAGCCGTCAGATTGTGTCCATATGGAGAATAGTAGAATCTTCTCGGACGTTGCGCGACAAAGACGTTCCCGACTCTTTCGTCTCCAGTCTCGTCTGAAAATAAGAAGAAAACCATAAACATTTTTATAAGAAAAAAAAAAAAAATTTCAAGATATGGAGGAAAAGACAGGTACTTATTGCACGACAACTGTAGAAATGTGTGTAACAAAAAATTTGATGCCCAGGCTTGAAAACTAATCTTACGATATGTTATTTTAGTAAAAAAAAATAATAAAATAATTTATTAATTCAATTTGAAGCAATGAGGTTGAATCTTCAAAATTCGAGGTCTGCAAAATAGTGTTGTGTATATATTTGTTGATTATATTAATAATCACTTGGCTAACGCTGCATTCGTTGCTGGAGAAGTTTAAGGTGAAAACAAAAGCAAAACTCTAGACGCCGTTACAATTTCATGAGTTTTTTTTTCTACACATGTTTGTGTTTGATCTTACCGTGTTGTTGGATTTCTTGTCGACGACAAGGAAGATCTATAGGCAACATCTCTCTCTGACTCTCCATTTGCGTAATATTCAACTGTAATGTAGATATTTATAAAGAAATTCATTATTATATAGCTTTCTTTTGCATTTTTTAAATATTTAGACGATGATAAAACTTACCGATAGGTGAGCACTGTAAGTTAATCAGAAAATTCGGAGCTGCTTGATTTTTTTTTTGATAAAATTATTTTGAGGCAGATATAAACGACCGTACGCGTTAACGTCGATGTGAGTCGTTCGCTGCACTCGAGGATACTAGTCCAGTCAAATTAGGAAAAGTTCTATTCAAATGGGCCACCCACTCGCCAATTTTTTTTTAGGTAGTTTCGACCTATAGGAACATAGTCCCAAGTTTTCGTAAAAATCCGAGTTGCATTTTAGCAATAAAAAATTATTAAAAATTAAAAAATCGCTATTTTTGAGTTATTTTTTTTAAAACGCGTTTTATCGAAAAAAGTTTCGAATAAAAGTTGTTCATCTAAACGTCCTCTATAAAAAAGGTCCTGTGAAAAAATTTGCTAACATTGTTAATTAAGCGGTTAATTGCAATTGAAATTAACAAATCCCGATTTCTTTGTTGGAACCGCAATTGATTGTTTAAGAATTTGTCGATTCCAAGTTCATATATGTTGTAAGGGCGCTGGACCCCAAGAGAATCGTGCAAGGTTTTTCGATCTACGAGATATAGTTTAGCAACAATTTGCGATAATCGAAAAAACTTTGCCCCTCTGTGGAATTTCCCGACGAAGGCCCACAGTGTAGAAAAAAATCGAGGAGCTTCGTATCATAGTGCCCAAGTGATATAGAAAAAAAAAATCATTTCCGGTGATAATAAATACTGTTTTTGGACGATTTTAGATTTTTGCTTATAAACAAATAGCAATTGTGACTAAAGTTACGAAGATATTTCGAAAAAACTTGAACCATCTGATGCGTTTTCGAAAAACGAACAATTGAAAAAAAAAATTATTGCAATATCTCAATTACAGCTGGAAATATCGATCTTTTTACGATTTTGCAATTTCCCATTGTTGTAATTAAGATTTATGCAAAATTCAAATTCGATAGCCTTCCATACGCTTTCGGCTACGAGATTCAATAAAATAATAAACTTTGGGAGGAATTATGGCATCGCTGTTATCAACGCATTGTGATCGAAGGCGCGCGACCAAGCGCTCGTGGTCCGACGCTCGGCTGGGCGGCGTGGTGGGAGTACCCCCTCTCGCTCCGCGGCCCCGCGCGAGCGCTTGGTTAACAAATTTAACAACTCCCTTAAAAATGGTCGTAGAACAATTTTGTTTTTTTTATTTTGTGTGTTTTTTTCGCGCGAACACGATAGAGCCTTTGAAAATTCTGTTCACTCCATAGCAAACCCATGACGATCGTTTTGTTCTTCTTTTATGTGTAATCATGCTTTAAAATCATTTTTCTGTTGATTTATCGTGTTCGCGCGGAAAAAAACACACAAAATATAAAAAAAAAAAATTGTTCTACAACCATTTTTAAGGGAGTTATTAAATTTGTTAACCAAGCGCTCGCGCGGGGCTGCGGAGCGAGAGGGGGTACTCCCACCACGCCGCCCAGCCCAGCGTCGGACCACGAACGCTTGGCCGCGCGCCGTCGATCACAATGCGTTGATAACAGCGATGTCATAATTCCTCCCAAAGTTTATTATTTTATTGAATCTCGTAGCCGAAAGCGTATGGAAGGCTATCGAATTTGAATTTTGCATAAATCTTAATTACAACAATAGGAAATTGCAAAAACGTAAAAATATCGATATTGCCGGCTGTAATTGAGATATTGCAATAATTTTTTTTTTCAATTGTTCGTTTTTCGAAAACGCATCAGATGGTTCAAGTTTTTTCGAAATATCTTCGTAACTTTAGTCACAATTGCTATTTGTTTATAAGCAAAAATCTAAAATCGTCCAAAAACAGTATTTATTATCACCGGAAATGATTTTTTTTTTCTATATCACTTGGGCACTATGATACGAAGCTCCTCGATTTTTTTCTACACTGTGGGCCTTCGTCGGGAAATTCCACAGAGGGGCAAAGTTTTTTCGATTATCGCAAATTGTTGCTAAACTATATCTCGTAGATCGAAAAACCTTGCACGATTCTCTTGGGGTCCGGCGCCCTTACAACATATATGAACTTGGAATCGACAAATTCTTAAACAATCAATTGCGGTTCCAACAAAGAAATTGGGATTTGTTAATTTCAATTGCAATTAACCGCTTAATTAACAATGTTAGCAAATTTTTTCACAGGACCTTTTTTATAGAGGACGTTTAGATGAACAACTTTTATTCGAAACTTTTTTCGATAAAACGCGTTTTAAAAAAAATAACTCAAAAATAGCGATTTTTTAATTTTTAATAATTTTTTATTGCTAAAATGCAACTCGGATTTTTACGAAAACTTGGGACTGTTTTCCTATAGGTCGAAACTACCTAAAAAAAAATTGGCGAGTGGGTGGCCCATTTGAATAGAACTTCGTAAAATATGGCCTAATTTGACTGGACTATACTGGCAAATTCGGCAAAGCAAACCACCAGTGTTGCCAGAACGTCTACGTCGCTTCTCTCCTTCTTCTCCCACTCATCAACTTTCTGTAGCGCGAAGGGTATATCCCCTGATCTGGCAACACTGAACTATCCGCAGGTTTCGGTTTCCCACATACAGTTCCCGGCGAATTCCAACGAACTCTTATATTGTTGCACTGTTCATTTCACGGAAACACTACGTAGTGGTTAGTTTGAGGACCATTCCAAGAAATGGATTTTATTTTAGGAGAAAATAAAATTTTCTGCATTATCGTGGCCTCAATCACTTTTATTACATACACGTCCTATTGCTATAGGACTATTTTTCCATTCCTAACGATTATTTTGAGGACTCGAAGATGTAGTATTCGTTTACTTCAAGGACTTTTTTTTCATTTGCAACGATCAGTTCGAGCACACGACGATATAGTATTCATTTATTTTCAGGACTATTTCCGTATGTGAATGTTGAAACTAGGGACATAATCATGCAGCTTCGTTTATTTTCGAACCTACTTCTATAACTCCAAAATGATTTTTTTTTATACATTCAAAACATTTCTGTGGATTAACATTTGTTCTATACTTTATGTATTATAAATTTTGAAAATTCAAAATCTTGTCGATTCTTGTCAATTAATCAATTAATAATATATTGATAAATTTAACCGATTGAATTTTATTTTCCCCTGAAAAGAATTTCCGAAAAAAGCTGTAAAAAAAATCTATGTCCTTGCACTATAAATTAGAAACCCAAATGCGATAAAAGAAAGTCACCTTCAGAAAAAAGTAGGATATTCCTCTACCATCCGTTTAAGTGTATGAGCATTAGATTCAACGTCCTCAAAATGACCCTTCCTTGCTTGTCTTCGAAAGCCCTAAATGATATAGTTGAATTTTGAGGACATGTCCTCAGATGTTTTTGGTATATGTGATGTCCTCAGAATATGTAATTGCCAGACACAGCTAATTCGAGGCCCGGCCTTGAAAGTGCCATTAGGAATACAAAAGTTTGAGGACTGTCCTCAAAATAGTCAAAAGTTTTCAATATAGGGTCTTGGTACAAAAAATTGGCTTCAAAACATACCCTGGGCATACATATGTTGTTGCGAAATTGTGTATAAAAAGCAGTGCGTTAAAAAAAAAAAGATAATTGCATAAAATTAATAACGAGGAAAAACGTTTAAAATTTTCTTTTCACAAATTCAAAAATGATTGCACTAAATGGTCTATCCGGGGTTCTCTTTGAAAAACAAAAAAGTCCGCTCATCTATATTTTATTGTTTCTGTATTGTTCTATTCTTTCAACTCGAAACTAACGCGTCCCATCTATTTCTGTGCATTTATTTATTTTTCTTCGCTTATCGGTCAAAATCATTATTCCGTATGGAGATCTGTACGTTTACGAAAATCAGGTTTTCCTAATAAAAAGTTGTGAGTAACGCCCGAAGTTGGTGACTAACGGGGGGCATTGTTGTCGTTTTATTCGTGACCTGATTGGTCGCTAGACTTTTATACACGGGGCTTTTAAATTCGGAGTTCTGCTGTCAGTTTGACAGATGTGAACTGCAAGTTTGACAGTTGGAACCTTGTAAATTTACCAAAATACAACGATTTGAACAACGTTTTGACGGGTAAATGAGGGTTGCCGAAGGGTTAATTTTGTAATTTGGGCGCAGCAGCGCAAGTAAACCCCTGTACGCGCGCTCCAGCGCGCGCTGGTATACCCTAGTTTCCGTAAAACAGAGGTCCCAGTATTGCACGCTACACAAAAAATATGAAAATTCGCAATTTTCAGCATTGCGCAATATACAACTGCATATTAATTATTTTGTACACTTGGTTGTACGTTTGTAAACCGTTGTACACCGTCATGCCACTATGTACACTCGGACCCAGAAAGTGCTCTCTGACAAATATATATATTATTTATTTATATATATATATATATATATATATTATTTATATATATATGAACGAACAATTGAAGAAAAAAAATAATTGCAGAAACGTGAAAATATCGATATCTCCGGCTGTAATTAAGATATTGCAATTATTTTTTTTCAATTGTTCGTTTTTCAAAAACGCATCAGGTGGTTCAAGTTTTTTCAAAATAGCTTCGTAACTTTGGTCACAATTGCTATTTGTTTATAAGCAAAAATCTACAATCGTCCAAAAACAGTATTTATTATCACTTTTATTTTTTTTTCTACATCACTTTGGCATTATGAGACGAAGCTCCTCGATTTTTTTCTACACTGTGAGCCTTCGTCGGGAAATTCCATTGAAGGGCAAAGTTTTTTCGATTATCGCAGATTGTTGCTAAACTATATCTCGTAGATCGAAAAACCTTGCATGATTCTCCAGGGGTTCGGCGCCCTTACAATATATATGAACTTGGAATCGATAGATTGTTACACAATCAATTGCGGTTACAACGAAGAAATCGGGATTTTTGCATTTCAATTGCAATTAACTGCTTAATTAACAATGTTAGCTAATTTTTTCACAGGACCTTTTTTATAGAGGACGTTTAGATGAACAACTTTTACTCGAAACTTTTTTTGATAAAACACGTTTCAAATAAAATTACTCAAAAATAGCGAATTTTCAATTTTTAATAATTTTTTATTTCTAAAATGCAACTCGGATTTTTACGAAAACTTAGGACTATGTTCCTACAGGTCCTAACTACCTATAAAAAAATTGGCAAGTGGGTGGCCCATTTGAATAGAACTTATTCTAATTTGACTGGATTATTGTATCATAAAAGTAGAGTTCGGTCTGAACAGCACTATTCGCATAGTTTGTTTGGTCAATTGATGATACACAAATATGACAAATTATGAAATAAATGAATAAACAAAAAATAATTAATAAATGAATAATATATAATGAATGATGAATAAATAAAATAATAATTGATGAATGAATAATAATAAATAATTTATAATAAATTATAATTATTCATAATAAATGAGTGCTGTTCAAACCGAACGCTACTTTCATGTTACAAGCTAACCCCAGGATTGTGCCAGACTCTGCCACTAGGCTGCTATTAGACTCTGCCGCTAGGCTGCTGTTCTACAGTAGCACTGAATGGCGGGATATTTGCGTCAGCATCACGTTACTCGATAACGTTACTCACTGACGTTAGAAATGCAAGAAATGGCGACATAGAATCCTACGTTATTTGCGTTAGAACAGTCCGGAATATGGCGTTAGTCTAACGTTCGACGTTTTTGAACGCCAGCTTTGGTTTGCTGGGGTAGTATATACTCTCTAACTTTAATATATAGAATATAAATAGACACACAGTCCTTTTCCATAAACTAGCTTTTCACATTATACTTCCTTCAAACTCATAAATGCAGCGTGTCCTCTTAAACATCACTCGACTTTCAGTCATCCCAAAAACACAGCATCCCTTATTTTTTTTACGAAAATAAGCTATAAACCGAAGTACACGGACTTTCCAGACGGACCCGACTTTTTGTCGCCAAACGTTAAAACTCGAAACAGCTTTCCCTTTATCTGCTAATCTCTGATATCGCGGACACGGTTTCACCAGGAAACCATAAATCCATCAATGCTTCAAAATCATACCATTCCCAAACACCAAACGTTCCCATACGCCTTAAGTCGTAAAAACCCACTTTCCCAAAATCTCAAAAACGCACGTGCAACAACTACTTGTAATTAGAGCAGCCCTGCTCTCGTACAGGAAAAACATAACGACTTTTCCTCCAACTATCCCGAAAAGTCTCCCCCGTAATTCGACCTATAACAAAAAAGCAACACCGAATTAACGACTCTTCAGCCAATCCTCTAATTAAACTATAACAAAATCAGTCCCTTCCACAACGTCCTACCCCCAGAAACCCTACAAAAAAACTCAACCTTAGGACCCAAAAAACAGAATTCGAATAATCAGTTAACATCGAAATCTCAGAGACTCTACATCTCTTCGAATAGTCTCTATCTTCATAACCGGGACTCATAAAATTAATATAAATCTGCGAGTTCAACAAGACGAATGTAAATCGTTTTTGAGTATACAATCATCCTAAATCCAGCGATATCTTAAATCATTAACTCCGGTCTGACCTAACTCAGAAACGTTAAACAAATATATAACAATATAACTCATTATATCTATTTAAGGAGGTTGGCTACATACGACAATATGATAAGAATTTAATAAAATTTGGTGACTCGAAAACTATGTAGAAGAAAAATCTTTAAAACTTTGTATATCCATATTTAATACTAAAGAATATACATGTTACGTCCCAAGAGGGAGATTTAGACGAATGTACGGAATTGTCGATTTAGAGCGCGATGTTTGAATTTCTGAGAACTATCGCCAGTGAGTCTTTTGGTTTCCGCACGATTCCCGTAAACAGATTAGTATATCGAAGTTTGATGTATGCGATGGTTGGTTAACCGAGTTAAGGATGAGGGTTAATCAAATCCACAGTTTCACTCTCGTTTACACTTTGAATGAATAATATAATTTTATTTTAGTAAAAAAAATAATGAAAAGATACAATATTATAATGGCTATAACTTTCCGTTGAATATTTGAGTTCACGCACTTATAATTATTCAGTATTATTTTATGATCAATGACCGAAGACTTCAGACTGATTTTAGTTTACGGATTTTGAAGTTCTGAGTCTTTTGAGAATTTCAGTGAATTCGACGGTGCGGTTTGGCTTTCGGATAAAGTCTGCTTGCTAAATTTTGTGAGTTCGAATGGCTGGAGTTCATTGTTGAGGATTTTGAGAGAGGGATATCTATTGGAAGGGTTTACTTTTGTTAACGTTTTTCGTTCTGATTGGCTAAGATGTTCGTTTGATTTTATGATTGCAGTTTTAAGATGTGGGAGAGGTTTGCGACTTTTGGATTGGTGGAGAGATGTTGGCGAATCGCAAATCTTGGTTTGCGTTTGTTATCTGTGATATGTTTTAATTTTTGTAAGAGATTCGATCTCTGCGTTTTGTTTGGTGTGGCTTACGCCGTGGAAAAGAAGTGTGTGAGAGATTTTGATTGCGCTGTGGTGACTGGAATTATTTAGGTGAACAATTATGATAGAAAAATGAATAATTGTGAATTTTTTAATTCGGAAAAGTACTGAATTATTCTATTTATTATTTAGTGCTCCCCAATTATTGACGAATGATGATATTGATTGATAGGTGTGTCTACCGACGGTTGGTTTATCGGTAAGGTAGAAGTAATTAATATGGAAAAAATATATGGTAGTCTCGCGTGAAGGCTCCGACGTAACACTACACCATCCTAGCCTACCGACGAAAACTTACTACCAGTCTACCAGTGTAATTTCTTACCGCAAGAAACCTTTACCAAAAGTGCATTTTCTACAATTCATGAAAATCAAATTTTATTCTTGATAAGAATAGATATAATAACTAATTGATAGTTTTTGAAATAATTGTTAGCTAATATTTGATGAAAGTTTATCGATGGTATAATCAGCAAAACACATTACTTATTCGTGAAACTCACTGTTATTATTATTCTTACCACTTTAATTATTGAATTAGTGACGGATGAAAGATTTCAGACGTACTTTTTAATTGAATAATTGAAATACGTGCAGAGGTTTTTTCTCTGTCAAAGTAACGTGAATTCGAAATTTTGAAAACAAATAATTTATTGCCAACCCTACGAGGCAGCCAAACCTGAATAAAAATGGAAACCTTGTAAAATTAGAAGAAAAAAAAAAATGCTATTTGTTTGTACAAAAACAACCTTTTTTTCCTTATTTTACAGTTGATTATCAACTTGATATACTTCTGCTTTTGTTAAATAATATCTTACCATGGAGTCTATTCGCCGGCTGACGAAACAAACATTAATATATTTATTTTTTAATATATTGAAATCACCAGAGCTCGAAGTAAGCTTTGTGTGGTATACGTTTGATTTGTTTACGTTCTCCGCGCTCCCGTGAGTTTGGTGTACTTGCTACGGTTAAGCGACCTCCCCTGAGTTAGCCCTGTCACGGTCTGGCAATATGAGTTAGAATATAGGTGGCCCGTAGCGCAGTGGTTAGCGCTCTGGACTCAGACTCCGCGGGTCCCGGGATCGAGTCCCACTCGGATCACCTTTTTATTCGCTCATTATTGCTGGACCGTGCCTCGTCACAAACTGGTGTCCGAGGTTTCGAACCGACTACACGCTCACTCAAAATCAACGGCCCATCGAGGCAGAATCTACGGCCCACAGCGGCAAATACTACGGCCCACAGCGGCAAATCTACGGCCCACAGCGGCACATACGAAAGCCCAGAGCGGCATAATACTTTGAATCGCCCACAGAGGCAAAAATCTTCAGAAAAATATGACGTTAGTCGACGAGGACGTCGAGCATTGTAAGAGGGGGAGTGTCACGGTTTTTTTTCAAAAGATAGTTTATTGATACCGAATAACATATTACATATAAAAGTATAAACTCCCTTACAAAAACTTTAACAAGACTTGGTTTCATATTAACTAGGTAACGTATATTACATCTCGATAATAGCAATTTTAACAAAGAATTCTTGATTTATTTTTCTTTGATTTTGATAATTAATTTGGTTTTGGCGACGTATCTTCCTCGATGTGGTCGATCATGATTTTTTGACTAGATGCAAATACCCCGGTTCGGGAAAAATCATCTTTCTTTTTCAATTGGGTTGATCCTTAATCTAAGGTTGGGTGTGGGGTAGGGAAGGAGGATAGGTGTGGTTAGGGGGAGCTATTTACATATGCACAGATAAGGCCATTTTTGTGGCCATTCAGGTTTTTTTTTTTTTTTTTCTTTTCTTTTTTAACAATCTTCTTGTTGTTGGCTTGGTTCACGATCAGTCAATGTCTGAACCGTGTTCTCCTTCTTAGTTCGTCTAGGAACCTTGCGTCCGCTCCGAGCCACCAATAACTCGAACAGAGTCTCATGGTGTCTTTTACGTCTCTCTTTGGGATTGCAATATCAAACATCAGTCTGCCTTCTTCGTAATCCGCGTGAATCACGCTTATTGTTTTGTTACAGCAGTGCCTTATTTTATGATAAAGGATCGGGACGTTCTTGCTGTTTTGGATTAATCCTTCGAAATCGCAGTATATAAAGAATTGTGGTGGGATGTAACCGGACTCGAGGTGGTTAATTATTTGGCGGCCGTTGATGCAGGTCCCCATGAGATTTTCGAGTATCGGGTTGTTTACTTTGATTATGGTTGCAAAGTAATTTCTACATAACTGGGAGTGTCACGGTCTGGCAATATGAGTTAGAATATAGGTGGCCCGTAGCGCAGTGGTTAGCGCTCTGGACTCAGACTCCGCGGGTCCCGGGATCGAGTCCCACTCGGATCACCTTTTTATTCGCTCATTATTGCTGGACCGTGCCTCGTCACAGCCCCCTCAAGTCAAATAAATTAATTTTTTTGAATGTAAATCTCTTGGGGGTCGTGCAGTGGTTTGTGGTGGCACAATTATTCAAGAGTTTAGTGGTGAACCATTCATTCAAAAAATGAATTTCAAAATTTCACCCCTGAGTTAGCCCCCTCAAGTTGATTATATTAATTTTTTTTTACAAATCTTCTGGGCGTCGTACAGTGGTTTGTGGTGGCACAATTATTTAAGAGTTTAGTGGTGAACCATTTATTCAAAAAATGAATTTCAAAATTTCACCCCTGAGTTAGCCCCCTCAAGTTGATTATATTAATTTTTTTTTTTTTACAAATCTTCTGCGGGTCGTACAGTGGTTTGTGGTGGCACAAATTAGTAGTTTAGTGGTGGACCATTTTTTTCAAAAAATGAATTTCAAAATTTAGCCCCTGAGTTAGCCCCCTCAAGTAGACTATATTGATTTTTTTGGTAAATATTCAGAAGTGCGGCTTTTCCGACCGGCGGTGTGTGTGTGCGCGCGCACACACACACACACACACACACACACACACACACACACACACACACACACACACTTCCCCACACACAGACACCCCTAACGAACACACAAATATAATAAAATTTACCTATTTGGAGGTGTATTGTGCTATGGCTGTAAATAAGGTGTGTAATACTTGGCGATGATTCTCATGAGCTCGGCGAAAGAGAAATTCGGCAATATAACCACTCATGTGATAATCCCTGCTTCCAAACTTCGGAAGCATACATCTCATCTCTCGCCACGTGCGATCTATGTTTTGAGTGTATGCTCCCGAATCGGGATCCACAAAATTTATCGAATGGTTAACCGTGAGATGGGTATATCCTATACAATGAAAATGAAATAAGAATTCAAATATCCAGGAATCATAATAAAACCCAAGCATAACATACGAACGATCTATAGAAGCAAAATTTACCTTCTTCCTCGAGACACTTGTACGCCTTCCAACAATCAGACATTATATCTGGTTTAATACGGCGTTTGATGATTTGTAATTATGTCGAAGAGGTTCGGTCAGAAACAGTTTCAACGAAAATATTTTTGGAACCTCGTTCAAAACCACCAAAGAGCCATTGACCCTCAATGACACGACCGCGATTATATTTTCGTTTACCGAACTTAGCCTCGTCGATTTCGACTATTACTCCAGGCCCACCTAACTGTGGTGTTGAGTTTTTTAAACACCAATTTTCTAACGCTTCTCGGATGAAATGTTACCAATCACAGACAGACATCGTGCTCATTTCTAACTCATTTTGCAAAAAGTCCTGATGAGGTGGTGGTAATAAAATGTAGAGTGCCAAAAACATGCAGCATTGCTCTGGCGACAAATGAGTATTTTCCAGCCAACTATTTGTTTTCACGGATTGTTTAAAACTGCACTTTTTTGTAACAATTTTTTTACCGTTCTTGACAACATTTCTTTTCTGACACCTCCAAAATTTTTTGTCTTTCGACAAAGTTGCCGGTTTTCCGCACTCCGAACATTTAACTTCCTCCGCTACGATGCCGTGTTTTTGTAAAAAAAGGATTGTTTCGTCTCGATTTTGAAATACTGTGGTTGCTTTAACCAGAGATACGTCACACCCATCGCAAATCATTTTGAATACTAAATGTCTAAGATGTTCAATTATTATACTAGCAGTGTGGGGAAGGGCACTTGCGATTCAAAACACAAAGAAATGTAAACAAACATTGAGGGTATGTCTGTCCCTCAAACCTGGTAAGTTTCGAAATATTCGAGATTTTCTCGAGTATTTTTGAAAATTTTTGAAAATGTGAAAACACCATAATTTATGGGAATTTATAGGAAATGTTAGCTTCCCCCCATGAAATATCACTTGTTGCAATGCGAGCAACAAGTTTCCGAAGAAAAAAAAAAAATTTCCATCGTTTTTGGGAAAAGCCGCACTTCTGAATATTTACCCCGACCACTTGAAAAAATAACGAAATTCGAAAATTGCTTTTTAAACCTTAGCCTTTTGAACACAATAATAAGGTCCACTTTCCTAGGGACTTTTTGACAAATATTGAATACAAATATTCAATCTCAGCTGTTTGTACCTTGAAAGGTATAATTTCACGTGAAAAAACACATCACGCACCAGCGCCACGAGTGACGGGTGCGATGAAGTTTTTTAGGGATATTTCGTTTTATGAGGATGGTGAACATGTTCATTCGTACTGTAGGTTAGTGAATTATGTTCAGTGAGGACAGAAGTACATCTTCGTGGTGCTCATGTCGCGAACAGTGAGATGAGGGCTCTCCCGCTGGCCATATTGGAAAAAGCGATATTTAACAGCTATTGTCATAAATTTCGAAAAAAAACTCTCCTTGTTGGTCAGATGATTTCCGAAACCCTCACAATCGAATTCATCGAATGGTCATTGAGGAGATGGCAACGCAGCGGGGCTCGTGCACCAAAAAAGGCCGTATCTGACTATTCAAGAGCCGTCTTATCTGCGATGTGCCTTGCTTTCAATAATCAACCCTTGAAGAAATATATAAGACATCATCAGTTTATGGCACTCACTGGTGGTGTGTGTTTGGAAAAGCCTGCAACGTACATCCGCGTAGATGTGTCCCACCTCATTCATGCGATTTGCAGGTGAAAATGTTTCATTCGTGTGAGCAATCGTGAGTTTTATATCCGATGCATCGCTCTAATGGTGGATACCGAAATTTTCAGCGAGCTGACGGAGTTGGTTTTCTTGACTGTTGCGATTGCTGTGAACGAACATGAAGATTAATTATTGACTACATGGAAATAGTCACCAAAAACAGCACGGAGGGATAAATCCTTCGAGTTACCGAAACTGGAGGAACATGCCGATTCCGACGATTTCGAATGTATCCTGGAAAAAGAAGGGCGCGACGAAGCTATCAACACTTCGTACGTGGAGCGAGGGAATTGTAAAAGACGGCAAGTCAGTGGTGAAAGAAGGGTCGGATCTCAATCCTTTCTATATGCCTAAATTTGCTGAGCGACTCATGGAAGTGGTATTAGAGTTTCCTTTGCGGACCAAAGTCGGCCTACCTAATACCGTTGGACATGCTTCAAGCAGCTCTGTTAAAGGATATTTTATCGATCTAAAACATCGAATTCTTGGAGATAATCCGTTGATAAAACGTTTACCAATGCGAGCAGATCGTTTCTTAGAGGCCCACTTACAAGACATCCTGGGGGCTGTGATTTCTTTCGAATCGTCTTTGACGAACTTTAAAGTTCATCAAGCCCGAAAGATCGACAATCGCAAAAAAACTGCACTTGAAACTGAAGAACGAAATCGGGATGTGACTATAACCCCGGTGCTTGAAACGCCCGTTCATAAAGAATTGTGTTTGCACGAACCAAGCATGGAAATTCCGGTTCGTATGCAATACTTGGACGACTCTGATTTAAAATCACAAGAAAAATGGCGCAAGAAAGATGAAATTGAGAAACACGAGTTGAATCAAGCTGTAATAATGGACGATGATCAAGAAAATGGAGAAATTCCGCTTCGTACAAAGGAATTAGAACATGATAATTTAAAATTAAATGAAAATGGGAGCATTGAAGCTGAAATAGGAAAAGATTTGTTCGATGAAGCTCTTTCAATTGATGATTATGCCGACTACGTTTCGCCGAAATCATCCTATTTGGACTCCGAAAAGGAGAAACCTCATGACGAAATAGGAATGAAATTTCCGATGCCTGGAAACATTGCATCATTGTCCACAGTCATCGAACCCGCTCCAACAAATTCTAAACCAAAATACCTGAAAAAGAAAAGTCACTATTTCAAAAAGTTTCCTGAAATCGGGTACATGAATGACCAGATGCCTAAGGGACTTAAAAACAATTACTTACTGATAAACGGCTCCTTTCTACCATTAGTAAAATTTCAAAATAAATTGTACAAGCTCTATAATACTTGTCCGTTCGACTCGATAGCCCAAATTATGCTGCGATGCGTCTTCAATGATAAACAGTATGCGTCAGCTCTCAAAGAGTCACAGAATATTACAGGAAAATTTATCATCCGTCTTGCTGAGACTGGTCCCGAAACTGATATTTATCGACAGAGAGCAGCAATTCTAATTCCCCATTACGAGTCTACGAATCAGATCCGCAATGGGAACTACAAAACATCGATTTCCATAGACTGTACGGATAGTGCAACGCTTCTTTGGAAAAGATTATTCACCGATGCACCCAGTGCAGTGAAACACTTTCAATGTACAAACCCACAATGTGGATTGGTGACGGATGATCCTGTTTACCTACTTAGAAGTCGATTATGTGCCTATTGTGAAGGAGGGATTCGGTGCTTTGCAGAAGGCCGTCAGATTTTTCCCAGTATATAGAAATGTATCATGCAAGGCACCAGAAGCCTGATTCTATAACTCATAGCGATAGTTTTCGGTATCGTTATGTGTGCAATAAGGATAGGATAGCGATACCGAAACCGTCGCTATGACTTACAGAATCAGGCCTCAGGATGTTTGGCAAAAGGGACCTTGACCCTTAATCATCATCTGTTGATTGACCCTTAATCATCATGATGATTAATTAAATGACCCTTAATCATCATCTGTTGATTGAACTTGATGTCAGAGTACGTCCAAAATTTCAAACCTTGCGATGGCAATTGAGAGATTTACCCTCAACCATTTCTTTGAATGAGCGCGTGTATAGTTGCGTAATACCAATCTATTTTGGGTGTAGGCTGAAGAGAGCAAATTTTTTGTACATTTACAGTATTCAATTTTTGATGTTTTTATATAATTGAATTATTTTTATCAATTTCACAGATTAGGCGGCATTCAACATTGGGAACACAATCACTTCGTTGGATACAGTCTTAGGATAAATGGAAACTGGGAAGCCAACAACGATCCCGACAACAAAATCAAACCCGTTTCCAATGCTGTTCGAGTGAATCCTGTTGCGGCATTCTATGTAATGATGTAGAAAAATCACTCACTGGCAAAGTATGATATTCCTTTGTATTATCACTTTTTCGTGATAATAGAAAGGAATATGATATTCCTTTCTATTATCTATTCCTATCCTATTTCTAAAGGATAGATTTCTATTATCTATCCTTTCTATTAAAGGAGTATGATATTCCTTTGTATTATCACTTTTTCGTGATAATAGAAAGGAATATCATGCTTCGATAATTTTCGTTTTTCTAGCACAAAAACGTATTCTGCTCGTCCGCCATTATAGCTTGAGGCATCACACGTGCGTACGTCCACACCGTTTATAACCATCTGGCACTTCTGGTTGTGGCAGCACTGTGTAATACATCGAAACTGCCGACTGACTGACCTTGGTTAACGAAGCAGCTGGCAGATTCTGGCAACAAATGTCCGAAGCCATAGAAAATAAATGGAGTGCGAAATGTGCCTACGTAAACGTTTGCAACGATCGGCGCAAAATTTTGACGAAGGCCCGAGAAAAAATGAACATCGATGTTTCGGCAGGTAGTTAAAACAGTTCGCTCTGTTCTCAAGAATCCGAATCGCAAAATATATTATCACAAATATGTAAACACGTGTACGATTTCCAGACACCCAGCAAACCAAAGCTGGCGTTCAAAAACGTCGAACGTTAGACTAACGCCATATTCCGGACTGTTCTAACGCAAATAACGTAGGATACTATGTCGCCATTTCTTGCATTTCTAACGTCAGTGAGTAACGTTAACGAGTAACGTGATGCTGAAGCAAATATCCCGCCATTCAGTGCTCCTGTAGAGCAGCAGCCTAGCGGCAGAGTCGGGCACAATTCTGGCGTTAGCTTGTAACATGAAAGTAGCGTTCGGTTTGACCTGCATTCATTTATTATGAATAATTATAATTTATTATAAATTATTTATTATTATTCATTCATCAATTATTGTTTATTTATTCATCATTCATTATATATTATTCATTTATTAATTATTTTTTGTTTATTCATTTATTTCATAATTTGTCATGTTTGTGTATCACCAATTGACCAAACAAACTATGCGAATAATGCTGTTCAGACCGAACTCCAACTTCGTTTTTTGAAAAACGAACAATTGAAGAAAAAAAATAATTGCAGAAACGTAAAAATATCATATTCAAATTTTTTCAGATTTTTTTTTCGACTTTTTTTCTATTTTAAGATAGAGGGGGGTTGAAAAAAAGTCGAAAAAAAAATCTGAAAAAATTTGAACGAGTTGTAATCTCAAAAAGAAAATTCTCCTCTTAATAAAATTTAAAATTTAAAATTTAAAAAATTTAAAAGAAAATTTAAAATAAAATTTAAAATTTAAGAAAATTTCTCCCCTTGATATTTTGCGCCACACCCTATCATTTCCGAGTTAAGACACTTTACTTAATGGGATTTCGAGTAAAAATGATTGAAAAAAAAAATCTTGAATAAAAATTTTGAAAACATCTCAGTGAACAAAGGATGCTTGCCGGCAACTTTTTATCCTCTTGACGATTTCACAGAAACTTCATGTTTTTGTAGTTACGAAGCTTTTTCGGAAAAGAGTCATTTTTGTGAAAAAAATAACATATTGAGCAGTCACATTGACATTTTTCTATTTATTTTGCAAAACCGCGAGTTGGTCTGTAATACACCGTAGAATTTTTACATTTTTGGTTACGCGAGGTTTGTCTTGTACGTCTTCCCCGAGCAACAACCGAACACCTGCGTCACCATCTTGAGCGTAGGCCTTTTTTAACATTTCCGCATTTATACCGGCTTTGGCGATTTTTATTTTCATGCCCGACGAAACAGCGTCGAACATTTGCAAAGATACTTTATTCATGAGGCTCTTTGCCGATAGCATCTCTGATCTTAATATATCATTAACACTTTTCGCACAACTTCTGATAGTGTTAACATCAATACCAATTGTGGTGAGAAGCTTATCTAATAAAAAATGTCGCTAACGGCATTGTGAGCATGGAATTGTCACCAAGAAAATCGAAAGCGAGTGCTTCTTGACTGAATTTCTTTTTGTCCTTTTTCCGATCTGGAAGATTCTCCCGAAATATTTCCAGGGTATCTCTTCAGGTGACGAATTAACAGCGGTGCATCAAACCTATTGAAAAGAAATGATTTTTAATGGAGGGACGTTTTTCTATATTACAACAATAGCGTGCGTATAAAAAATCGATGATATGAGATCCTGTGTCACCAATTTTTTCCAATGTACCTAAATCCGTTGTGTGCAACTAGAATCACGCTTCCCATTAGGGAACGAAGAAAATCGAGAAAATTTGCAAAAGCCATGCTAGGAGGTAGAGTGTCAATAACTCGTAGGCCTGTTACAAGCGATGCTCCAGGAGACATACCTTTTGACGGTACCATATATGCATTGAAGATATTTGGACCACAGCTAGCAGCAATCTAAAGCGCATTAAATAAATCTGTTACTAATGAGTACAGGTGGTAAAACTAGCTCAGGTGGGAAGTAGTTTTTTCTGACCTGGACGATTTCTGATGCTTTTGAAAATCCGGTGGTTTCGAGATCGAAAAGAACAACGGTACTGCGGAAATCCGTCGGTGATCCGGTTTCATCTACGAAAAGAGATAATAATTTCAACGGATCATGTCACCAAAAAAAGTATCTTGAGACGCGGCAGCATCTTGACTCCAAGTATTAAAAAGGTGCAGCGTATCTATACTCGAGATTCTTAAATTATATTGGGTATTTACCTTGTAACTCCGAGATGGAACTGAACCCACAATTCGACTGATAGGTGATGCCTTCTCGATTTTCTGTAGCAATGGATTTGCTGGATCTTTTTTTTTTGCAAATAGTCGTCTTCGCTTTATTTCGATCGTCTTTAGACGTTTCAATTTCCGGTCTCGAATTTTGTCTTTTGCTAACCGGAATTTTTTTGTTTCCCGACCGGGTGACAGCAAGGCTTTTTCATTAACTTTCAAAATGTGTTGAAATCCGAGATTTTTTTGACAGACAGCCATAGCCACTCGATAATCCAATGATTCCGATGCCACGTAATGACGATTTTTCGGATGTTTGCTCGCTACAATATTATTAAATGATTCATTCGCTTGACTAGAAGCACACGGCGCCAATTTATCAGCGTTATTGGCAAATCGTGAAAAAATTTGCGTCAGGGCAACTCGTTCATCGGGATTACATAGGGGTTCTCCGTTCGGTAAACTTCTGTAGGGAATTTTTTCTTCGGTATTCCGATGTTGACACCATTCCCCACATCCGTCGTGTTCACCATAGGCGTGAGGAACAATATTCAATAAAGATTCTTTAACTTGAAAGAAAAGCATTTGCTGAAGTACTCAATGAGCTTCGGTGATATACGCTGGGCATATAACGCGCTGGACAATCCTTTTTTCTACGTACTGCAGAAATAGTGCTGCAGTCATCGTCACCGATCAATACCGAAATCTTACAATTGTGTTCTCGAAGAATGGGGTTACGATTGACAACTTCGATTGCCATATGACTCTCCATTGCTTTGGCAGATCCCGCGAAGTTTTTTCTGCAATCGTGTTCCTCTAGTTTTTGACCTCGTTCACATCTCGCACACCGCTTACTCCGGGTGGCGTAGGACAAAATTTTCCCCGTGTAAAAACCTATTAACGAACTGTGGCCTGCGCTGGCAACGAGTTACATTGCAGGTATTGCGTTTGACGAAAAATGTCCCAAATAAACATTGTAAATTCTTATCATAACGTACCAGATAGACTATTATATGCGTGGCCAGTTCTTCTCCGTTGCCATCCAGCGTCAAATGACGCTTTCAGATCAACTGCGGGTTCTACATTTGCGTCTCTATACTCGGGAAGATTCATATTTGATTCCATTGGAACCATTGAACTCCCGTTCTCCGTGTGATTACGGATTCAATAAATAACGTGGAGTATTTTTAATTTACTATGGGATTTCATATAAAAAAAACAGTTCAAAATATTTTCGTTTTTTGGAGGGATAATAATTTAGGAAATTAGGTACGAAAAATATGAAATGTAAAAATCAAGATATTTCGTTGTAAAGTTTGTAACACGATTTTCCCGGCTCGGGTCCATCTGTCCCTTCTGGACTCCCCCGACATGCCTCCTTGAACCACGATGACCCGACCGGGGTGGACTGGGCGCCAGGTACGAAGGTACCGCTGGTAAAACCGACTTTAAGTTCGTCCACTCCGGCGCGAGGACGGTGGACGAGGCAGTTCAAGGGGGCCACGAGGATCCAGGGTGGTCCGACTACTCAGCTCAACTGAGATACTTAAGGGTAGAGGGGGTGGCTCGGGGCGAGAGCAAGGAATCGAGACTGATTAAATAAAATAGTCAAAAACCACGTAGTTGACCTTAAATGACAATTTATTCACGTAATTATAGTTGGTCGGCGAAACACAGGTAGTCAAGGACCGAAGGCAGGTAATAGGGGGTGACTGAACCGGACAACACGAAGCTGGACTTCATCAACCGTGGTTCAAACAAAATAATCAGGGCAACACGTAATGGGGTCATTGATATACGAAATTACTTAAAATAAGGGAAAATACTAACGGAATTAGTGTTCGAGAAACTAACTCAGGTAATGCGATCGAGATCTAGGTAGCTCAGGTGCGACGACAGGTAATATGGTCGCTATAACAGGAAAAGTAACGAGATAAGAGAGAATACTAGCGGAGTTAGTGTGCGCGACGCTAACTCAGGCAATTCGATCGCTGGTAGGTAGCGGCAGTCCGAAGACAGGTAATAACGAGGACTTGACACGAAATTTAACCAAATAACCGAAATAATAACGGGGTTAGTGTGCAAGACACTAACTCAGGTAGTTCAAGCGAATATTAGGTAGCAAGAGTCCGAAGACAGGTAATGACGATGACTTGACACGAAATTTAACTAAATAATCGAAATAATAACGGAGTTAGTGTGCAAGCACTAACTCAGGTAGTGCAAACGAAGATTAGGTAGCCAAAGTCCGAAGACAGGGAAAAGACCGACTCCACACGAAATGACATATATGAAATAATATTTCGACAGAAAGAAATTCGAAAGTCGAGATAAATAAACGCGAAACAAAATAATAAAGGAATCCGAGGCATATAAGACCGAAACAATGCCTAACGTACTCGAGGCCGAGTGAGAGAGAGACAGCACGAAAACAAGCCGGCGCGACGCGCTCGCGGCCGGCCTTGAACGCGTAACTCGAAAACATGACAAAATATATTTTATTGTATTAAATAGCCTAGTCAGGCTAATTTAATACAATAAAATAACTCAACGGAATTATCGATAAATTCCGTTGTAGTTCGCAAAGTTTTATAATTAAAAATGAAATAATATCGCGAGTCACCAAGGGGGACTCGACGGACTCATTGTAGTTCGCAAAGTTTTATAATTAAAAATGAAATAATATCGCGAGTCACCAAGGGGGACTCGACGGACTCATTGGGGCTCAATAAAACAAAAGAATTAAGAAAGAAGGACGATAAAAGAGCCACATTCTCGCTCGATTATTTCCGTCGTTCTTCCACGCCAATCATAATCGGCAAAACACAATAATTTACTCACTCCAAATCCCAATGTTCCGACGAGTCGGAAAGAATAAAGGAACGGGCTTACCGAGGCGAAATTCTCTGCTCACGTGGTGGTTGAATTGGCTCAGGAGCTCGATGAAACAGCGACTCGGCGTAGAGACACGATTACGAAGAATGAATTGTTCTCGCGCCTCGGCAAGACTCAGCGCTCTCCTTGTTTCTCCCCACCACTCGAGGACCGCTGGACTCAGCCCTCGCGCCTCTCCTGTGAATTAGCCGAAATTCTCGACTTCGCGACGAAATTATTACGTGGGAATCTCGAACGAGGCTCTCGCGACAATCCCACCTCCAGCGGGCTTTCCACGCCGCAGGGGCTTTTCCTCTTGGGGACCCGGCCGATGTCCGACTGAAAGGTGAAGGGGAGGCCTCCTTCGAGACGTGAGGCGTCCCTTTACGTCCCGGTGGGCCCACAGTGCCACCAGGCTAATCGACACCTCCACCCCAGAGAATCCCAGGCCCCACCTGACGAGGCGCCGTTGCACACGGGCTGCAGTCCCTGCAACGTGGAGGCGAACGGGGCAATTCTCGTTTGCGATGGTGAGAAAGCCACGGACGGCGTTCAAAATGGCCGATAACCAGCGTGGTCTTTCGACCGTTCGCAAGTCGGACTCGGGTGGACGAGAACCAACGGCTGGGGGGGTGAGACTGCCGAAAGAGCCCGTCGAGGTTGACGAAGCTGAGGCGCGAAGGCGGAAGGCGAACGGCCGACGAGGGCGACTAAATGTGACTTAAAATAATAGAGGGTTTTACGTGCTCCCTCTCGCTCTCTCTCAAACGCAATTTTTGACGATAAACGCAGGTAATCGGATTCAGGGAGTTTAAATCTAAAATTTAACAATTAGACGCAATGCAGTCCTCGCAATGTTCTCCACGACGAGCCGTCGAACGGCGTTACGATGGACCGGACCCCCGGTCCACTGGTCGACCAATCCGTGCGGGTGACGTGGCCCAAAAATGTCACGTTACAAGTTTTTTATTCGTGTTTGAAAAATATACTAATTGTAAATACATCAAATAAAGCAAGATAGTTATTCTGCTACACTGAGGGAAAAAATTGTTGGATCAATCAAATATCTCACTACGGGGCGCCAATAAAATTATGTAATCATAGCAACATTATAAAGTGTTTAAAAAATACACTTGTTTTTCAACTAATCACACATTTATTTTGACCGAAAACTCCGCCATTGGATCATCGAAATGTTCCAATAACATCAAATGTGTTTCAATAGACAATATTTTTTCTCTCGGTGTAATAATATGAATATATTGATTTACCTATAAATTTATGTACAAAATTGATATAGGAAAATTCTCACGTTTGCAACTTACTCCGAGTGTAAATTGTTCGATATTGTCATTGCAATTTCCTGCCGAACACTTTCCTCGCAGCTATCGCGTGCTACAGCCTCAATGGCTGGACCTACGAAACGCTCATACCTCTTTAATATAGCTGTCGAGAGTGTTGGAATATTGATGGCTGACAAAATCGTATTGATTTGGGCTTCACCGATACCAGCATCAAATAAAGCTGCAATATAGAAAAATATATTATGTATTTCTCATAAATTTATGCTTTTTCAATAGAAGCTTTTGTAAACAAAAGCGTTGTATGGTTTCCCTCACCAACGGCTACTTTTCAGTTAACATCGAATATTCTCAGCGCATCACGGTAGTAACGATTGGTGTGGACGACGTGAATTCCATCACACGATTGGCATTGAATCGTGAAGATGCTCGCCAACCCATATTGTTGCTCCGACGTGTCTTAGTGACAAAGACGTATCGCACGTTGTACACCACAGTTCATCTCCGAGCGTCCCAATTTCAACGACTCGACGTCCCTCAACAACCGGCTCACTTGGATTATGACATTCCTAAAAAAAAAAAAAAAAAATTGATAACAGTCAAAATAACCAATTTCATTAGCGTTCTTTGAATTAATCAGCCAAAAGCAAATTCACAGAAAAAAACTACCCAAAAAAGTACAAAATTTTCAAAAAATTGGCAAGATCAAGAATGATTTACATTCAGCACTAAAATTTATAATATCAATAATAGGACAAGTATTTCATTGTCTCTTGAGGATGGAGTATTTAAAAAAAAGCAAAAATAAGTTCGTTATTGGAAAAAGTCACCAATGTATAAAAATAAAAATCGGTCCAAAAGAACAGAGTCCAGAAAAAAAATCAAGATAAAACAAAACGTGGAGAAAAAAATTTCAAACGAAAAAAATTAGATTGAAAAATAATTTCGGCCGTAGTACTTGGCGAGTTTTTTGCTTAGGTAGAATCACGTAATGTATTTTTCATGGTATGAACTCGCCAAGTACTACGGCCGAAATTATTTTTCAATCTAATTTTTTTCGTTTGAAATTTTTTTCTCCACGTTCTGTTTTATCTTGATTTTTTTTCTGGACTCTGTTCTTTTGAACCGATTTTTATTTTTATACATTGGTGACTTTTTTCAATAACGAACTTATTTTTGCTTTTTTTAAATACTCCATCCTCAAGAGACAATGAAATACTTGTCCTATTATTGATATTATAAATTTTAGTGCTGAATGTAAATCATTCTTGATCTTGCAAATTTTTTGAAAATTTTGTACTTTTTTGGGTAGTTTTTTCTGTGAAAACAAATGGAAACGAGGGTTAACAAATGTACTTGTCCAAGGTTTTTTTTTCCCCGGGCAGGGGATTTTTGGCCAGGATATCACTTTTTTTTTCTGAACCTTTCACTTTCATCATAAAATTTTGGAATTTATGGTCCGCCATATTGAATCCGCCATTTTGAATTTCGAAACTTTGCATGTAGATTGTTAATCGGTGAACCCAAAAACCCCCGCGTGCCAACTTTCGCTTTTCTTAAACGATTTTCGCAGTTATTGTCCGCCATTTTGTATCCGTCATCTTGAATTTCGAAATTTTGGGTGCAGATTTGTAATCAGCGACCCCGAAAACCCTCGAGTACCATATTTTGCATCAGCAAACAATTTTTGCATTTCTTGTCCGCCATATTGGATTCGCCATCTTGAATTTCTAAATTTTGTGTGCAGATCTGTAATCAGCGATCCCGAAAACCCCCGAGTACAAAGTTTTGAGCTAGTTGCACGTAAGGAAAAATGTGTGTTTCAAAGGGTCAAATTGATATTTTTTTTTGCGTGAATTATTCCGACCTTACCATCTGTCAACACGGATCTACGAGAAGTCCGCAAAAAACACGCTGTTTACGCGTCTCGCGTCAAAACTACCGTCAAACTTTCCGTGGTATGGGTACAAAGGAAAGGACCAATGGGAACTCGCTACTTTTGTCGCCGAAGACCGGCTTCGGTGGAAACGGGTTTTGATGGGCATCAAAACGCCTTTGATTGTGTCGTCTGCGCGCATATACAAACACACCAAATCCTTCAATGTGTTAGAATTTTTGCATAATCTTTACCCTGTGCAAAGTTTTTTCTCAGCAAATACGGCATCAATTGTGCTGAATTAAGGCTTAATCGAAAGATTTTTTCATAATTAGTCTCCAGTTCAATTTTCGAGTCATCATCTGTCTCCTTAGCTTCGTAATTCGAGAAAATGACTTTCAGTTTTTACCCCCACTACCGAATTTTACTTTATTCAGAGATAATATACTCTGGCGAGCCTCGGGCCAGCAGACGACAGAGCTGTCAAATGTACTTGTCCCGAGACTCTACCGAGTCTCTTGATTCTGTTTTTTTAACCTGTAACCAGATTCGCTTTTTGCCACCGTCGATGACTTTCTTTGTCCGTTCTTTACTTTTTTCGTCACAAATCGTCCCCGGTTTTTGCCTACGTCACTCCGCACTGTGTGTTTTTTGTCGCTCATAATTTAAAAAATTATGAGCTAATATTTTTGATCCACTTTTTTTACGCGTGTCACTTTTGACGTTTGTACCGCGCAGGACTGTCAAATCATGGTGGTTCGCAGGGCGCTGGTGCGGCGTTGTCATATCGGTTTTTTAGTAAATTTACGAAAAAAATGTCAAGTATGATAATTGATTATAATTGATTTTTATTAAGAGCCGGACTGAAATCCGAATAATAAACGAGTGCCCTACTCATGCGCCCACAAAATACGGCCCTCCGCGAAAGGATTTCCTTAATAATTCAGCCAAATATTTTTCTTGTTCGCTATTTAAATCGGGTGTACAAGTAATCAATAATCGATCGATCCCTGACAAATCGTGACACCAAGTCTTGGGTGTCAACTTGTAGGATTTCATTGACACCCAACACTCAACCGAGGGTGTGCAGTGTTGACACCTGAAGGATCAAGTGTCAACACTACAACTTGATAAATTCTGCTCTCGGTGTCGACACCCGAAGGACTTGGTGTCAACACCGGCTTGAACCGACGCTTCTTATGGTGTTGACACCCAAGGAACAGAGTGTTGACACCAACTTTTCTCGGCGAGATAGCCTGCCGGGATAGTCGTGCCCGAGACTCTTACCCAATGGAAAAAAAAATCCAGAATTTTTTTTTCTTAAGAATTATGCATATTAGACGAATTTGGAAAGACGTTAGTGTTTAATAAAACTGCCCTTTCATAACAGCTGGAATAAGAAAAACTATCATTTTATTTCAAAGTCACACAATTTGCAGCTACGTCCTCCCGCCAATATAGACCATTTGGCAATGTGATTTTAAAATTAATCATACCGAATTCAACGGAAATCCTTACCGGATGATATAGAAATCAGGCACGCTATCCGCAGACGCGAAAGAAGGCCATCTGTTGGCCGGCAGGTTCTCCTTGGCCAGCAGATGGCGATATGTGGCGATTTTCGCGTCCGTGGATTATCTGCTCGATTGCTATATAATCCCTATGATATTTCTGCTGAAGACTGAATTATTAATTTTTGGATATTGCCAAATGGGCTATAATGCCAAGAGCACATAGTTGCGAAATGTGTAACTTCCAAATTGGATGATTTTTTTTTTAGTTTGAGCTGAGATAAGAAAAGCAGTTTCAGCGTCTTTCCAGAATTGTCTATCGGTGTTGACACTCTTTCCTTAAGGTGTTAAAACTTAAAGCAACGTCGGATTGGAGACAGTGTTGACACCTGTTCCTTAACGTGTTGACACCCTGAGCAGCATCTAGTGTTTCGGCGAGCGAGACGATACGAGAAAATGTCACTGTCAAGATTGCCTTTATACAATCGAGCATCGATATGTCATTGACGTTTGACACAACGCATAAAACAAGCTGTGGTATTGATCTTGAATTTGACATTCGAGCTGAAATCTCGTCTCGATCTCGCGTTCGGTATTTATTCGAAAATTGACAATCGAGAAAAAATCTCGTATTGATCTTGTGTCTCGAATATTTTAAATATCGCACATTTACCCGTGATCATTCTCAAATGAGTATTTAATAGAATTGATAATTAATATTAAACATTTTGTGAGTCGTATAAAATTGCAACGGAAACATGAAACGAGGAATACCAACGAGCAAAAAGATTGAAAAGCGAAGACATTTGGAGCAAATCGAACCTGACGATTATGCGACCAGTTTTTCTACTCGAGCAGTGGAAGAGCCTCCAACTACGGAAAATCAGGCCAACACAATTGTCGAAAATCAAGTAGTTGTGAGCTCCAAACCACACTCATCAAAACATCTTCGAGGTGAAGCATTCGATATCATTGTAGATGAAAATAATATGAAATTCGCCACATGCAAGTTATGCCCTGACAAAATGAAAATAAAAAAATGACTAACGGGAGTACAACGGGTCTAAAAAGACATTTAGAACGAGATCATCCTCAAGAGTATGCAGAAATTTATGGTACAGAAGTTGCGACATCATCGAAGGTATCGTTGTTGAATACACGTAAATTTAATACGATCGACAGCATCGTAGTAAAAAAAAATGCATTTGTAGAACACACAATTTATATATTTACGTTTCCTACACTTCAACCCGACTTCTGGAACAATAAACATTTATGTTAATAATTTATTAACTATTTTTTTATGTTGGTTCTACTGCATTTTATTATTACGAGAACATGGGGCAAAATGAACGTTTGAAGATTTAATCCTAAAACTACAACCCCATTTTTGCTATCCTCAAACAACAAACCAGGGTGAATATGTACCCCACGCGTTTTGTATTCATAAAATCGTTTTAAAACCAGTAATAGACTCGTAAGTACATGGATCTCTTTGTTTTTTTATGCGAAAGAGAATGGTAAATGGACAATTCAATCATTAAAAATTGAGTTGAACATCGGAAAGTCCAGAAAAATGGCCAAAACATTATTTTTCAAACAATCGTCTGAGGTAGAAATCTACCCTGGTTCGTCGTTCTAGGGTTAATTCAAATTCATTGATAATTATCAATAAAACGTAGTCACCGGGATAGATGGAAAGAAACAAATTTACACATACACCATTCTTTGTAGGAAAGGGAGAAAAATGGGGTAAATTCGTAGATTTTCTTTGCCTTATTCCCTTCTGTCATACGACAAATGAACTGTAAGTCTGTTGATACATGATGTTGATTATGTGTGTCTATCTAAACCTGAACCACTATTGGCGAATCCTTTCGGAATTTCACATGTAATTAGATACTCATGGATGTGTTCTTAAAATTTGTATTTAAATTGTCTACAAAAACACTTCGATGAGACTACATGTTTATCTCACTCAGCATATACATCATCTTACGTTACCATACATTCAAAACAATGTTTAATGCATTTTCAGAGCGGAAAAAAAATCGAGTAACTTTTTCACAAGAGAAATTCGACACTATGTTGATTGACTGGGCTGTGAAGAAATACATCCCCTTTAGTTTCTTTGATGATCAATCAACCCAAGATCTATTTCAATATCTCCACTCTGACGTAAAAATTCCGAAGCATGATAGTTTTCGCTCGAAAACTCTTCAACGGTTTTCTGCAATGCGAGAGGTTGTGTTCGAGATATTGCATGAAAACAGCTCAAATGTTTCTTTCACCGTTGATGGCTGGACATCCATAGCTAATAAATCGTATCATGGAGTGACGGCTCATTTCATTGATGATCAATGGAATATGCAAGCGTTAGTTCTTGATTTCGCACCAAGCAACGGTCGTCATTCTGGTCGAGACATTGCTGAAATCTTTTTTAACAGTTTGAAAAAATGGGATCTTCTTTCTAAAGTACAAGGCATTACCCTCGATAATGCTTCTGCAAATACAAAATTTATGGCAGAACTGGCGCCTCTCATGGCTGTAGAGAAAATGCATTTCGACCCCACAAATCAACATTTCCGCTGTTTTGCTCACGTAATAAATTTAGCCGTTAATGACATGCTCCGAACTATACAGTCGAACATCGATGAAATCGAAGATCAAACGAATGAATCGAACGAATCGGAATCTGACGATGACGATGAAGTTTTTCCCAACAACTGTACGAGGGTACTAACAAAACTTAAAAACGTTTTCCGCAAAATGAAATACTCCGAACAGTGGACGAACAAGCTCAAGTTATGCTGCGAAACAACAAATTCTCGTATGAGCGCGCCCAATCTCGGAGTTTCTACTAGATGGAACTCTGTTTGCGACATGATTGACTCAGCGCTGCTAATGAAGCAGGCCTTAAACTTACTTTGCGGAAATAATGAAGACCTTCGTCGATACTTTTTATCCGAAATGGAGTGGTCCCTTCTAGGCGTGTTGGTCAAATTTTTGCGGCACTTTAAAGTACTGTCTACTGCTCTAGGGGGAGAAAAATACGTAACCTTGCCGCTTGTCGTAATCGGCGTTAATATGATGCTCGATAAGCTCGAAATATTCATCACTACACACCAAGAACCAGAGAGCAGTGCTTCAAGTGTTGTCCGTGATGCCGCAATTGCAGCTCGTGACAAATTATTGAAACATTACACGAAGGCTAATTGGATTTATTGTGTTGTATTAATTCTCGACCCGCGACACAAGTTAGAAACGTTTCAGAAAACGGCATGGGGAAAGGAAATGGCGAAAGAATCAGTCAAACAATTTGAGTTTATATATCGGACGAAATATTATGAAACTAAAGTTTCCAATGAAGTTTTTACTGACCGCAGCGGAACAGATCCTTATGAAAGTGTGGAAAGTGTTGATACTACCACACTAGATGATATTTTGGATTTAGGATCACTTTTTGAATCTAATGCATCACCGAGAGTTTCGAGTATCAATTGGCGAAAGGAACTAGACGACTATTTCCGACTTCAACGGGCCGATAAAAATGAAAATATTCTTTCGTGGTGGTGTCAGCATGAGAAACAATTTCCCATATTGGCACTAATGGCTAGAGACTTTTTAAGTATCCAAGCCACATCTGTATCCGTTGAACGTTTTTTTTCGAAAGCATCCCTGACAATTCGAAAACATCGCAACCGACTTAATAACGAGTCAGCACGAAGTTTGCTGTGTTTAAATTCATGGCTCACTTGTAGCCTATCTTCCAAAATTGTGAAAAAACTCGAGCGCACTAAAAAAAGTTTGGAATAACGTATTTATTTACGGATGTATAGTTTTTCTCTTTAATTAAACGTTTGTTATCTCGTTCTTTTCAATTCCTGTATGCATTTCTGTATAAAATCGTTCATTTATGCTGTTATTAATAGGCTGGTAACACGGGGTTCAAGCAAATACTTCTTTACAATCGCAGCAAATCGTTTTATTGAATAAAATTTAATCACCTTCATGAATCGGTTAAAAATCAACAAGTACGATTTTTACCGCCCTCTTCAATCCTGCAGGAATGAGCAGATTTCACACTTTGAACTACGGAGAAAAGTAAACAGTTTACCTTTGTTTTACGAACGAATCGATTATAGAAATACCCAGTTTTGTGAAATTGTAAAGACGAGGAGGAATACTTGAAAAAAGTAAAAAACGGATGGCAACTATCAAAAATAGGCTCCGTTGTTAATAAATAGATAAAAAATATATTGAAATCATCATTTTCTAACGTAGCCAAGAAACGTTGGTTAATATTCTATACAGAAAAATTATAACCTGACACAACAAAAATTGAATAAAAAAAAATCGGCCGAAGTATTTCGCGAGTTCGTAACGATAAGTAGAAATATATATATACTTAGAAAGTATATAAAATTTATATAATACAAATATACACTCCCGCTATAATTAAGTAAATGTGATGAGGCACGGTCCAGCAATAATGAGCGAATAAAAAGGTGATCCGAGTGGGACTCGATCCCGGGACCCGCGGAGTCTGAGTCCAGAGCGCTAACCACTGCGCTACGGGCCACCTATATTCTTCTCATTATTGCCAGACCGTCACATAAAGGAGCAAATGAAACGTAATTTTTTTCTGTTTTTCTATCATCTATCAGAACTGATCGAGGTCCTATACATAGTGATAAAATTTCCTGCTCATCGAGGTCCTAGAAAAAATGAACCATTATAACTGGATATGTTATTTACGATCATGAAAATTGAAATTTTCCTGGATTTGAGAGTAGGATTTTGTGAATAAAAAATTCGCACATAAAAAAAAATGCATAGTAGTTTGGTGGATAACAAAATATCAATAAATGTGGATGAAAAAAAAAATTTAATTTTTTTTGAAACGGCAAAATGAAGCTCAATTTTTCCCCTTCAAAATGACGTTTGTTGAATTTGATTACGTCTATTTTGACCAAGCTATCAAATTTTTTCATGCGGCTGAAAATTTGAATTAGCGTACGCATACTTTAGAGCGGGAGTAATATATATTATTATTGAATAATTTTAATTATACAAGATAAATACGGTAAGAGAGTGCAAGGTACAAAAATGGTAGAGGGAAATAGGCAGAGATAGCGGTCAGAGAGTGGTTTAATAAAAAATAATTGGCCAAAACCGTCATATTGGAGTATATAAGAGCGCGACAGGACTTGCGCTGACTTTTTTTTAGTATGGTTTTTAATACTTGGCGTTAAGCCGCTACCGCGTTTCTTCTTTTGCAATACGAGGACAATCAGTGAAAAAAAACAACCACCTCTGAAACCGCTGAAAATTGGAACGATTGAGATTTGTCTTGTAACCAATTGTTACGAGTACGTTAGCTCTTTACGATATTTTAAGCATTTCGAGAATCAAGCTCGATCTCGCTCGGTCTCGTTCGATCTCGCTTGTCTGTTGCCCTATTACGAGCCAAGACAAGCATGAGACTTCACGTCATAACGTCGAGAAAAAATATTGAAACAAAAAACGAACGCAAGAAATATCGAGCAATATGCTTGACAGTCTCGTCTCATACCGAATCACTAGCAGCGTTAATCCAGGTCGGTGTTAACACCATGTTCTTTCGGTTTCAACGCCCTGAGGATCGGTGTCAAGATCAGGTGTTAACACCGCAATAAAATCCTACCAAATGACACCAAACACTGAACACCCAAAAATTTCAGTGTCGGCGTTGGTCAGGGATTGTACATTTCAGTCGAAATGAGTCACATATTTGGGCAGCAACTCCTTTAGGGCTTTTGACAAAACTTTTTAATGTTTAATTGAAATCTTCGTAAGTGAAGGCATTATGCGTCCACAGAGGACCCAATTTTCAGCACTCGTTGCTAAGTGGGCTAATTGATGCACGTTGTAGCTTACATGTTTCTCACCATACAGCGTTTCGACACCGGCAATGAAATCAAGTAGGCACCGATGTGCATAAATTAATTCTGATTTCAGTAAAGATTTTTCAATCAAAATTGAAACTCCATCGACTAACAGAGCCCAGTGACGAACATATTTTTTTGGGAAAAATTTTGTGAAAAGTGGTAGACTATAAGCTAAAAGAAAAGCAATCCATTCATGAGCCTTTAGGTGAGTTCGATCTTTTAAAGGTCTACTTGTTCTCGAAAATTCCGATGTTGGGAAAAATAAGAGAAGAACAGAATCTATGTCATTAATAAGTTCTCCAAAATAAAAAATTTCTCTGTGATTAGAAGAATCAAACCATGAATCAATAAATTGCCGGATAACACCTAATCCAACGCAATGCATCCGATTGACATCTAAACTGTTGTAATGTTGAAATGAGGTAATTTACACAAAATCGATTTTCTTTTTATTCCTTTTCAGTCTTCTTTCTTTTCTTTCTTCGCATGTTCGAGAGTTTGTTCATGGGTTCTGAGACCTTCTCCGAACGCGTTTCCTTCAACTAAAGGATATACTCGCACAAAGCCTTTTTTTTCTTAACTCGTTTCCCAGGATGAAGGCATAATCCACATCCGAATTTGCCATTGTATTGTGTTGAACATCTCACCACTGGACGAGCAACAGCATCGCAAACACCCATCAATATTACAACTCGTTTAGTGTATTCATGACCATCGTACTCATATGTAAATCCTTCATTATAAAGTTTTTTAGCTTCGGTAACGAAAGGGCTCAAATACTCGTTCATATCTTTGGGTTTTCCTTCTCCAAACCAAACACTTGAAAGAATAATACGATTTCGGCGTTCTAGAGGATCCAACTCGTTAATGGTGCATAGAATAGGATATACTGATGTATTTGAGCTTTTGAATATTGGCGTTCCATCGACACTAAAGTTGATTGATATTACGTTTTTATGATCCTTGAGTCTCTCTTTATACATTTTGCCATCGTAAATATCTTCAATTGCAAATTCACAAATTTTCTCGCGATTCTGCGAATGTAGTTCATGTGTATTTGTCGTACTAAAAATTGTTCGAAGTTGATCTCTCAATGATAAATACAAAAAACTGCCTTCATTTAATGAGTAATCGATTTTTCCACCACAACTTGGACATTCCAATGGCTTGTTATTCGTACATCCCAAATAATTTCCACATAAAATGCAGATACAGTGCGTAGCGACATTTTGCGAATATTGTCCAATAATTTTTTTCCAATAATACTTTGAACTTGTCGATTCATCTATTTCTGCGGAAACATTGATTGCTCGTGCAATATCTAAGCCGATTACATAAGACGTGCTTCGAAGCCATGTAATCGCCATTGCAATCAAATTACTTAATTAAATTTTGTTTTGGAACATTCAGTTCTTTATACGATTCCGCTTTTTCATTGCATTTGATGGCATTATTTCTATTATTGACTTCAGTTTCTAGATTTGGTTCGTTGTTTATACTTTGAAACATAAAAACTAACGCGTAATTAGCTTTCTCAGCGAAATTCGACGATTTAGGGCCTTTATTTCTGGAATCAATCAACCCCTTGTACGTTAGATCCTTTGTATTCACGCTGACACTCTCTCGAGTCGAAATTTCATCCAGTAGAAGAATTCTGTGTCGCTGCGGTTCTTCTACGTTTGCCAGAGAAATCTTGAGAACTGCAAAAAATTCTGAATCGAAACCGCAACCCGTAAGTATTTTTTTTTTTTTTATATTTCACTTCCTGTGTGGTACACCCTTTCGAAAACCTCACCGATACAGCGTGTAGCCACAACTAATGCCCCCTGGTGGCAATGCGAGTATACTTGAGCACGGCGACCAGGTAGCGCTTAGGAGGGCCACCTCCTCTTTCCTTCTTGTTCCGTGAGCCAGCCGATGCACGGTAGAGGGCCACCATCCGGGCGATAAGAACCGCTCGAAAGGCACCGCCAAACCGTGCACCGACCGCCCACGCAACAAGCGAGGATTTTTGGACCTTCCAATATTTAAGGTGGTTGCCCAGCTACCAGGATTGCAGTGAAAAAACACTTGAGTATGTCAGAGGTGTTTGCCGGGATTTGAACCCGGGCTGATTTAAAAAAAATTTTTTTTTTTAAATGTTCATTTAGTCGTCTTACATTTTACATTTTTTGAAGGTTAATATAAACATATAAAAAATAACCATATGTTTTGGTTATGTGGGAGGGTACATGATTGCGTGCTGCAATACTCGTATCGCTATACTTATCGTTTTCGTATTTTAATGTTATTTGTTGTTATAATATATAATATTTTATACTTATTAGTGCACTGACGAACGCTTTTGTTGAGTATAGGCATGAGGAAAAATTGCGATTCAAAAAAACCTCGCCGTAGTTACGTAAAAGTCAGTCTTAAAATTATCTTATATACTAGTATCATGTTATGTACATTATATACACTATTTACAATATATCACATTGGGATTAATCCATATTTATTATGTTTTTATGCCTTAATTACGATGTAATCTGGGTCGGATTGTCCTTGCTTCTGGAAGTTCTCGTATTTGTTTTGAGTTCATATTTAGCCACCAGTGTTTATTGAAATTAAGCCTGTAATAATCGATTAGGTCTCTGTATGGTATCGAGGTTGAACGAGTAAACTTATTAGGGGTATTAGTGTAATCATGATGGAGTATCGTTATTCTTTAGTTCGCTTTGTTTCTTTTCCAATGATACAGTAATGAAAAATTGGATGCACTTTGTATGATGCCCATTTTATCGCAATATAAGAAAGCTTGAGAGGTTGGGTAGCCTATTGTTAACTGTCGTTCTGATACTTGATCGTTTTGATTTGAATTTTCGGTTATTATGTCATTTTGTATGTTGTGTTGTTTGCTAAAATAGTTTCTGGTGAGCTTAATAATGAATGAGTCGATTCTTGAGATGTCAGCTAAATTGTATATGATCTTATTACTAATAAAAAGTTTGAATTCGCTGTGTATGGATCGGTATTGGTTTAGACAAGCTCTTAGGCATTTCCTTTCAAAAGATCTTCATTGTTCCATTACTGATTGGCCCACATTCCACCAAATGGGTGCCACATAAGTTAAAATGGGTCTTATGATTAATAGGTATAAGATTATTTTGGTTCGGCTGGTTAGGTTTTTATTATAAAAGATAGCGCAGTTGGCTTGAAAGGCTTTTTTGGCTTTTTCAAGTTATATTTTTTGATGTATGTTACCCCTAAGTAGGTAGTCTAGGTGTACTCCAAGGTATCTATGATTAGCTATTATTGAATTTACATTAACAGCGGCTATATTGAGTTGGTTATTGGGTATGTGAGTAATGTCCATTAGTTTTGATATAGAGAATTAAAGATAAAATCAATTTTAGCAGTGTTGGCAGCCACCTGGTTTGTTATGTTGTTGAGTTTTTCTGATATAATCGTGGCTATGTCACCTTTGAGGTCGTTGATCCATGTGGGTTGAAGATCTGTGTATTGTTGTTCTTTTTCGTGTTGTGGTAGTCTGAGGCTTATGTTTGAAGTTGTTGTTGTTGATCTCATGGTCGGCTGTTGTCTTAGTCCTTGCAGGATTGGCATATGAGTGTGGCGCGTTGTCGTCGATGTTTTTGTTGCTTGAGCGAACGAGATATTTGGTTGAGTTGTCCTAATGTGCTCTATTTTCTTTTGTATTGTAGATATTTTTTGCTGTTTTTGATTTTTTTTTTAAACTCATGGCTAGTTTTATATATGAGCATCCTTTATACGAAGCTGGATGACCTGGTTGTTCACAGTTAGCGCATTTTAGGAGTTTTTTGTTCCCCGATTTTTCGATGTTGCACTTTCCTGGTCCATGAGCTTGGGCACATTTAACGCATCGGTAATCGAGTTGACAATTTTTTGCTGAATGTCCTATGCGTTGGCATCGTCTACATTGATATATGTTTAGTTTTCTCAGCCGTTCCCATCTAATTTTTTGGTATGCCAATGTTTCTGTTTTGAGTAGATTGTCACTCCTACTATTGTTGGCTAGTTGGACTAACTCAGCCCATTGCAGTGTTTGCCTCCAGGGGACCTGTCGCAGGTAATATGCTCACGCAGATTATCATAAAAGCAATAATTCTGCTAGAACAAATCGGAGCGAAGATCCATGGTGTAGTGAGCGACGGTGCGAGTACAAACAGAAAGTTCTGGACTGAAGTCGGTGTAAATGGAGCAAAAGGAATGGTTCGCCACTATTTCGAACATCCGGTGACAGAGGGACGAAAAATATACGTTTTTTCTGATACCCCGCACCTGATTAAAACGATTCGTAATCGTCTACATAACAACGGAGTTCTACAGGTAAATACATATTTCGTACATTCGGAATTAGGCATACGCGAAAATGTAATCAATAAAATTAAAATTAAAACTTTTTATAGATGGATCCTTCACAATCGGTCATCAAGTGGCAGCACATCAAAGTTTTACACGAAAAAGATCGCGAGCATGCAGGGCCTGGTCAAGCCTTGGTTTGCCCGAAACCATCATCGAATCATATAAACCTCAATAACTCGCTGAAAATGCGTGTCCGATTAGCGACTCAGGTGAGCTTTTTGTGTTTTGAAAATCGACGGATTTGAATGTTTATTGGCTCTTTTCAATAAATTACTTTATTGGTATTGCTTTGGTTTAGGTTTTCAGCAATTCGGTTGCCGGTGCACTAAGATTTTTTTCGTCGTACGTACCGGAGTTGCGTGAGAGCGAAAGCACGGCTGCATTTTGCAAATGGATGAATAACATGTTTGATGCCTTGAATCGTAAAGACCCGATTGATGGAGTTCAACCAGGAAATAACGATTATAAGGTATGTCATGGAAATATTACAGCGTCCCACTCCGAATGTATATGGGTCATTCCACCAAATATTAACTAAAGTTGTGCCGGGGGGTCTGAACTCTGTATAGCAAAATTTTTTATTGAAAAGTACATAACAAAGAGAGCTTTCATGATTTTTTTCAAATTTTTCCATCGAACCCTTCCGAAGATACAGTAGATCGAAAATTGCAAGATTTACAATTATTGACTTTGATTAGTGAAAATATTAATCCCGTGTAAAATTTCTACAAATATATTAAATATTGGTGTCTGTGTCAAAAAATCTCAGCTTTCCGAAAAAAATATTTTTAATTTCCTCAAGTTTCGGGAAAACCCCGAAAAATGAGATCAAAAAGTAAAATACGCTTTTTCTACCAATGTATCATTTTTGATATTTTTTAAAATATTTTTTTCGAAAAGTTCAGATTTATTTACACGGGAAATATAATTTTTTATTTTGGGAATATTTAAAAATAAACCTTAGCAGAAGAAAGTTGAAAATTTCATGATGAATTACCGATCTGTATTGTGCTCCTATCACGGTCGTCACACGAACTATCGAATGAAGTTTGAAGATCTCGGAGAAGTGACCAAATTTGTTCCACATTAGCACTAATTTGGACTTATCAAAGATAAACTACATCGTACGTGTCATGGCGAAAATTCGCAAAATACCTCTGAAAAAGTGTTTCAATCCATTCAACAAACCACCATCTCGTAAGTTCTAACTTTTTTACGACTATAAATATGAATTTCTTCAATATATAAATATTCACAAATATTCATAAATATAAAAATTCATAAATATGCATAATCTTCTGTAACGGAGCAAGCTCTACCACAACTCGTAGCAGGTTTCCCTAGCGCCATCTCTGGTCAAGAACCTGTAATATAAAATAATAATTAATTAATAATCATAAATGATGAACTACCTCACAAATTGACCAACAGAGGGCGAAGTTTCTCATATGTGGAAAGGGGAGTTAAAGGAAATATAAAGGCAAGGAGCGGTAAGGAAATTTGTCAACTTTTAGATGAAAGGAGATCCCAACGTCTTAGCACTGAAATTAAGTGGTAACACCGGATAACAGTGCGGAGACGAAGGAGAAACCAATCATTGGAAAGAGATCGGTAATAGGGAATGGAGAAATAGGAAACGGGAGATAAATTTTAGGAGTCCAAGGCCAAAACGACGGAGGCCTGACCTGTGTCCAAGGCGACGCAAGTGTTATTGCGACAAACCATAGGGACACAGGGATTTGGCGACTGGGTTTTTGACCAAGGAATAATCAGGGAAATTAAGGGTGACTAGTGGACAGAAGGAGGTGTTAATGAAGGCAAATTAAAAACTTACCGGAAACACCGCCGTCCTGAGATTCTCCTATCGTAGGTCAGCAACAGAAATCCAACGTAGAAGAGAAAAAAATTGCGAAATTAATGGGAAACAACAAAAGCAAGTAAACACACGATACATAACCTTACCGTCTCACGAATACACACAGCCGTAATTTTCACAAATTTGAGCCAATTGTACTCAATTCTCACAGAATTACTCAACAAACCCGCACAAATAAACGTGGACCTTTGAAAACACCGAACAATTTGTCAGACACGTAAAATCACGATAAAACTGTAACGCGATCCCGAGCAAATTTCATCGAGCAAACGTCGATTGTCGATAATTCAGTGATTGTCTAAACATAACTGTAAAAAGGGAAATTAGTGTTTTAATTGAATAAATAATTTATGTAACAGATTCCAACACAAGATTTACACTTCTTTAATCCTTATTTTCGTGCTCCGAACCTTTATTCAAGTATTGAAACTCCTACAACGTTTCACTTCATCTTTTTCACTGCAGATAACAAAAAAAATCGAGATTTACGTAGATTTCCGGAAGCACATCTGTGGAAATTTAAGACCGCTGATAGTAATAAGTATCTTTGCTCGGCATATAGAAACGGTGTTGCAAAATATAAACCACCATCGGAAGCAGATACCCCCGATATGCAGAGTGTGTCCCAGGAACTTGCTACCGTACTCTCATGTCCATCGACAAGTTCATTGCAACGAACATCGTCAAGTGATTGGACTGAAGATCATTCTATTGAAAATTTTTTGAAACTCAGTCCAATTCAACGAAAAAAGTTAGTAGAATATTTCAATAAATAAATAATATTTAATATTTTATTGGACATTGACGTCAAGTGATGTATTTCAAATTGCAGTCTACACAGGGAACAATACGTGACGAAGAAATGCGATGAGATTCATGAAGCAGTATCAAAAAAAATCAAGCTTGAATGCGGAATTGAAACCGAAACAACAGCAGGAAAAGTGCAAAAGGATTTTGCGTCAATGTTGGCGAATCTGAAAACCCGTTACCATTCTGAAACTAATAAGTAAGCTTTTCGTACGATTTTTTGTACGATTCATACATCTTTAATTTTTTGATGTGCTTTGTATAGTTTATATGCTTGTTATACTTCATATTGAGGTATTGTCTGTATTTTTAGGTCACGTAAAATTGAGTACCTCTCGGTATTGCCAGATACGTGGAGCATTTGTGCGATCGAAAAGGAGTTTAATTGCTCGTACTGGTATGCTCTGGCTGCGAAAAATCTTTCTGCAGGAACCGAACTCGGGACTGAAATGTCTGAATCTACACGTCCTGGAAATAGATCTATTGACTCAAACGTTCGCCAACGTGTCATAGAATATTACGAAGATCAAGAGAATGTAAGAGAGATGCCAGGGAAGAAGGACGTTAAGAGACAAAAAAAAAAACAATTGATCTTTAACCTCCGTGAATTGTACTCCAATTTCATCGATAATAATCCAGATCTTCGTATTGGATTTGCCAAATTCGCCGAGTTGAGGCCTCAGCATTGTGTTTTGGCTGGAGCGGCGGGCACCCATACAGTATGTGTGTGTACTATACACCAAAACTTGAAGCTTATGTTGGAAGGTGAGCTTCATTTTTTAGGTTTTGTTTAGTATTCAGCGAGTTTGTTTTCTGCATAAATTTTCATGTATGCGGGATGAATATTATATACACCGAAACTTGAAGCTTATACCCTCGCTGCGAGGGCATCTCTTCAAATGGGCATGAGGAACGAAATTTTAACACCCTTGGCATTGTATGACTGGGCACGTCAGTCATTTAAAAACATCGATTTTACTTTTATTTCGAATAAGAAATACGAAGAATACGCAGTACAGCTAAAGTCAAGATTTGCTAATGCTGTGGCTGTAAAAAAGACGCAATCTATGCATTGTATTATCCCTGATGCCGAGAATCATGGGTTTGCTACTGTAAGAAATGTTTCTCAGTCAACAGTGACAAGAAAAGTTCAGATAATAAAAATTCGATCCTTGTCATAACTCTTTGGTTTTTTATTCCTTACCCACTGCACACTTCGGAGTCATATATTTACTACATCATCGCTCGATATAATGCTTTGTACAGAAATTTTTTAACTTCGGTCCATAGTTCGTGTGACGACCGTGACGGCAGCACAATACAGAACGGTAATTCATCACGAAACTTTCAACTTTCTTCTGCTATGGTTTATTTTTAAATATTCCCAAAATAAAAAATTACATTTCCCATGTAAAAAAAATCTGAACTTTTCGAAAAAAACATTTCAAAAAATATCAAAAATGATACATTGGTAGAAAAAGCGTATTTTACTTTTTGATCTCATTTTTCGGGGTTTTCCCGAAACTTGAGGAAATTAAAAATATTTTTTTCGGAAAGCTGAGATTTTTTGACACAGACACCAATATTTAATATATTTTTAGAAATTTTACACGGGATTAATATTTTCACTAATCAAAGTCAATAATTGTAAATCTTGCAATTTTCGATCTACTGTATCTTCGGAAGGGTTCGATGGAAAAATTTGAAAAAAATCATGAAAGCTCTCTTTGTTATGTACTTTTCAATAAAAAAATTTGTTATACAGCGTTCAGACCCCCCGGTACAACTTTAGTTAATATTTGGTGGAATAACCCATATATGTTGAATATATAAGTTCCTAAAGTCATAAGAATATGTATATACAAATTGGCTTGAATATTTTTGTAGATGATTGGATACTCATTGGAGAAGCTGGATGCATGGGAAGAACACGTGCAAAAAGGGCGATTGTCAAAAGAATTGTTTTTGACGAAACAAACAGCTGAGGGTTTACGTGTGACTTTGCATTCAACATTGGATTTGGTTGAGTATTTGGTAAAGTATTGCGGCTTTGAGTATGTTTTGACAGGCCGAGTGAACCAAGATCCTCTGGAGGTTTGTGTAAAAAGTCGATTACAAGTTAACTTTTCGGATAGAAATAACATTTTTAATCAATAGGCTTTGTGTCGTGGGCTGGCAATGCGGAATTCTAAACATCTAGCAGCTTTTCTCCACAAATTATTTAACGGAATGTAAGTTATATATTTCAGTTCTTGTGGTTGTGGTTTTTGTCTTTTCTTTTGTGACGCATGCCTGTTTGCTTTCGGATTATTGTTGACAGAAGTTTTTTTGGTACCGTACGACAAGCAGGTGGTTGCGACGATCATCCCTCAATGCCGACGTTCCTGAACATTTACAAAATCCTGTCCGTCTATAGCGTTTTAAGACCGCCCAAGACAGGGAATTGTTCAATAACAACGAACAATCCGACTGAACCTTTAGTGACGCTGGGTGATCTTAAAGCTATTTATTATAATCCCGACTCATCCAAAGACCTCGCAACTGCTATTAAAAAAGAATTGCAACGATTAATTCAAAACGAAGATTGGGATTTGGAGCACGTCACAGGAGAGCACGACTACAGTTTGCCTGAGGTTGCTAACTGTGTCATGTACACCTTGACTGCAGATTTGACAAGAAAAATTTCCAACTCCGTCAAATGCTTGGTATGCAAGGAAGCTTTATTGAATCCTCCAGATGCGACGGTTCTTCTTCCCGAAGCATCGTTGCAAAATTGGCAACAACGGAACGGGTTGATACATCCAAACAAGTATTTGTACCGTTTCGTTTTATATCTTGAGAATAGCTTCCAAACCCACTGCCAATCTTCCAATGTGTTTGACGAAATTTGCACGATGTGTATAATTATAAGGCTTTGTCCTTCCCTTGCCAAATCCACGCGCATGAAATTTTATACCAATTATTACAAACTTTTATTTTAAAACGAATGCAACAATACTGCGCTCGTAATAATTCCGAGCAAAAAAAAGAAAATCAATGGAGCAAGAAAAAATCGAAATTTTGCAAAACTTGATTGCACTTCATGTACAGTTGTGGTGATGGAAGAAAAATAAATATTTCAAACGATAAAACTTGTGTTCGTTCATTTACTCCATAATTCCATTTATTATTTTCCTGTCTATACCTCTATGCACTAGCTACCTATTGAATATTTTCAATTACATCTTGAATATTGAATATTTGAATATTTGCAATATTGTATATTTGAATATTTTCAATATTCAATATATAGTCATATACCCCAATCGACCGTAAACCCTGTAAACAGAAGGCGGCCAGAAGACCGCCAGCGCCACGCTGCGGGCGTTACAGATCGCGAACCACTTTTTTCGCCTGTGTCAGCCCCCTGATATTCACACGAGCTAAAACGCTTATTTCTGGTCGTATAACCTATTACTTTACGCGTGTAGAATCCAATTGCAGTACCGTGACTTGGAAAAGCCAAATCAATGAAATAATGACTTCAATCCGCCATAGTACTAATTTATCATGATAATTATGACAATTCATTTTATTACTGTACCTGTAACTGATTATTACTGTACCGTAACTGATCGTCAATTTAACAATATTATCTTCAATCCAATCGCTCAATTCTGTCAACCTATTTGTTTCATGGAATGTTTTCAATACAATATTACAAATTTAGAAAACGTAGGTAAAACGACGGTTACAATCCTGAGAGAATCAATTTTTATTAGCTTTAGCGAATAACTAATACTATTGAACTTATAACTTAATCGGTGAAACTGCTTTTACCCTTCTGTCTCTATGATTATTTCTCTTTCTTTTTTTAAATTCTCCAGGCAACTCTCTGAAGCTAATTCTTCAATCGCTCTACCTACTTTTTTCTCAATCCGTTTGAATGTTGAAGAAAGCATGATTGGAACGTTGGCCGCTGATAATATTTTATTAAGGTGCCTGTTGCCAGTACCACTTTCAATTTTAAGGAATTCTATCGATAGGAAGTTTTCCATATAACGTCCTTAGGAATGTATGCGGGACACTTGCCAGCTGAAAATTGTACTTGATAAAAAAATTTGTATTAATTTCGTCATTTAATAAAAATGATAAAAAATTCCACAATAATTGCCATGCTAGGAACAACAATTACCAACATTAATACCACTCAAAAATTATGAACAGATTGTTTGAACAATTAATTATTTAATTATTTACTGGTCAGTTATTTTTCATCTCATATGAATGAAGTTTGTGCATTTTTCTGAATGCTTATGAATTTTATCAAAGTTTGCATAAGTTTTCCTAATATATATGTCCGGATTGACAATAAAATGGGAAGGCAATAGTCAAATTATTAAGAACTTTATTGAATGAAGGTTAGAGAATTAATTAGGAAAAACAGAAGATAAACTATTCATCTTCTCCCTTTGAATCTTCCCCAAAGACTGTCTTTTTTCATCCTTCTCGCTTTTCTTTTTTCTTTGCTCCACTCGTTCTGATGTTTTTTTCCATCGCTCATTGGATCGTGTGAAACACGATTTATTATTTACGATTTATTATTTATCACATTTATTATTTATTCAAACAGTCTTTTTACATTATATAAATCCTACACTCGGCCATCCTACAATGATATCGCCCTCGATATCACTACTCTTTATTTATTGAAATGGTCGGATTCTTTGTTTTTGTTTTGTTGTTAATTTTCTTTGATGTATTTGCTTCTTTATTTTCTTCTAAATCTGTCTCATGATCGTCTTCCAACGTGTTTGCCAATGGCTTCATGTAATCAGCTGATGTACTTGTTCAACGTGGTCCTTCCTGTTTTGTGTATTTTTTTTTACAAAACAACTTTGTTTTTCAAGTTCAAAAAGAGTGAATAAAAGAGGTAAGAAAAAAACAATTTTTTCACGGTTCAACTATAAAAAGGTGAGTCCAAATATATATTTTCTTTTTTACAAAACAACTTGTGTTTAAAGTTCAAACAGAGTGAATGAAACAGGGAAGAAATTTTTACGTTTCAACTATAAAAAGGTGAGTCCAAATATTTTATTTTTTCCAAACGACTCCGTGTTTCAAGTTAAAAAAGAGTGAATGAAACAGGTAGGAGTACACAGTTTTTTACGTTTTAACTACAAAAGGTAAGTCCAAATATATATATATATTTTTTACAAAACAACTTGTGTTTAAAGTTCAAACAGAGTGAATGAAACAGGGAAGAAATTTTTACGTTTCAACTATAAAAAGGTGAGTCCAAATATTCTATTTTTTCAAAATGACCCCGTGTTTCAAGTTGAAAGAAAGTGAATGAAACAGGTAAGAAAAAACAATTTTTTTTACGTTTCAACTATAAAAAGGTGAGCCCAAATATTTTATTTTGTAAAAACCACTTCGTGTTTCAAGATAAAACAGAGTGAATGAAACAGGTAGGAGTACACAGTTTTATATATTTCAACTACGAAAAGGTGAGTCCAAATTTTTTTCTTCAACAAATTCGTAACTAAGATTACGAGAACAAGGAAAGGTACGATGACTACGAAGAGGACGAGGAAAATGACTACGACGAAGAGGAGGACGAGGACGAGAACAAGGATGGCGACAAGAACGAGGACCGCGACGATGACAAGAACGAGGACGATGACTAACACGAGGACGAGGACGATGATTTCAAGTTCAAATGGAGTGAATGAAACAGGTGGGAGTACACAGTTTTATACGTTTTAACTATAAAAAGGTGAGTCCAAGTATTTTATTTTGTCAAATCCGCTTCATGTTTCAAGTTAAAAGAGAGTGAATGAAACAAGTAGGAGTACATAGTTTTATAGGTTTTAACTATAAAAAAGTGAGTCCAAATATTTTATTTTGTCAAAACCACTTCGTGTTTCGAGTTAAAACAGAGTGAATGAAACAGGTAGGAGTACACAGTTTTATATATTTCAACTACGAAAAGGTGAGTCCATTTTTTTTTTTTTTTTTTTCAACAAATTCGTAACGAAGACTACGAGGACGAGGAAAAGTACGATGACTACGAAGAGGACGAGGAAAATGACTACGACGAAGAGGAGGACGAGGACGAGAACAAAGATAGCGACGAGGACGAGGATCGCGACGATGACAAGAACGAGGACGATGATTTCAAGTTCAAGTGGAGTGAATGAAACAGGTGGGAGTAAACAGTTTTATACGTTTTAATAATAAAAAGGTGAGTCCAAGAAGAGTTAAGATAGAGGGGGGTTAGAAAAAAGTTGAAAAAAAATCTAAAAAAATTGAACGAGTTATAATCTCAAAAATAAGAAAATTTCTCCTATTCATATTTTGCGTCACACCCTATCATTTCTGACTTAAGGCACTTTTCTCAATGGGATTTCGAGTAAAAATAATTCAAAAAAAAAATCTCGAATAAAAATTCTGAAAAAATTTCAGTGAACAAAGGATGCTTCACTGAGAGAAAAAATTATTGAATTTGAAAAAACGAATTCATTAATTAAATCAAAGTATTATTTCGATTATTTATTTGTTGAACCATGTTCATTCAATAACATATTGTTACGAATGTATTACTCCATTACATTAAACTCTTCTTTAATAGTACCAAATGTATCATAGATTTGATTAAATTTGCATTCATTGGATTAATTAAATTTATGCCATCATAAACATTGGATTATTTGAATCTAAAAATCGACTTCAGGGCGAATTTTTTTTCGGACAAAATTACTTCTTTGAAAAAATTCATCATTATTTTACTTCAAAATATTGTTTTATTCAAATAGATTCGATTGAATTTGCATTCACTGGATTAATTGTATTTATCGCATCACAATCTTCAGGTGATTTGAATCTAAAAAACGACTTTAATACGTAATTATTTTTCTCGAAAATGCGACAGTTTTATGTCTTACACTTAAATGTATTACGAGTAAATAGACGATTCGATAGAGGGTAAATATGTGCGGCCGTAGCGCAATGTATACCGCTCCCGACTCGGACACCGAGGGTCTCGAGTTCAAATCCTACTCGGATTACATTTGTTTTCTTTCATCGTCACTGGACCTGCATTACATTGGTGTCAGAAGTTTCCGAGCCAACAACACGTTCACACAAATCTACGATGAATAGCCCAAAGCGTCACAAACAAAATCAGCGGTACAGGCAAAATCTATGAAAAAATTCGCAAGAGAGTTAATATATGTGACCGTAGCGCAGTGGTTAGCGCTCCCGCCTCGGACACCGAGGGTCCCAAGATCGGGACCTATTTATTTTCTCTTTTCGTAACTGTATCAATCTATAATTTGTTAGATTCAAGCAAATTTATTTATTGAAACAGAATTCTGAAGAATCGATTGAAAAACATTAACCAACTAAATATATAAGGGAACCAATCAAATATGTTTTTACGAATAATCAAATAAATGATTTTTTTCTTTTAAAAGTACATTTCATTGGTTCTAATAATTTTTTCTCTCAGTGTTGCAGGCAACTTTTTATTCTCTTGCGAATTTCACAGAAACTTTTTATAGTTACGAAGCTTTTTCGAAAAAGAGTCATTTTTTATGAAAAAAATAACATAATTTTGCAAAAAATAAATCGTACGCAACTTTTCCAAAAACGAAATTGAAGATACTGAGATCCCCTTTACATTTTCCATAGAGATAACGATTGGAAAAATTTCTCGCGGACCATGCGCGCTATTTGAAACGTTAAAAAAGATGTCGAAAACCGCCCAACCCCAAAAATACGTACTGGACCCAAAAAAAAATCGGAAAAAATGTTTAAAAAGCGCAAAATGAAGCTTAATGTGTCCCCTTTAAGGCACCGTTCGTAAAATTTCTATATTTCTTTTTACGACTGAGTAATCTAACTTTTAGTGCGTCAAAAAATTTCGTCAGGTGTTTCCATACTATTGGACGGTAGTATATATATATATATTTAATGTACATATATGTCGAAGATCGAAGTGAAGTGGCCTGGCGTCCTTCAACTATTTTTGACAACTGACAGATGAGAAAGAAAGGAGAGCGAGGAGTCAGTCGAAGCGAGAAAATCAAGATCGCTTGACATATCTTTATTATCGATTTAATCATCATCGAAAGTTCGATTTCTGTTTTGTGCATAAAAATAAAAAGACTGTTCCCACACGTCCCACACGCAAAACTCAGAGTATCAGTAGTGAATTCCGAACCTAATGCTTCGTGACGCGTCGATATATGTATGTCTAAAGTAATAATCAGCTGTCGCGCCTCGCGCTGTCTCTCTCGCTCTACTGCTGCTCATTCTGCCTGTTTCGCGCGCACGTGAAAAGTAAATAATTAATGTGAAAAAAATTTGTATATATATATTTTTATATATTATATAAAGAATATATATTATTTATATGTATATAATATAAAGTATACTTTGAAACCCAAATGACTCATATATTGTTGGTTTTAAGGACTTCTGGATGTTTTGGGGTCGGTCCTCATTTTTTTATATACGATTTGTTTACTTCAAGGACAGATCTCAAAGTCTTTACGATATGTGCTTCATAGATTTCGGGATCTTTGCGGCACTCCCAAACATACAAGGACCCAGTCCTTGAAATAACAATACACGATTCGAGTTTTTCAAGGACTTCGTGTTTTTTAACGAAAGGTGTCAGAGCACTTGCTATTCTTTTTGTCAATGAATCAGATGGTGGCGCTAAAAATATGGTGACTGCGAAATTTAACAATATTTTGTATTTTACGGCTCAGCTATGTCGCACCCATGTGGTGAGCGAACCTCACGTTACCTTTGTAGAGCTTTCGAATCGGTAAGGATCCTGTTTTCTGAATTTATTATTCAAACTAATCATATATTACCGCGATGTCGCACATTGAAAAGAATCACGATGACAAATGTTGATATTCGACACAAATCAAGGAGCTGTAAAACGTAGCAATATTTCAATGGGGCAGGGAAATCTAAAGTCAAAAGTAGAGACCAGCGTGCTAGATGTCTTTTCTACAATGACTCAGAATGAAGGAGCTGTGAAAAAATATGAAAAAAAAATTACAATTTTTTAGTTTAAACAGTCACTGCTTTTTTTTTTATTTCTTTTTGTTTTATTACAATAATCGCCAGGAGAAAAGGAACCAAGACGAAACAAATTTGATGATGAACATTTCTGTAATTATTGCACAAATACAATAACGTAATAGAAATATTAATTCCATATTTAACTCTCAACGTTTTATTGTATAAATATTGAAAGTAATAAGGAATGAAAAATGAAGTGTTCCAAGTATGACGATTTAAAGATCCTTAAAAATCGAAATACCGCTATAAATTTGTCATTTCTTCAAACGCTCGACAGCGTTCTGATGTGACGAATAACCAAACGCGGAAGATATCTGATACCCTCTGCATACCTACGTAACCAATTCCGACTCCAATTAATACTCTCGTGTGATAATGACGAGTTTTGCTAATTCACCTTATATATGAATATGGAAATATGATGTACTACAGTTATTTCTCTCTCTCTTTTTTCTCAATAACAAATTCACGTATTTACGAAACACTACCACTTCGAAAAATTGTATGTGAAAATAATTGCGTTGTATTGAAAATAATACGAGGGACTGATCATCGCTCGCGACGATATGAGCTTAAGCTTATAAGTTTTTTAAGAAAGGATCTTCCATTCTTTCTTCTCTTTTCATCTTTTCTTTTTTTTTCCTGTTTTTTCCTTTTTTCTTCTCCTTCTTCTTTGTCCCTTTCATCTTTTCTTTCTTTTTTCTTTGGTTAGAAGCTTTTTTGCTTTATTACTTATGTTTTTTTTTTGCGTGTGCAGCCAAGTTTGCAATTGTGGAACGGTTCTTCCCTTTAAACAATCATGCTTATCTATCAAATTTTGCATTTCAGCACCGGATGGTAATTTTCCAACGTCGAGGCTAAGTTGGAAAGACGTCAGTACGATGTTGCGTTCCGCATTCGACCATCGTCTTGGCGCCAAAGTTCTAGAGAAACTTTTTTGTGACGATACAAAACTTGTTTCTGAACGTTGCAGTGTTTCCATTGATTGTTCAAATTCTTCACTATCATCAGAATTTTCCGCATTGTCGCTGTCAAATCCTTGAGCTGTTTTCAATATTTTCGAAATTTTAACGATATCCGTTTCCAGAACCGGTTGACGGTATATGTCTATATGGATCTTTTCATGATGCCCCATAAAATTCGCCAGTTGTATGACTTGAGTGTCACTTAGATTCACATTAATGCACCTTGTTGTAATGTGTTTCCGAAGTTTCGTCCCGCGGAGAGCATTGGGAATTTCTGCATCGCAATCTGTTGCATACTGTCGCATCAAGTCGCAGGCTCTCAAATATTTGAACCGATCCTTGTCGGTGGATGGCAGCCCGAATAAATATTGGTTCGAATCTGGTACTTCCGCGTTCTTTCTATGCTGAATAATTAGTTTCAGGCAATCCAATATATCCGTGTAGATTAACACGGGAACGCTTCGGCCAAGCTTGCCTCGAATTTCAAACCGGACATAATCATGCGCCAGCTGTTTTCCTTCCTCTGATTGAGCGTTGTACGATTCTTTGTCTGCCATATCGATACCCTGATAACTATTGAAATCCTCCAGATACAAACGTTTGATCTCACCAGGCCGGCGACGATTAAACAGCTGCAAGGATAGTAGTGTAGTCTCAGCCAAATTTTTCCAAGCTTTGTATGAAAACTCTCTTTGAAGTGATTGATAATTAGCCGATCGCTCAACTTTTAAATGCGAATGCAATTTTCTTATATCACTGGTGGTGGGAAGAACTGTTTTTTTGCGGCGATTACTTTGTGTTTGGGTTTCTACCACAATCTTATTTCTGCTTACTCCGTAATCTTCGATCATGAGCTTCAGGAAATCGTCCACCCTCTTTTGATCATGTTCCATTTCTTTTTTTATGTACTCAGATCTCAGTACTTCAGCAGCGTGCTTGAGGTTTGCGCGAAGATTGGAAGCGGTAGCTGGATGTTCGAAAATGCGTTTATTTTCATTGAATTTGGCGACGATCTTGACAGCAGCAATAGTAGCATCGTAATATCGTGGCTGAAAGACGTCAGCGGACTGCCTAATGCGATTGTTAATTTTTTTGATTGTGTAAAAAAAGCGACCAAAAAGTTGAATCCTGGCGCGAATCATTTGGTACTGGTACTGGTGACTGAGATATTTTTGACATTGTTTGTTCGCGTAAAGAATTATCAATTCATCGTAACGGATACCACGTACAATATCATCATCACGCAGATACGGAAAAATATGCTTCCTCACATCCGGGCTAGCTCTTTCGTGAAGCTTCGCTGCAGCTTTCGTACCTTTGGATGTTACTATTCTGTCACGTTTCGCATTTCGTTTTGTGCAGTGTCTCCATTGATGGTGGAGTACTGACCGTGCATATTATCCGGTGCACTTTCTGCAAGGTAAAAAATCTCGAGCCTGTTTGTTCATCCGCTTGTTCGGTCGACGGCACACGATAAGTTCACCAGTATTAAGTTGCCTATTAGTGTTGAAAACATGGTCTCCTTTTTTTCGAATATCAGCAATAATTTGTTGACGTTCGGGATTACCAGATGGTAATAAAATAAATTTTTTCACTTCCTCTTCATTGGAATGAACCGTTTGCAAATGCCTTGCTATCTTGGTTTGCAATTTATTGCAACAGAAACAAAAATGTTTTTTTGTTCCCATTATTTCCGAAGTTTTCACAGTGAGCTCAGTGTCATCGGGAGCAGACTTCAGTTCCAGATTGAGACCCAGAGTTATATGCAGAGGTTCGTTAGTGCTATCGCGTTTAGAATTCTTTAATGCGGAACTGCTGTCAGAGCTGTGAGCTAGTTGTTCAGGATCATAGTCCCCATCCACGCTGGCGTTATCATCTGAGCTTGAGACTTCATCATTTTGAATGTTTATTGCATTATCATTGCCGAAAGATTCACATGATATTGACTGTTCCGCGTTAACTCCTTCAAATTTAGTCAATTCGCATATCGTGGAATAGCCAATTGATGCACCCTTATTGTTCAAATTGTATATACTATTCAGTGGTGAGACGTTTCCAATAGTACAATTTTTTCCAAGATCGGAATTCCCTTCTCCGTCGTTATGTTGCAGAGCGTGGAAAATTTGATCGAAACAGATGTCGGTTTTCAACTCAGAAGGTGATGTTTCTGTACTATCGTAATTTTTTGACAGAATCTTCGAAATCGGAAAAGTGAAAATTTTGTCCTCTATGATACGGGCTTTGGGATTGTTATCAATTGACTTGTGCTTTTCATTCTCTGATTCGATCACGGACTTCAATGTTGAAGTTTCTTCCGCGTTCCCGTTTTTATCAAAAACCAAAAATCTTTTGGTAAAATTAAATAAATCATTTTCATTTCCTAATTCAGGAATCATCAATCCAGCCGGCGTCAGATCAATATCCGACAGATTAATTGGGTAATCGCTGAATAAGTTCGTCACGATAATGTTTGTCAAATTTTCATTTTTACTATCATCACGATTTTTTACCTTGCATGATTCATTATTTTTCTTCTGGTCGATATTTTCTTCCACAAGCGAATTGATAACGCCGTCTTTTTTTAAGTTCGTCAGGATAACCTCTGTCAAATTTTCTTCATTTTTTTTCTGGTTGATATTTTCCTGCACAACTGCAGATTCCTAAGTGGCTTTTTTTAAATCAACCTTTTGATCATTTTCCATTTTTGTCTGAAACATTTTCTCCATGTGTGATTTTTTTTCTTTTTCCACGTCAACATTTTCACTACACTGTTTTTGGGTTTGTCTCTTGCAACTTTTGTCGATTTCTTTTGCATCCATATGAGTCTGCTGATTTGAACTTCGAGTCTTGTTTTTCCGGATCTTCGATTTTTTTTTCAAGTTAATCATGTTTTTTTCGATGATCGGATTTTCAGCGTTCATGTTCGTTTGATTCACGGAATGTTGGTCTTCGTCTGTATGTCCATTCAATTGCGTGGTCGACAGTCCACCTTTATTTGGAGAGTCCTGACTTTGACGATCGTGTTCTTTTCGTTTTGCCGGCGCATTTTCTTCTGGATGATGAACCTGTAGAGATGTGTTCGCCATCGTAAATTTATGTTTGCGTTTTCTCCGCGCCTCCATTTTCAATTGGACAAAAACTTAAGGTTTATCTGTGAAATATAAAAGGAATTCAAATAGTATGCATGAGCACATGACATTTAATTGACAATGAAATCGGCGATTAAGGGCGTACATATATCTAAAGAAGTCTAACACAAGGGCAATTTTAACCATTTTTTTTGTATTCAAATAAAATTTATCAGCAAAAACAATAACTTTTTTATTTGAAAAGACGATTATTCGCTTTTTACTCTTAAAATAATTGTGATACTGATAAAAAATCGTGCGACAGAGACTAGATAATTGTGTATCTTTTCCATCCAAATCATCCACACCAAAGATCATTCGAATCAGAAATTAAATTTCCGAGATGGGATGGTTACCGTTAATAAAATATACTATTTAGGAAAAAAAAAAGCATTTTGATGTTTGAGCATTTGTCAAACCGAGAAAAAGTTGTTTTCATAGCCACAACCGGTCATCGACTTCTGGAGAATGATTCGAAATTAGAGAAGCGGTAACATATATATAACAGAGTTTTATTTGCACAACTTTGACAGTTTTTTACAAATTTTCCTTCATATTACAATTTACATTTTCCATTTTTTTATTCTATGTCCTCCTGACACTCCTCTCTTACTGTTTCCACCCCATTCTTACACAGCTTTTCTATTTCCCTATAAAACTCACACATTCGTCTATCCATTTTTCCTCTTAACGCACTTACCAGCTTTTTCAGTCTTTTTTATTTATCTTTTAACAGTCTCTTTTCCTTTCCTGACATCCATGACTCTATATCTTTCCTACTTTTTTCCTTAACTAATTCCCTTCCTTTCTTACATACTAACAGATGCTCCATCGTCTCCTCCTCCTCATTACATATCCTGCACCCCCACTCTTTTTCTCCTTTTTTCCCCGCTCTTCCCACGTTACCGCATCTTAGCCTTGCCCACATTTCCTTGTCTTTTCCGTTCATCCCTTCTTCCGACCAGTATTTCCACGGTTCCTCCACGTTTTCTATAATTTCCTTGTACAATTCATTGTACGACGACCTCTCTATCGCCTCCTTTTCTTCCCTCAACGTTTCTCTTCTCAAATTGTCCAGTCCTTTTTTTATTTTATCCTCAATTTCTTCACCACTCTTTTTTTCCCTTATCATGAGTATAACCTCCTCTATTTCTAATTCTCTCAGCACTTTTTCCAAATCTTTCCCCCACTTACTCGGCTTTCCGTTTACTATTCCCCTAATTTCCTCCATCAAACACATTTTCGGCCATCTTTCCTCCCCCATTCTTAAAACATCGCCAATATATCTTAACGCCCATTCTCTAATCACATATTCCATTGTTTTTACCCCCAATTCTCTCCTCCACACATACCTTGGTGTTCTCATGTCCACTCCTAATGCCATTTTACAATATCTATTATGCACTCTCTCCATCACTCCAATCTTACCCAGCCCCCATACCTCCACTCCATACAATACTCCCGATCTCACTATCGCATCCATCAAATACAACCTTTCCTCCATTATATTTCTTCCTGCTCTCTTCCATACTCCCCACACTGCATTCGCCGCTTTTTGCGCCCTACCTTTTATATATTTTGCGTGCGCCCATATCACGTTTTTGCTGGTAAACCAATACCCAAGATACTTAAACTCTTTAACTCTCTCTACTTTTTCCCCTTTCAAATGCCATTCTTCCTTCCCCTTTACACGACCTCCATTTTTAAAAACCATTATCTTCGTTTTCTTTACATTCACCTCCATTTTGTTTTCTTCCGTCCACCTCTCCAAGTCTTTCAGCATGCTCTGCAATCCTTCTTGATTCTCCGCTATCGCCGCTACATCGTCGGCATACTTTATTGCATACACTTTTTCTTTTCCCATTACTGACCCCCCCCCCTCGTTTCTTCTTTCCCATCTGTCTTCCAAATCGTCGATGTACAGGTCGAAAAGTAATGCACTCAAAGCGCACCCTTGTCTTACTCCCTGTTTTGTTTTAAACTTTTCAGTTACTTTTCCCACTACTTGCACTTCCGCCTCTGTATCTCTATAAATCTCTTTTATCATTTTCAACATATTCCCGTCCACCCCTATCCTTTCCAGTTTGCACATCATTCTCTCCCTGCACACCTTGTCAAACGCTGCCCTAAAGTCGATAAATGCAACATACAATTTTCCTCCTTTTGTTTTCAATCTCTTATTTATTATTGCATTTAACGTAAATATATGATCCCTTGTCCCCCTTCCCTTTCTGAATCCTGCTTGACTCTCCTTTAGTTTACCATTTTTCTCTACCCAATTACTCAACCTTACCGTCATCATTTTCGTTATTACTTTATACCCGATGTTTAATAACGACACCCCTCTGTAGTTTTCCACCTTTTCTTTTTGTTGGATAATTGAGAGGAAGGGCGGATCCGGTATAGTAATAAAGTAATACGTTCTTTATTAATAAGCTAGGTTTAATAACTGATTAAATAATACAATGGATGTACGTTCAAACTAGTACGTTGACGAGCTCTAACAAGACCGCTTTGTTCTCTTGTTCGAGTTAGACTAACGTACCGGTATGTTAACGTACCGGTACACGAGGATAGTGGTATTACTACGCCCGCGCATGCGCACTGCTCTCGAGTACGAGAACTACTTTCCAACATTTTTTCTCCTCCTTTAAATATCGGCACGATTCTTGCAGTCTCCCATCCTTTTGCCATTTTTCCTTCTATCCACATTTTATTCAGCACCTTTCTCAGCTCTTCTCGTTGTTCTTTCGCCATTCCTTTTAACATTTCTACTACTATTCCGTCCTCTCCTGCAGCTTTTCCATTTTTCATTGTCATCAGCGCCTCTTTAAGCTCTTTTTCCTCGAATTCTCTGTAGAAATCTCTCTTCTCCCCTTCTTCGTCCCTCTCCTCTGTCCTCTCTTCTCCTTTTTCTGCCACTGTTTCCTCATCTTTTTCTTGGTCACTCTTGTCACTTTCTTTTTCATCCGTTCCGTTCAGCAGCTTCTCGAAGTATTTCTTCCACTGTTTTTTCTTTATCTTCTCTCCCACCCCCCCTTTTCTTTTATTTCTAAACTTATTTATAGCCTCCCACCATTTGTCATATCTTTTGCCCTTCCAACCCCTTCCCACATTTTTTCTCTCCATTCCTCCTTTGCCTCTCTGTATGTTTTCTTTAGCCTTTTGCGTTCTTTGGCTAGCACCATTTTTGTCTCTACATTCCTCTGCTTTATAAACGCTTTTAGCTTTTTCCAAACTTCTTTCCTCTGTTTTTTACATTCTTCATTAAACCATCTTGGTAACACTTTTCTTTTCCCTTTCCTTCTTTTGCTTTTCAATCCCACCTTCTCAGCCACCTTGATTATTCTTTCTTTCAACTCTTCCCATCCCTCTGCTTCACCTTGTAATAATTGAACTTATATTTTTATATGTATTTTTTGTTTTATTAAAATATAATTTTTAGATCGCGGTTTTCACATTCGTCACATTATCTTATTCATTCTCACGCTCACACTTTCTCACATTAACATTATTCACTCATGAACCTTATAACACTTTATCAAAATTTTTACATGTATATTTATATGGGATTGCTCGATTTTAAGAATGGAAACTTAGCTTAATTTGTTTAGTGATCCCACGTTGGCTCCTGCCCTGGGACTAGGACCCGACAATAGTTCGATGACGTATGATAATGATATTACTGACTGGTCAGTCGACGATAATGACCTTTCTGGGCTTGACTGATCCCGTTGACGTCCCAGAGCGAAGAGGAGGATTTTTGGTTCTCTCCCTGACAATATACTCTTGATAGTTCAGGGAAGGGGAAACTTCGTAGAGCCCACCCGAACTTAATTTGAATTTGGGTGGGATTTCAAATTGGCATCTTACAACCTTCCTTCTCCGATTCCATAAGCAGCACTTCGTGAAATTCTTCCGCCTTTTCCTTTTTCCATATTAACCTTCCTAGTTCTTGGTCATCCTCCTCTTCTCTCTCCTCCCTTTCATCCTCACTACTTCCTTTTTTTTTTATTCCGAACACAACCGGTAAGTGGTCTGATTCAATTCTTTTTTCAACCCTCATCCAATTTACTTCTCCTCCCTCCCCTCTGTCCATTACTATTACGTAATCCAAAACCGAACCACAGTATTCTTCGTTTCCTCCTATGAACGTTATTTTTCCCTCCCTATCTCCTTTCACCCTTCCGTTTATGATTTTCAACCCTAGATCTTCACACATTTCCAACAATCTTCTTCCCTCCGCATTAATTGTCTTGTCTTGCGATCTTCTATACTCGTTTTCTCCTTCTTCCGTGTCCCCCTCATTCCTTCCTTGCTCTTCCCCTATTCTTGCGTTCATGTCTCCTACTATTATCACCCTATTCTTTGTTTTCGCTTCGTCCAGTATTCTTTCTTTCATTTCATTCTCTATTTTTCGAATTCCTGCATTATTGTATACTGTTATTAGTGACACCCCTTCTTTTTCATTCACATTTTTAATTATTAGCCCATACCCCCACTCTTCTACTTTCCACTTTGCCTCTTCCTCTTTTCTTATTCCAATCATCTGCCCTCCCTTTGCCCTTCCCTTATTTGCACCTTTCTCCCTGTTAGCTGCCTTAAAAAACCATTTAAATTTCCCGCTCAGTTTCTCTTCCATTACCTTTTCGTTTTTTTGTTCCAACCACGTTTCTTGCAGTATCAGCATATCTGCCTCTTCTAGGAGCTCCCATGCATCCCCTATCTTATGCACCCCCGCGACATTCCACAATATTACCTTATTCTCTAAATTTCTTGTTTTTTCACAATCTTCTTTTTTTCTTCTTTCTTCGCGTTCTCCACATTCTTCGCCTCTTGACTCCTCTTCTTCTCCTACTTCCTCTTGATCCTCTTCATGTCCTTCTTCCGCTGAAATCTCTCTGCTTCGCCAATTCCCTGCCTCAAAAGGGCTCAATTTCCCCTTCTCTTTCATTCCACCTTCCCCACCATTCCCCTATTCTTATCTTCATGTATTGCAGCTCAGCGTCTTCGCCACAACTCTTTTCATGTTCTACGATTTCCTTCAGCCATTTCTGCACTTCTTGCTCTCTCTTCGTGTAGTCATCGTTGACCCATATGTCGCTTCCTCTCAACTCTCTTCTTCTCCTTAGCAATTCAATCTTGTCCTTTTTCTGCTTGAATCTCAGTACCATCACCCCCTCGTTCCGGTAGATTTCATCCGCTTGCCTTCCTATCTCTCTTCCGCATCTCTCCTCTACCTCTCGCAATACTTCTTCTCCGTTCGCTCCTCCCGTTCTTCTCATTTGATGCACAATTCTTATATTGTTTCGTCTATTCTTTCTTTTGTTTCTTTCCTCTCTCAGTTCTCTATCCAACAACGGTCTTGGCTGCTTTTCTTTGATTTTTCTCTTCCTCTCCTCTTGCCCTTCCATGTTCCAATAATCTGCTTTTCCCTTTTTCCTTTTCACTTCTGTCCATCCCCCTACCTGTTTATGATCTTCTTGTCTTCGTTGCATGTCACTTTTCATTCTATTTTCATATCTCCCTTCCTTCTCTCTCTGTTTTTTCTCGACCTCTTCATATTTTCTCCGTTCTTCCTCTCTCACTTGTTGTCCTCCTTTTTTCGAGTTTTTTTCGACTTTCTCTTCTAGCTCCTTAATCCTCTTCTCCAGGTCCTCTACCCTTATCTTCCACATGTTGATTTCCATTTCTTGCCTCTTTTCTATTTCCATGCCATACTTTCCTCCTTGATCCTGTACGACTTTTAGACTCCTTGTATATATCTCCTCTCATCTTTCCATTTCAATTCTTATTTTCCACATTTCCTCCTTCGTTTTGTTCTCCATCTCTTCCAGCTTTCTCGTAAACTCTCTCACTACTCTGTCCACGATCATTTTTTCTACAGCCTCTGCCATTGGTTTATACATTTCTTCCTCTTTACTTTCTGTGCTTTCCCCCACCTTCTCCGTCAGTTCCTTTTCCTGCTTTTCATCGGTTACCCTCTCGTGCATTTCCTCTTCTACGCTTTGTCCATCTTCCTCTTGTGGCTCTACCCCTTCTTCGTCTAAGTCATACCAGTCGTCATTGCTCTTTCCTTGGTAACACCTCTTCACCACCCGCTCCGGCCACGGCGGTGTCGGCGGCGTACGTGGTATCTTTTTCTTCACTATCGATACCCCGTCGCCGAAGAACTCCCTAACGTCTCTGTTACCGCTGCTTTTTTAGCTAACGCAGGATGTCCTCTCTTTTTCTTTTTATTTTTCGTTTCCATTTCTGCTGATCCGTCCTCTTGAACTGTCACTTCTTCTTTACTGACTGCTGGTATGGCCTGCACTGTTTTACCATCCTTGGTCCCTTCGCAGTTCCCCGTCGCCTCGTAGCCATGTGGCTCTTCGTGTCGCTGTTGCTCTCCTCCGTTTCCGTTCTCATCCCTCCTTTTTTCCTCGTTGCACATAACCTCCTCTTTCTTTCTCGTCTCCATTTCACCACTTTTCTCGTTTTCTACACCAGCCCCCATTCTTTCAATTATCTCCACGTAGTCTCCGTGCCTCACTTCTTCCCCCTAACTACTTTCCCTTCCTCACTTATCCCTAAAACGCCCTTTACTACCCTCAAAACCCGGATCAAACTCTAACGCGTCTGTTTCGATCGTACTCCCAACCGGAACTCAGAAGCGGTAACATATTGTTAGCAATGTACGTCCCGAAACGAAACATATTATCCTAACTAAAAAAATCGGTGTGCGCGCTATCGAACTTCGAGGTTTCCATTGTTGTTGTTTTATTCGTGTGGTGATTGGCCGTTGACGCGGCTGAAGTTGCTGTGATTCTGTGCATAACTTCTGATCACACATAATCATGATGACATAGCCGATCATCTGACAGATATGATGTCATGAGAATTCAACCGATAGTAATTAATAGGACACAATGATAATTTTGACTTCGTATGACCAATGTATTCCATGAAGACGTAAAATACATGAAATGATGGGGAAAAAACGATGGAAAAAAGGTGCATTTATTATTATCTTCAAGGCACACGAATAACGTGATGAAACTTTTTTATTTAGTTCAAAAAACAAACAAAAATGGCAAAAACGGTAAACACAACAGAAATGGTTAATTTATTGATCTTTGAGCTTCTTTCCTGATGACTCTTCACCTTCACAGCAGCGTTTCGTCTCTGTAATTTGCTTACTACCCTTAAGCAACTTCATAAAGGACATTTTCACTCCATCAATGATGCATATTCTTTAAATCGTTCAACCATGAAGTACATAGACGTTTCTGAAATGAATTAATTTTATATCAAAAATACGGAATCGTGCAAGAGCGTTGTACAGCTGCTACGGAACTCACTATTTTTTTGAATAGTTCCTTTCACGGTTACATGATCTCCTTTTTTGAATTTCTTCATTTCAATTTCGTCATAATTGTTGATTCTCACTTCCAATTTGAATTCTCCATCAGTAATTGACCCAACACAGATTGCGTGTCCTGCCGCAGTGTCTTTTTTAATTATATCGAATTCTGACTTGATGTAGCCTTCGATTTCTGTGAACATTTATTTCGTATCGTTATATATTACTTTTTTCGAGACATATGATTATTCTTTCGATTAATAATATTTTTTATTTTTTTTCTCCCAATTGAATTTGATATTAACTTCCATTTTATTTCGTCTATTGGAATAAATTAAGTAGTGCATCAATCATTTTTTAAATGTTTTAATTTTATTTTCGTTATTATATCTTTGCCACTCAAAAATAGTGTTTTCTACTCTTAAAAAATTGTGAAATTCAAAATCTAAAAGACATGTTTCAATGAATGTTTTTCAAACAACTTACTATGTGCGAAGTACTCGTTCCAACATCCTTCATTAGAACATTTTGAACGGCTCGGGAGTCGGGCATATTTCGGACAGTTTTTCTTCCCAAGATATTGATAATCGTGTTTGATTGAATTATCAATTCAGTGCTCACCGTACCCTTATTGTATGGTCCAGTAGGGCATGGTTTAGCAAATGCACCGTCGAGATGAACTATTTATTTAACAATTAAACATTATAATAATTAAATGTGAACACTCAGGTATGGATAACTTAAATCAGATAACCACGAAAACGATTCAAATGGTACAATGATATATTTCATATTTTGTGTCATGTAAAGAATAATCAATTTCGATTTACCATGTTTCCTTGTATTACGGCTTCGGCTCTCTCAACTTCTACATTCCATGCAACAACTTGTATTTTCACACCATCGCCATTATTAAGGGTGAATTTAAACACCAACAGTGACTGCTGCCCTACACATTTTGGTGCTTCGACTTCGTCTGCGCAGCCAACGATTTCTCTGAAATGTTTGTAAAAATTCTCAATACTGACGAAGTAATTGGCATGAACAGTTAAAAAAAAGAGTAAATATTTTGCACGACTGATGACTTACACTGTATTATCATAATGCTGTATGAGATTGAAGTGTTCTGATGCAGTGGTGGTAATCGACGTTTCCATTTTTATCACATCACGACATAATGGATCATCCGGATAAGGTCCCGTGAGAATAATTACGCGTCCTAAAAATGAATATAAATATTTATTACATACTCGTTATGCACTTTCTACGCATCAAATTGAAAGAAGTGAGTATCAAGACTCAAGGAAATACAAAAAAAAAAAAAACTGACAGATAAATAAGAAATGTCTTCAGAAAGATTCACAATTTACAATAAGAGTAGTTTTAAAGGATTATGAAGGAACAAAACGCACCTGATTTCTGGGTTATTTCCGTTGTCATCGCTGAGATTTAGATGTTCCCTGTAACCTATTTTTGACTACGTCCACACTCGATAGTTGTAATACGTTTGTTTAGAAAACATTTGAAATGCTTCCTAGCAACTAAAAAACGCTGACTCAAACGATACTTATCACTATTTCATGGCCAATCTGAGCTCGCTCAAAGGCCTACTAATAACCTACACCTATGCATACATTAACGTAATCCTTCATTCAAGAAGAGACAATTAAATATGACCTACAGCAGTATATCGAATTGAGTACTTTTAATATATATAAATTATCGATTATCAGGCAGAATTATTGAATAAATTTTTTTATGTCATAAACACTTTATTAAAATCATTGAGAATACAATATTGAACGTATATTTTGTGAAAAATCTTAGTTTCAAGTTTTTGTAGCAGAACTCAGGGGTTTCGTCTGATTGGCTTCATGCCACATAGAATTTTGGAAAAACTCATCTGCATTTCATCAAGCAGAACGATGTCGTCGAACGATGCCACTTTGAAGAAAATGGGTTGTACTGGGATTTAAAAAGATGCCAAAAATTGAAGAGAAAAATAGCGCGATCTCTGTCGTATTTTTGTATATAAATACTTGAAGATGATGATTTTGAGTCCATTTTTGTTTACAATATAAAAAACAGTACAGTTACAGTCCAAAAAAATTTTCGTTTGCCTAAATTTTTGTATATATTTCAACATATGATAATTAGATTTTTCAAAATTACTTTTACTAATCCATGGTTATTCGCAACTACTCACTTCAAACTTTCATCATTCTCGTAATTTCTGTATGATAATTTAACATCCTTATATGAGGTACAGCTGATGATTTTTATATTGGAGTAAAAAATTACGAAAACTGAAATTTCACAAGGATATCAAATTCGGAAAGAATATTCGTGTTCTACTTTCCACAATTATGAAGTATTTGCGACATTTCAGGTATTTTCAATATTCTTGATAATTAATACAAAATGATCAAACACAAAGCTACAATTCAAACAATTTTTGATTCAAGTTCGATTATTATTGAAAATGATATTGGGAAAATGACAACAATTCAAACATCATTTAAGGGAAAACGAAATTTCAAGGAAATAAGGAAGGAAAAGGAAATTTAAGGAAATGACAAAGAGATACCATATTTTTGCACGTAGCCTTTGATTAAATAATGATCGCCTTTTTGAAATGGATGTGCCGTTTCTCCTGATCTTATTTTAATTTCCAATTTATACTCTCCATCTGTAATAGATCCAACGTAAACAGGGCTGCTTTTGAAGTTCTGTTTTGATAGAATATAAAAGTTAGACTTTATATATCCTTCGATCACTGCAAATAAATATGTTCAATTAGAGCAAATACCTGCCTGACGTACATATTCTTCGGACATGGCCTCTCTAAATTCTTCCCACAGCTGTTCGGGATGAAGTGGCTGGCAATGTATTAAAATCCGAACGAATAGTCTTTGAAGTTGTTGTGGCATCATCCAAATTTCCGCTTCGTGCATCGCGCGTCCCCATTCATCATCATCTTCAATGAGGCCTAACTTGAGACAAGCTTCTGAATAGGTTGGCTGCAGCTCTCCGTTTATTGTTCGAAGATCATCAAAACTGGTGGGACCTTTCGTAGTCAATAATAATAAACGAAGGTAGAACAATTCTACTTGCGCGGGACTAATCGAATACATACGTCCAATGCAGTTGAAACGATTTTTACGTCTTTCCCAGCGGGTAACAGATCTTCCACCAATTTTTTGTTTTTTGAATGTATAGTAAGATGGGATCTCACAATACAAATATTGTTTGGCTCCTTCATCACGTGCGTTCAAAGCGAAAAAATCTAAAAGTGTGGTCACTCGCTGTAAAGCTTCGATCATTTCTTGCTCATCAGCACCCCCATCAATAGTCAAACCTTGCTTTATGGGTAAATGTATACCTAATCATATAATAGCATGACTCTTTTCATGTAACAGTTTATTTAAAATACGCCAACTGGCCTCTACTGGTCCCACGTAACGCGCTTCAATGTGCTCTTGTATCTCGTCATGATTAATTACGTTATCTTCGATCGATTTTTCGCTAATATTGACAGTCGCTGCATCATGTCCCTTATATATGGGTTATTCCACCAAATATTAACTAAGGTTGTGCCGGGGGGTCTGAACTCTGTATAACAAAATTTTTTATTGAAAAGTACATAACAAAGAGAGCTTTCATGATTTTTTTCAAATTTTTCCATCGAACCCTTCCGAAGATACAGTAGATCGAAAATTGCAAGATTTACAATTATTGACTTTGATTAGTGAAAATATTAATCCCGTGTAAAATTTCTAAAAATATATTAAATATTGGTGTCTGTGTCAAAAAATCTCAGCTTTCCGAAAAAAATATTTTCAATTTCCTCAAGTTTCGGGAAAACCCCGAAAAATGAGATCAAAAAGTAAAATACGCTTTTTCTACCAATGTATCATTTTTACCTATGTGAAGTTGGCAACCAACTAAACAAAAATGAGCGTTTATCAATTCCATTCGATTGTACTAGGTTTGTACCAGAACGTACCGCTTTTCATTTCGTTTGTACCTCAAAGGGTTGGGGAATATAGGGTCACGGTTATATGGTTTACTGTCGATCTAGAAATTCAAAATTTTTGTTGATGCCATCTCGAAGCATTTCGTTTGTACCGGATTGTACCATTATCAGAACTAAAAAAAATATATATCGAAAAAAATGATATTCATGTATATGAATATACCTAAGGATACTAAAGAAAATGCGATGCCACCTCGAACAGTATCGTTTGTACCGGATTGTACCTCCTCCAGAATCTAAGAAAACAAATTTGTAAATCCATCTATGTGTTTAAAACTGAAAATGTGAGGAATGTATTATTGTGAACTGAGAACTGTTTCTGCGGGATCATACCAACACACCCATGTTTTAAACATAGGTCTAACCTGTTTGCAATTAACTTCTGTTCAATGGAAAGACAAGTGAAATACTTGGCGATACAAATGAGTACGAAAGCTGAATAACTGAGCCCCGTTCACTAAGATCGTATATTTTCGGGAACCATTCAGAGACCAAAAATATGTACTCCGTTGGTGATATTGTCTGTCTACCAAAAGTACGAACGAATTATGCTGCGGAATAAGCAAGTACAAACAAATCAAAGCCTGGCACCTATCGTTAATTTCAATAAGCGCGCTTAATATAAGTCGGCAATAAATTTTGGAATCAGTGCTTTTGAAAGTGTAGCGATGGTAGAAACGAAGTACTCAGAAGCTCTAGTAGGTACAAACGCATAAATGCAAAGGATTCGTCATGAAAATCAATCATCCCATGATATGATCGAGTAATTTCAATCCTAAATTTTAAAATGCAAGTGTTTAGTGAAGGTACAAACAAAATACTGAAGAGTACAAACGATACGAAACTTAAACTCATATTTGGAATTCCATCAACTTAAAAAATGACCGGGTTTCCCCAAAAATACATTTCTAGTCGATGGTTTTTTTCTGTTGGAAAAAAATGAATGGTGTCCCCAGCGGTACAATCCGGTACAAACGATGAGAGCCCGAACACTCATCGTAATATTCAATTATCACGAAAATAGTCGAAGCAGGTCGAAAACGTATTGTTGAAATGATGCTTCTCAGCGCTCAATAATGATAGAAGCCCAATATGCAGCGGTACGAACAATGAGATGCAAAGGATTTTTCATGAAATCAAGGTTTCTCATGGAATCGACGAATTAATCTGGAGAAAACACATTTAGAATTCGAAATATGAGCATTTAGTAGGAGTACAAACGATCTACTGAAGAGCACAAACGATACGAAACTTAAGCTCATGGTTGTAGTTTTATAACCTAGTGAAATGACCGAGTTTTCCCAAAAATACATTCGTAGTCGATGATTTTCTCTGTTGGAAGGAGGTACAGAAGATTTACCCAGCGGTACAATCCGGTACAAACGATGAGAAACGGAGCACTCATCGAAATATTCAATTATCACGTAAAAAAGACGAAGCAGTTCGAAAATGAATTGTTTAAATGATGCTACTGAGTGCTCAATGACGATAGAAACCCCATACGTAGCGGTACAAACGAGTACAAACAACGAGATGCAGAGTTTTTTCCACGATATGAAGATTCAACATGAAATCGTCCAATTAGTCTAGAGAAAACACTTTTAAAGTTCGAAATATAAGCATTTAGTAAAGGTACAAACGATCTCTGAAGAGCACAAACGATACGAAACTTAAGCTCATGGTTGTAGTGCTCAATGACGATAGAAACTCAATACGTAGCGGTACAAACGAGTACAAACGATGAGATGCAGAGTTTTTTCCACGATATCAAGATTCAACATGAAAACGTCTAATTAGTCTAAAGAAAACACTTTCAGAGTTTGAAATATAAGCATATGTGTCAGTAGAGTTCACAGGATTTCTAAGCTCACATTTGCAAAAGTTACTCTAAATCGATTGAAAATGATCAACATTTAGTTGATTTACTGCATTGGTTCGCTTAAAATACTGAAGCTTAAGCCCCTACACCATTCGTCAAGGTTGCAGTAACCGTAGGGGTTTTTCTATTTTTTTTTGTATTTAAAAATTTTTTTTTGTTTTTTATTTTTTTTAATTTTTTTTGTTTTTCAATTTTTAATTTTTTTTTGTTTTTTAATTTTTAATTTTTTTGTTTTTCAATTTGTTTGTATTGTTTTTATCTTCTGATATTTTTTTGGATACGTATACTAAAACGGAAATTGGAATACTTGATCGTCAAATCAAAAATGGTTTCTGTTTGAATAAAAAAAAAAATTCACAACGATTTGTGGAATTACAAAAATCAAACATAAAAGAACAGAGAGATCCCGCGTGAACGTCGAAGTCTTGGGGTGGTCCTTTTCGTTCAAAATAAAACTTAACTTCTGCAGCGCTCGTTTGGTATTTAACTCGTTTTGATATAAATCAAAAGGGACAGTTTTTTTTTTTTCAAGTAGCATTCGTACCGTCGCGATTACTGACTTGCCGCCAATCATAATGTCATTGTGGACTTCCCACCTACCTGTGATTCGACGCACATGAGCGATGTAATGACCCATAAATGCTTCGGATCGCTTTTCGCACTGCTTGGCTGATTGTACCTCTCCAACATATTCAACTACTGATTGTATAGTGTAAGTTGCATTAGCTATTTCAATTTTTTCTGGCATTTGGCCTATGGTGAGAGTCCCTGGCCAATCAGGATGCCCAAGATTTCTGGCAAGCTGAGTCCATTGCAAACACTCAACGTCAATAATGATGTGATTGCCCATTCTTAGTGTTGAAGTCACATCTCCTGATCGGCAAACAGCACAATTTTTTTTTTGATGCATTTGATCTAGTAAGACTTTTTGCAAGGATTTCACACCATGAATATAAAATGGTTTTACATCCACTTCGACTACAGTGGCCTGGACTTGATCGTCTTTCTTGCAGGACTCACAGTGATAATCGATGGTGTATGATGGTTCGTCTTTAAATAGATGTTTTATTAAGTTGCTCACATTCATCATGCAATCCAACACTCCATCGACAATTTTCGTCAACTGAATCATTATTTCAGCTCTTTCCTTATAAACTTTCATTATACAGCCAGACTTGTCGAACAGTTCTACGAAAGCAAAAAAACGATTTCTCGTGGACGTTATATAATTTTGATAACTGTCCCAGTCTCGGTAAGCGACTACCATTGATTGTGATATGGAATCGAAAGGGCACGTGTTACGGACCATAACGTTTTTATTTGTCAACTTAACGGGCCCGAGGAGCAGTCCGTTTTTTAATAGTGGTACCACAGAAGTGATAGATTTTGGTCGTACATGACGGTGTTGAATGTCAGGACATGGACGTAGAAATTTACCACGCTTTTTTTTGTCTCGACGTTTGCCTTTCCAAATTTCCTTTTCATTGAGATGCGCTTTCGAGTGCTTGCCATTTTTGAGGTCATACGCATCGATCGGATCATCATCGGTTCTCTTGGATCCAGGGGTATCTATTGTTTCAATTGACTGGCCAAACATCAATGGTGAAGCAAGTTCTCTGACACCCACAACATTTTCCCTGCTATTTAAGACACCGCTCTTCATAACTTTGCCCTTGTCTGGTGTGAAGTTGCCCTCCGTAACTTTGTCCTCGCCCTTCATGATTTCATTTTGCATGATTCCTTCTTCAGACGGCCTGATTTCACTCCACGTGATATCGTTCTCGCTCAGTGTAACGTCGGCATGGTCAACAAACTCATCGCCATTATTTGGGAGGACCTCCTCGTGTTCCGTGAATCTGGCATCGTCTTTCGTGAATGCTTCTTCATTTGGCTTTCTTTTTTTCCGGCGGGGTTGCAATGCACCGTCTTTTCTTTGATGCAAAGCGTGGAGGATTTTCGTGGTTCCTGCAAGTGATCGCATGTGGATCACTAAAAATTTGTCGATCCGAACGGCTGATTTCCTTTTCAAAACTAGCTGCGTGATCTCTCGAAAGTATTCCTCGCTGTATGATGATGTGGCGACGGACGACTTATCCCGTACCATAACTGCAGTCCACAAAGGGAAAAGTTTTGCCAACCTGATAATATTAGCAGTGAAATCGGGACAGTAATAAGGATTTGGTCGTTGACCATCGACTAGGAGGGATTTACATTCAGCAACGAGATTATTAATGAATTCCGATCCAGAGATGCAATTGTCGGGACTATCCTCATCCATGTCGTCATCTTCACAGTCATCACGATTTTGTTCGAAGTCGTAACAAAGGGCATCGCTCTTAATCGCTTCCATGAGACGTGACTGGGCTGCGAAACAGCTACGACTTTCATCGCTGTTGATGACCTCTGTCGCGGACATTGCGACGAGCAAAATATCGCAAAAAACAGTCTGAAAACTGTTTATTTCGTCACATTTTGTGAGGAGCCCGACACATCTCACGAAAAAATCCTTCACGCTGAAATGTTTCCCTTCGAAGCATTTCCATCGCCAGACGAATTTGATCTGATGGGCAATGTCAATGCGTGCTATGCACGGTGGTCGCGGATTTTCATCAGGTGACTGGAGATTTTTTAAACAGATGTTAACGTACGAACTTAAAGAGCATTCACAAAAAGCCATACAAACTGCATTTAGCAAGGCCAAAGAGCAATCCGTTACTACTTCTCTGGGGGTCGGAACACCTGAACGTTGCCACTCTTTTAACCAGTACGAAAGGAAATTGGCATCATGCTTTTCAGAAACTGCTTGACAGACTGGTAGAATTTTCCCGTGGAATGGTACTACCGCTTGATACAAATATATACTCCGACTGGTACCGTCCGGCCTTTTAATTCGGCCGATCAAAGATCCTGTAGCGTCGATCGACAAAGAACCAGCTTTACAATCTTTACATTTGAAGGTTTCTTTGTACAAGTACGTTTGTTCTGCACTCCAATAAAAAGTGTAAAACTTATTTGAACAGACTTCTTTCAGATAACCCGCAAATTCAGCTGTATATTGGAGTTGTTCTACGGATCGGATCGGATCGGTAACGTTGACAAGGCCTAATTGTTTATCATTGTCCAATTGTTTAGCTTTTCGCAAAACATCTTCCGTATACAAATTTGCAGGCTCAGGGTCACCGAACTGCATCTTTCGATTGGCATTTTCCCTTCGCCAGACATATACGCCGTCTGCCTGTAATTCTTTAACAACAGCTGATCGTTCTGTGCCAGATAAAAATCTTTTTTTTTTTATGCACTATACCAGTCGTATCAACTGTCGATACGTGCAACGCCATCCCCTCATCCGACAACTTGACCGTTGGCAAATAAATGTGTACAACGTTAGAACATTCTCGACATTTACCGCGTACTGTCAGTAATGATTCTCCGGGATTTTCGTTAATTTGCGCAAATCCGAAGCCAAACGGGCATGGAAGCTTCATGTTCTCCCATAGCAACGAATATAGCGTGTTCATCCAACCAGGCGTTAACGTTATCTTTTCATTTTCATCGTACGTAAAGAGGCCCGATTTTATTTTCAAGTGATCCTCTTTTGACACGTATATTGTTTTTCGGAGAGAAGGGAATGCAGGTAAATTTTGTTGGGCCTCCTCCATCGACCAGTTAGAGGCACGACTATCGTCCATGTCTCCTTTTGAAGTGTCCAAAGGGTTCGGGAGATTTCGGTGTTTCAAAATCCTTTCATAAATTCCGTTGCGTTTGGTAGAAATGTACAAGTAGATGTATTTTTTGCTCATTTTCGGCAACTTTTCCTGTCCCTGCGCCCATACGGGTTCAGATAACGAAAACAACTTGCACTCATTATTCTCATCCAGATAATGGAAAGGCAAATCTTTTATCGCTTCGAAAATTTCATCGACCGTATAAGCCGGCGTTGCAGGCATTTTGAATGGAGAAAAACTTTCCCGCGATGAAATTAGTCTGATCAACTTCCGGAAATCTACTTTTTTTTTGCCTAAGCTAAACAACAGTGTGAAAGATGACCACCAGCTATTTCCCCATACGTTTTTTTTCGAACGGTGCAATGAAAAACCAACACTTCAAAAAAAGCTCATTTCATTCCCGTGTTAAAGTTTTTTTTTAATTCGAGGGTGGTACTTCAAATAGATCCAACGATGTACGAAAGTCTAAGCGAAATCAAATAATGAAAAATACAAAAGACTTGGCGTGGAATACCTCATTTTGGGCTTTGGTATATGTGCTTGGCATATGTAAGAAAGTGCTTCTTTCCATAGGTGGATGCTTTTAAGGCGAACGAATCGATATTTGATGCCGAATTTTGGTATTTCAAAAATCGAATCGAAAATGTTGCATCTAACTCTTTTCACTCAGGAGGAAAATAGTTTTAATTTTATTTATTTATCGAAATCCCACGGTCGGAGGCTTTTAAAATAGTTTATTCCGAACTTCAGAATTCAAATGAGGGATTCGTGATGTTAAAGAAAAGCAATAAATCGTGATACATTGAAGTTTTAGAATACCAATTCGGAATACATTATGATTAACTGCCAGAACTCCAATTGCGTGTCCAGGTACTGAAATATTTACAGGCCAAAAAATGTACCATTCACTCAAGCATTATATAGGTAGGAATCACACGTTATATCGAGATCATACATTATGATGCGGGACTAACCATGAATGTAACATTGGCTCGCTTCAGCTAATTGATGGAGTGAGTGAATTTCCTAATAACAACGCCTCATCGTTGGCATTCCTTTGCATTGCTGATACAGAAAAAAGTGTGTCCAACTAGAAGACTGCTCTCTTGTAAAATGAAATAATTTTGGAAATGCGTCTTGTTATGAAATCGTTCGTAATCGTGTGTATCGCTGAATCTTCCGTTTGAACCAATCAACTTATTGTGCAATCAGGATCACATGTTCTGCAATGTATTTTAGGATTGACTCGGCTACATCATGCGATACATAAATATGCCGATTAGTAGTGCTTTCTCAACATTTGTATCTGTTTGTTCTGCTTAGTATTCGGATTCAAATACATTTTCGGGTGAACTCGGTAACTTTACAAGATGAAAAAATTGCACCTAGGAGTTTAACTCTTTGTGGTTAAGTTCGCGGTTCTTTGTTCGATCGGCACAAAATTCGATTGAGAGAGGTTTTTAGGGTCGCTGATTGGAATTCAAGCGTCAGAATTAGAATATTCAAGATGGTGGATCCAAAATGGCGACTATTTTCGGTTAACTTCGCGATTTTTCGTTTAATCAGCACGAAATCTGGAATACGGAGGTTTTAGGGGTAGGCGATTACGATTTCGGCTTCGGAAAAGAAACATTCAAGATGATAGATCCAAAATGGCGACCATTTTGAATTAAGTTCGCAGTTTTTCGTTCAATCGGCACGAAATTTGGTATGAAGAGGTTTTTGGGGTCGCTGATTGCGATTCTTGCCTCAGAATTCCGAAGTTCAAGATAGCGGCTCCAAAATGGCTACTATTTTCGGTTAAGTTCGCGGTTTTTCGTCCAATCAGCACAAAATTTAGTATCTATATGTTTTTGTGGTAGCTGATTACGGTTCTGGCCCCGCAATTGAAAAACTCAAGAAGGCGGATTTAAAATAGCAACTATTTTGAATTAAGTTCGTAATTTTTCGTTCAATCAGAACGAAATTTGGTATCCAGGAGTTTTTGGGGTAGCTGATTACAATTCTGGCCTCGGAATTGAAAAATCTTGGATGGCGGATTCAGTGCCCATCAATAGGCTGAGTTTCGTAACGTCTGTATTCGTTTGTACTCTTCAGTGAGTAACTTGTACCTCTGCTGAATACTCAAACGGCGATGTTAAAAAATGTCTTTTACTCATTTTTACCGCCGAATATTGGGTTTTTATCATGATTGAACACGGAGGAGAACAAATTCAATAATTTTTTTTCCTACCTGCTTCAACCATTTCCAGAGTTTATAGAACTTTCTATCATTGTCCAGTTTCTTATCGTTTGTACCGGTTTATACCGCTGGGCAGACGTTTTATAATTTCTTCCAACAGAAAAAACCGTTGACTGCGAATGTATTTTTAAGAAAACTCGGTCATTTGACAAGATTATAGAATTCACGTCTGTAATCGTTTATTCTTTTTAGTAGGTCGCTTACTCTGCATCTCATTGTGTGTACTCGATTGTACCGTTGCGTATACGATTTCTTAAGTTATTGAGCACTCAAGAGCACCATTTCACCAATTCGATTTTGACCTGCTTCGCCTATTTCACGTGATAATTGAATATTTCGATGAGCGCTCTGTTTCTCATCGTTTGTACCGGATTGTACCGCTGGGTAAACTTTTATACCTTCTTCCAACAGTGAAAATCATCAACTGCGAATGTATTTTTCGGAAAACTCGGATATTTCACAAGATTATACAACTACAACTATGAATCTTACGTTTCGTATCGTCTGTACTCGTTTGTACTCTTCGGTAGGTCATTTGTACCTCTACTATATGCTTATATTTCGAACTTTAAAAGTGTTTTCTCTAGACTAATTGGACGGTTTCATGTTGAATCTTCATATCGTGGAAAAAACTCTGCATCTCGTTGTTTGTACTCGTTTGTACCGCTACGTATGGGGTTTCTATCGTCATTGAGCACTCAGTAGCATCATTTGAACAATTCATTTTCGACCTGCTTCGACTTTTTTACGTGATAGTTGAATATTTCGATGAGTGCTCCGTTTCTCATCGTTTGTACCGGATTGTACCGCTGGGTAAATCTTCTATACCTCCTTCCAACAGAGAAAATCATCGACTACGAATGTATTTTTGGGAAAACTCGGTCATTTCACTAGGTTATAAAACTACAACCATGAGCTTAAGTTTCGTATCGTTTGTACTCTTCAGTAGATCGTTTGTACCCCTACTAAATGCTCATATTTCGAATTCTAAATGTGTTTTCTCCAGATTAATTCGTCGATTCCATGAGAAACCTTGATTTCATGAAAAATCCTTTGCATCTCATTGTTCGTACCGCTGCATATTGGGCTTCTATCATTATTGAGCGCTGAGAAGCATCATTTCAACAATACGTTTTCGACCTGCTTCGACTATTTTCGTGATAATTGAATATTACGATGAGTGTTCGGGCTCTCATCGATTGTACCGGATTGTACCGCTGGGGACACCATTCATTTTTTTCCAACAGAAAAAAACCATCGACTAGAAATGTATTTTTGGGGAAACCCGGTCATTTTTTAAGTTGATGGAATTCCAAATATGAGTTTAAGTTTCGTATCGTTTGTACTCTTCAGTATTTTGTTTGTACCTTCACTAAACCCTTGCATTTTAAAATTTAGGATTGAAATTACTCGATCATATCATGAGATGATTGATTTTCATGACGAATCCTTTGCATTTATGCGTTTGTACCTACTAGAACTTCTGAGTACTTCGTTTCTACCATCGCTACACTTTCAAAAGCACTGATTCCAAAATTTATTGCCGACTTATATTAAGCGCGCTTATTGAAATTAACGATAGGTGCCAGGCTTTGATTCGTTTGTACTTGCTTATTCCGCAGCATAATTCGTTCGTACTTTTGGTAGACAGACAATATCACCAACGGAGTACATATTTTTGGTCTCTGAATGGTTCCCGAAAATATACGATCTTAGTGAACGGGGCTCAGTTATTCAGCTTTCGTACTCATTTGTATCGCCAAGTATTTCATTTGTCTTTCCATTGAACAGAAGTTAATTTCAAACAGGTTAGACCTATGTTTAAAATATGGGTGTGTTGGTATGATCCCGCAGAAACAGTTCTCAGTTCACAATAATACATTCCTCACATTTTCAGTATTAAACACATAGATGGATTTACAAATTTGTTTTCTTAGATTCTGGAGGAGGTACAATCCGGTACAAACGATACTGTTCGAGTTGGCATCGCATTTTCTTTAGTATCCTTAGGTATATTCATATACATGAATATCATTTTTTTCGATATATATTTTTTTTAGTTCTGATAATGGTACAATCCGGTACAAACGAAATGCTTCGAGATGGCATCAACAAAAATTTTGAATTTCTAGATCGACAGTAAACCATATAACCGCGACCCTATATTCCCCAACCCTTTGAGGTACAAACGAAATGAAAAGCGGTACGTTCTGGTACAAACCTAGTACAATCGAATGGAATTGATAAACGCTCATTTTTGTTTAGTTGGTTGCCAACTTCACATAGGTCTCGCTTTACATTGAACCGGCTGACAGAGGGACCCTCGTCATTTCCAGCAACCTTTGGGACTCGCAACGTGACGTCCAGAGCACGATGGTCGCTCGTTGTCCAGTTCTCCCTGACGTTCCAGCTCCCGACGAAGCGGGAGAGGGAGGGAGAAACCATGGTGACGTCGATGAACGACGACCCATTAACCGTCCAGAAGGTGGGCGGTTGTTGGACATCATTAATTACTTCGAATGCAAACTCCCGAATCAACCTCTCAACCTGAACACCCCGCTGGTCAGCCCCCGCTTTGCGGACCCCACAGCGGAGAGCGGGAGTTTGCGTCTAGCGCCACTATTACTCTCTTCCCCCTCAGTGATTGAAGCACCATTCCGAGGTGTCTGAGGTGCCCCTCGATGTCGTCGCTCGGCTGAAAGTAGTGAGAGACGACGTAGAGCGAGAGGCCGGGTGCCAGCACTTCCGCACATGCACAGTGGGTCGTGCTGAGCTGCGAGATGAACGTCATGTGAAATGACGAGTTGCAGACGGCGACCGCTGCCCAGGGTTTTTCCGAACGCACAGCCGCAATCTGCATCCCAATCCCTAATCCACAGAAGGTGTGACTCTGGCCTTGCCTTCGGACGTATGGTTCCTGTAAGAGCAGGACGTCCAGTCGCTTTTGACCAACGAGATCACGAACCTCGTCCGTTACCACAGCTGACCTACGCATGTTCGGCTGCAGTATCCTAACATCCGTGGTACGCGCGCGTCCACCGCCCGGTGCGGCTTCTATAACGGGAGAGTGAGGGGTCGCGGGTCTAACTACTTCGCGCTCAGCCGCGGTCGGCTGGTCTACTTGCCTATTTTTCAAAACCTGTTCTTGTTGTCCCTGTCCATCACATCTATCCAACACGACTCTGACAGCACGGAGACTGACTTCGTCGCACCTCACCAGATTTATTTTGACGGCACGAAGGCCGCAACCTGCACTCAGAGACCTGGCGCTGACCGCCCGAGCCACGTGGGGAGTGCTTTGGCGCACAGTGTTCGGCACCAACGGGGAAGGCAAACGTGCACTGCTCGCCGCAGCAGACCGACGGGTCATCGGACGCGCGGGCAGGCTCCCCATTCTCGCACCATTCACACCTACACCATTGAACCTTTCGACTATCTCTGCGCGAGTAGCTCCCACCCGGAGATCCGAACGGGGAGCTATTTTGCCTCCGGAGTATTTTACCCGCGAAGAAACAGCCATTTTTACTCAGTGGCGGCTTTGAGATTAAAGCCGGGGACCGCCAGGACCCAGCCGCTAAGCTGTGGAGAAAAGTGGTGATTAGTGTGCCTGAAACTTACAGAAGTTAGATGGGTGGTTAGTGGGGGACTCTCCCGGTTCCGTGTACCTCGCCAGCCTTTCGGCCAACGGAGCACCGGGCCCGGGTAGAGGAACCTGAAACTTAATGAAAATAGCTGAAAATAAAGTATTAGAATTATATTAGTGGGGGATAGGGAGATCCCGGTTCCGTGCATCACGGGGTCCGAGGACCGCCGCGACACCGGGCCCGGGTGGGCAGGGAAGAGGAAAGGTGGTGGGAGGGTGAAGAGTTAAGACGCACGACGACGGAACCACGGGGGGCCACGCTCTGCGCCACTAAATACCTGGAGGAGCAGTCGAACGCCGTTCCAGCTCGTCGTTGGGCTGGGCCATGTTTTTCGTCATCGGGAAGAGCATCGGTCTGAGCCTCATTTGCACCCCCATCCGTTTCTGGCAAGTCGGCAGCATGTCTCTGTCCATTACCCGGCGGTCCGAAAGATCCACCCGGTTCACAGCGAGCCCACGGCCCCCCCGGCCGCCGCCAGCGATCTCGACCCCTCGCGTTGTCCTGAAACCTGAAAGAAATAAATAAAATAATTAGTGGGGATGGGGAGCTCCCCGGTTCCGTGCATCACGAGGTCGAAACCACCGCGATACCGGGCCCGGATGGAGCGGGAAAGAGGAAGAGGAAAGGTGGCTTCTCGCAAGCGAGAAGCAAGGGGTTCAGAGCGCACGATAGATAGCGCGACGAGGCCACACACCGCGCCCCTAAATACCGAGCAGACCGTCCAGCCGCAGTGTCAGCTAGATTTCCTAGCTGTGCCGTGTTATCGTCATCGGGACGTGCATCCGCGGTGCTTCATTTGCACTCCCATCCGTCACTGGCCTGTCATGTCCGCAGCATGTATCAGTTACTCACTTGACGGCCGGAACAATCCACTCGATTCATGGCGAGTGCGCGGCCCCGCCGGGCATCCACGCGCGCCATCACCCCTTCGCACACGCGATGTTGCATTCGCAATAGAGGAGGATGTCGTTCGAGCGGCACCAGCAAGAACTGCCAAGTACCACTATTCCGAAAGACCGCCCCCACCACCGAGCAGAGACACACAAGGAGCCTCACTATCTCGGACATCGCGCCGGATGGGCCGCGCAGTTCAAAAGCTACCCATCCGTTGGAGCCCAGGTAGCAGCACGCGGAGACACCCACGGAGCTACCCAGGCAACACCTCTCGAACGTGTCAGTACACCACCCACGAGAGGATCGGACCCGCTGATATTAGCCACTTCCGCGCGTTCGATGTAGGGGAAGACAACGTTGGTCTCCCCTACGATGCGGAGTGTTGCCCATCCGCAACGACGAGGATGTTTCAGCGACTGCGGACACGCGTGCTGGGACAGTTGCACGGGCATACGTACCAGCGCCCCGTCCCTTATGTATCTGTCCACTAACCTCTCTAACGTTTTCAGGAGAAATGACGTCAGGCTGATGGGCCTGAACGACTTCGCCTGATCGTAGCTGGTTTTGCCTGGTTTGGGGATGAAGACTATAGTCACCTCCCTCCAGGCCTTCGGGACGTATCTTAGTGCCAGACAGGATTTGAACGTGTGAGACAAGAGTCTCACCAGGTCCTCCCCGCCCTCCTGTAGGAGGGCTGGGAAGATGCCGTCCGTCCCTGGGCTCTTGAATCTATCGAAAGAGTCAATAGCCCATTTGACCCTGCTTGGCGTTACCACTTTGGTGGCTGTCTCCCAGTCCGCGGGTCTGAATCTGGAGGGCATTTCCTCTACGGGAGCGCCCTGCCTTATCAGCCTTGAGCCCGGGAAATGTACGTCAATGAGGTGGGCCAGAACATCCTCGTGTTTCTCGGCCGTGCTGCCCCCCGGCAGCATAGGTCCTTTGGGTAGACCTGTAAGCAGCCCAGTCTTCCTCAGAGTTTGCTCTTAAGGCTTTGTTTAACAGTCAGCGTGAGGTGGAGCGGAGCTTGCTCAGCTCCCTGCTCCACCACGCCACCTTCCTGTTGACCTTCCTGGTTCTGGCCGGACAGGAAGCTTCGTAGACCTGGACCATGACTGACCGTAGAAATTCCACGTCACCCTCAATCTCAGCCTCCGTCCTCGACCGTCCGTCAGTTTCCCTGAGCCTGCTACTTCCTTGTAGGAGGCCCAATCGGTGGCCCTTGGGTTCCTGTAGGCGGTCTCGGGCGGTAGCTCCTCTCCCCCCATCGCCGAGAAGGATATGCGGCGGTGGTCCGATAAGGTTGCCTCATCGTCCACCCGCCACTCCTTTATCCACTGTGTGACTCCCGGAGTCCCCACTGTTAGATCGATCACCTCTTGCCTTCTTGAGGTGACGAATGTAGGCCTCGATCCTCTATTCAGAATCTCGAGGTTTGTCGTAGCTAGATACTCCAGCAGGGAAGTCCCTCTCTCGTTTGTGTCCGAGCTACCCCAGATTAAGTGGTGCGAGTTCGCATCACACCCAATCAGAAGGTCTAGTCTTTCACTGGCGCAGTGTTCTATTACTGCTCTAAGTTCCCTCGTTGGAGGGGGTTCCACCGAGTCATATGGGAGGTACGCCGAGCAGACCACTAGGTCCGTTAGCACTCCTCCCAGCCTCAGTTTAATCAGAGCCACTGCCAGGTCCCTACTGCAGAACCTATTGAGCTTCAGGGCATTGCATCCTCTTTTAACAAAGATGCAAGCCCTTGGCCCTGGCTGCGAGGGATCGTAAATCAGTGACCCGATGCTCTGATCTATCCCTTTTACTAGCCCCTTGTACGCCCAAGGTTCTTATATTAGGGATATGTGTGTGTGCCCCATTGCTAGGTCCCGGCTATGTATAGCTGAGGCCGCTATGCAATGTTACAAGTTGATCTGGGAGAACGTGGTCCCCACCGCACCTCAGTGGTGTCAGCGTTGGGCATTCTCCCGAACGTGCTGGGAGGAGGGAGGGGGAACGGGGGTGGGGTGATCGGGTAGCGGGACTGTGATGGGGGGAGTGGGGTGGGGAGTGCGGGAGGGGGACTCTGTCCCTTACTTTGAGCCATTGCCCTCCTCCGCTTGCCCACCGGGTGCCACGAGCTTTTTAACGGGCTCCAGCGGTGGTGTCGTAGTTGGGCCCGTTAGAGTCCCGACGAGTGTCCTCTGGACCCCTCGTCGAGACTCCACCAGGCCTTCTCGTGCCAGAGCTTGGACCCTCGTTGGTCTGCCCTTTGCTCTGGCCTCCACTCTGGTCGTCTTTACCTTTCCTGGGGCCCCAGGCGCCACCGGCCTGGCGGCACCGGTCATGGGCGCCACGACCTCGGTCGTGGGCACCGCGATCCGGGCCGCAGGCGTCATGACCCCTGGTGCCCCGTCTTCTGTCGCCGAGGCAGGGGTGACACCGACCTTCGGGTTTGCCCCTTCGGCCCCATCGGGCCGTTGGGGTTCTCCCTTTTGCACCCCCTCTTCGCCTTCCTTACTGGCTTCGGGCGAGCCGTCCCGCCGTACCCCGGTCGACCTGTGCTGGGCCTCGTAAAAACGGGCCCTGCCCAGTCCGAAGTGGGGTGCGAGACCGCTCGCCTTCAGCTTCTCTAGGGAGGCTACATCAACTCCTAGGACCACTAAAGGTCCCACATGGGACCTTTAACCTCCCTCCGGTCCCATACCCTCCATAGGGGGGTTTGTAGGCCCGGGTTTTGCAGCTGTAGTCTGGTGAGGGCGGCCTGCATGTCCCCGCTTGGTCCTGGGAACACTGCAGTCATCCTCACCAGTCTGGGGAGGCACTCTCCCTCAAGAATCTTGACGGCTGCGCCCTCCCACGGTTTTAACGTCGGGATTATCTCCCGCAACCATTTCTTGGCTCTGTCGTCCGAGCACGTCACCCAAAGAACTCCCTGGTCGCAACGGGTCCCCTCGAAGCACGGGACTTCTTGACCTACTGGGATCGCGTCCAGCGCCTCGAGCAGCTCCCGTGCCACCAGCTCGTCCTGCCCCTGGCCCAGAAGGCAGCTGGGATAGTCTGCCGGTGCAATGACCAGTTTTTTATCCGCGGCTGCTGCTTCCGCGTAGCCAGTGGGCTTAGGGCGAGGCCTGCTCCTCTTGACTGCCGTGTATTTTTCAGGCGGAGTGCTGTCTGAGGGTCTGGGTCGTTTGACCGACCCTGTCGCCTCAGCCGAGGTCCCCGTCTCTTTATCCTTGCCCTTGGGGGCGGACTCGGAAGATGGGCCCTGCATGGCCAGTCTGGCCTTGCGAGCCCTCCTCTTCGCCGCCCCGCTACGGCAAGCTTTATGTTTTCCTGTTGTCGTTGGGTTGGTGGGCCCGGCTTTCGCTGATCCCTCCTCCCCAACGCGGTTTGGAAGGTCTCCAACGGTCAGTTCCTGAGCCCTCGCCGTAACGAGGCCTACTGGATCCGAGCCGCTCTCGACCTCCATTTTGTCTGCTGCTGGTTCCTCTGATGAGGGCCCGGCGACAGCGTCTATGTTTGTTATATTGTTGTTTATGGTATTCATTGTTGATCCCACGAGTAGACAGGAAACATGCTGTCCATCGCCACAGAGCCTGTTGTGACGATAAGGCTAGATACAATGGGGGGGGGGGGGGGGGCGCCTGGTACCCCAAGGGCATCGTTTGAGGTACGTAACCCTGTACTATTCAGCCCTCGGCACGATAGCTCCCACCTTGGCTTGGGGAGTGGTCCGCGACGGGGCCTTCAGTTCCCTTGGCCAGGTTTTACGCCAGCCGGGTTCTTTATAGCACCCGCTGATCTGAGTGTTCCGCGTCCCCCCGGTCCCGGTCCCGGTCGTCATATGACGTCCCGTTCCCCGGCCGTTTTGGGTCGCTTCTCTCCCAGGCCGTCCTTCTATCCGCCACCTGAAGACGCGCCCGGTTGGTGTCACTCATGTTCCCCGCACTTCTTTACGAAGGGCAGGGAACCCAGGAATCAATTTCTTTAATTGAAGAATAAAAAACAACACAATATGTTTTCTCTAGAAAAGAGGTTCGACGTCCGGAAATCAACAATAATTTTTTATTAATACATCATTTTTTTATAATTCTTTGCATTAGATATATAACTTAAGGGGAGGGTAAGGTCAAATCATACGAAAAAAGCCATGTTTTTGTGATTTTTTTTTTCTGACGACACAGTTAAAATCTTTTTATTCAAACCATCGTACATTCAAGTATGACATTCGAAGAATGTGTTGTCAAATTTTTACGAAGAAATATTAAAAAATACGGCAATGGCAGCAATTGTTCGGAAGTGTCTCGAAAAAAAGTAGAATTGCGGTGCCCCTCCCCCAGGTAACGCTGGGAGGGTTTTTCGAAATTCCAATTTTTTCATTTTTTCGAACACTTTGAAGGAAAAAACACAATTTTTTGGGGAAAAAATCGGTCAATTTGTGATTGCTAATTAAAAATTATTGACGAAAAAAAACTCTCCAGCATTACCTCGTAAATTATATACAGAAATAGTGTTCAAAATTTCGAAAGGATCGGTGCAGTAGTTTTGAAATTATGAGGGGCATCGACTTTGAAAACGTAAGTTGTGGGAAAAACGCTTTAAAGTTTTAAACACAAAAAAATCCAGTGTAAAACGTTTATAAGCGAATTTTATCAACATACCTCACCTTCTTTCTTCGTCGAATGAAAGTTTACTTTTCCATCACATTTCACCACACTTCACTAGCGTAGCAATTGTTGAAAAGACCAATAAAAAATCAATTACCCTATAATATTTTTCAAGATCCTCCGTAATTTGGTCAATAGCGCGCTCGGGTCGGGTACAGGTACAAAAATCCGGCCGGTATAAAAATACTCATAACTTCGTCAATTTTGCTCCAATTGACTTGAAATTTTGACACAATATTCTTCAGATATTATGCATTCAATTTGAAAAATAAAAAAAATTAAATACCTTACCCTCCCCTTAATGATAATAAATTATTTACGAGGTTAATATTATTGATTATTATTTTTGTTATGAACAAATCATTTTTTTAACAAATATTAACGAATTTATATTTAAATTATTGACTGGACATGGATGTGGACCCAAAACTCCCTCAAGACGTTCTCACGTTTCTATACTTTCCGCGCTTTCTGGAATAAATAAAAAATGTACGTTGTAACGACCCGTTACTTGTTTTTGTATAACGCGCTGCTGCGTCTCTAGTAACGCGATAAACAAGTGTTAAATAATTCTTGTCTCCCAATTATTTATGTTCAGGATTCCAGGAGCTCGAGAGAGGGTTGAAATAATTTAAGTCTTTGTTCACGAAAGGAAATAATGTTTAATAATGTAGAGTAATAATTAAGTTAATGATAGACCTCGGAGGGCTTGAATAAATACTGGATCGCGGATGATCAGGCCGACAATCGTAGTTAACGTTTAATTAATGGTATTTCAATAGAGTTCATTCACACTCGTTCTCTCTTTCGCGCTTACACTCAGGACTATCGGGCGATCTCGATATTCGCGTCCGACTATCGACATGCCTCGGGAGGAACTGCTTTGTTCAAACTCACATACGAACGAGATGGCCCCGCGAACCGACGCGACCCACGTGACTAGCGCGTACGATTAGTGGTGCCACCTTTCTTTGTAGCTCGATCTCTGGCTACTAATCGTGACTTTAACACAAGAAAGCGCAATATGGTCTTGGTCAGACGTTCACCGAGTTGGTGCAACGTCTAACCCATTATTTTCATATTTTTCATGAACAAAACGCGAGCGATTGATCTTGAAGGCCGCGCCTACGTAGACAATTGCGTCCAGGCGACATTCGGCAGGACAGCTCGTTAGCGCGTAGGGCGCAGCCCTACCGCGCACTTCGATCCCACCAATCGATCCGGGACATTTTTCCCCTGATTGGAAATCGATGCGGGAGAATCGTGAGGAGCGATCGAGAGAGAATAGCCATGACCGTCTTGGGAGACACACGCAATTTTACAGAGATCATTGTATAGAGATTATTGACCCGCGGCTAGCGTGGTTTATTGTAACTCAGATTGAGATTTTTGTCGCGCGGCGAACGCAGGTTTTGTAAACACGGTTAGCGTATTAGACGAATTAATTTGCAACGCGGTTAGCGTTATTGTTATAAACTGTTCGTAGCGCAGTAGGCGTGACCATTGAGCTTTGTAACACGCAGTATTACGCCTTTGTACGGTCGAGCGTGCCTAACGCTGAGTCGATTAAAATCATTTTATTTAATTTTAAATCGAAGCGTTTGGTCCTTGAATCAGCCCTGATCCCGGAGACGGAGGAGTTGGTCCTATCGACACTAACGTACGTCTTGAAAGGTAAGTTTGGAAGTCTTTCGATCATACATTTAGTAACGGCGGTGTAGCCGAGAAATAAGATTGTAATTGTGCCTGCATGCTCCCAAAGGCCCCGTAGATTCTCTCGAACGCGCGCAAACGTTTTTTTTTACGTTCTAAGTAGCGTAACCTTTTGTGTGGCGAACGAATCATTTAATAGCCGGGTAAATGACGACGTTCCTCACAACGTTAAGCGTGTACATATTTCCAAAAAATTTTTTATTCAAATAATTACCTTCTTAGGCGTGCATGTTATCTCATGCATTAAATCGGTGTTCATGGAACTTTTATCGTCAAGTTTTATCGCCGATCCATTTTTTACTTGAAGGTATGGAATTTTATCAAAATTCATCACACCGATAATCTTAACGGCGCAGCCTAGTTTGAGTCCTACTGGAAGATTATCAAAACTGGCTAAGCGTTCGTCATCTTGATAGTCTTGATCTTGATAGTTTGATAAATTTTCAAAGATCCAGTGATTTCTGCAATGATAGAAAATAAAATATTTTATTGAGGGCTATATCTATTGCCATTTTTTATTTATTATAATTTTATTTAAACCCCTTTTATGAAAAAAATTGTTTATTGTACATGTATGAATAATGACAATAATTACCAATCTTTCGTCCTTCCATATCGCCTAGCTCCGACCCTTCTACAACCGTCGATGCTATCTCACCTTGGGAGTTGACTCTAAAAAACCCCCTTTCTCCGTCGATCGTCGTCCGTTGTTGAATTGATAATTCAAAAGGAACGTTGCCTGTATTGTAAATAGGTTTTGTAATTTCTTTGGCGATAGCACCGTTCAAATGAATGATTTGAAAAATATGTGAAGAAATGAAACGTGTATAATCGACGAACAATAGTATCTATGAAAATCGATAAATAAATTTATAAATAAAACTAAACGGAAAAATGATTGTCTAAAACGAACCTTATTCATCTCCACAACCGCAGCCACTCGTTCGATTTGGTCTTACCAAGCTAAACATTGGATCCTTTTTCCCGAATCGTTGTTAAGGACGAACTTGAAAAGACGATAGGTGCCTTTCGCACCGACGACTCTTGGTGCCTGCAACGCGTCCACGTAACCCAATATTTCGCTGCAATAGAAAAAAATTAATTAATTTATAAAAAATTTAATTATAAAACATTTAATTGAGGAGTTTCGGTACAAGTCATACACTGGCATGGTTGAACTTATCTTTAGGGCAAATCAGGGGGGAAATTCTATTGTTCTCAAGTAAATCGCTAATTTTCCACAACAAAATTTTGTATAAAAATTACTTGAGTATTGAAAAATTGATCACTTTCATTGACAAAAAAATGAACAATTGATAAACGATGTAGACGAATTATTTTATTTTCTGGTGGCATAATTGTAATGATATTTTGAATGTTTGACAGTTTTTTATAACCTTTTTTACATTTTTTTGTATTATTTTATGCAAATAACCGAAGTTTAGGGATAGCGAGGCATGTGTTTATGTTAAAAAGTGACTTTTCATTTAGGAATTTTGTGGAAACGGTGTAGAGAATCGTTTTGAAACTTAAAGGTCATATTCAGGACAAGACAAAGAACGTACTGTAGAAATTTGAACAAAATGCTTATATTTCGTCACTTGTACCGATACCGAAACTCCTTAGATTGTAACGTAAGATTCGAATAAAAACTCACATAGTATCGTCAGGGCACACGACCGAATCGATCGTTTCACTGCTCGTAAATCGCACATTATCCACAGGTTTTGTTATTCCGGATTTATTATCAGTTGATGGGTTTCCCATTGCTTGTCATTTCGGTGGCATGTTGTACCCTTTTCTTGAATATTTGATTTAAATATTTCAACAGGAAGAACGAAAAATTTTCGTTCTTTTTCTTCGACGGCGTGTATGTTATTATGGCTCAAACGTCAATTAAAATTTGCTACCATGGTAACGGAAGAACAATCGAGTGAGAGACGTATAGCCACTTTTTTTTATGGTCCATCATTTCTATATTAACGAATGAATTAACATTACTATAGTAGTAATGTAAAGGGAAAAAAATCAATAAACCACAGCATCGATTCCCAAGATTGAATTAATTCAAAAAGGAGTGAGGGTCGATGTATTACTCCTCACTTTTTAAAATCTTTTTTTCGGAGTGTGAAAATTTTTTTTATTCGCAAATCAATGATGCTTCGAGGGCGAAATATATTTTTACGCACCTGATTTAAATATTTCTTTTCTAATTTATATTTATTTCAAAATCAAATAAAAATATAAAGTGTTTTTCGTTCTTAAATTTTCTCGAAGTACATTGGGATAATGGCACGATTATTCAGAAAATTAATGTATTTTCATATGAATAAATTAAAATTCATTAAGCAAAGAATACGTTAAAATTCACTAGGTACGATTGAGAGGAAAGCGATCTATGAGATGTGGATCCATGGAAGCAAAATCGCACGAGGTCCAATATCTCGTTGCTTGATCGATTTCTCAAAAAATTTTTTCTCTAAGTCGATCGTCTTCATGGTCTTTGGTGTCTCGATCGACAACTTCATGGTTTTCGTTATCGAAGTATATTTGTCCATAGTTTTCGCTGTTTAGGTCAACGGCTCCATAGTTTCCGATGCCTAGGTATATTTTTGGATGGTTTTCGATGTCTAGGTATATTTCTCTATAGTTTTCGCTATCCAGGTTGACAGTTTCATAGTTTTCTATGCCTAGGTATATTTCTCTCAATGGTTTTCAATGTCTAGGTATATTCCCCTATAGTTTTTGCTGTCCAGGTTGAGAGCTCAATAGTTTTTGAAGTCTAAGCATACTTCTCCGTGGTTTTCGGTGTCTAGGCATATTTGTCCATAGTTTTTGATGTCCAGGTATATTTCTCCGTGGTTTTCGGTGTCTGGATCGTCGCCGTCATACTCTATGGGGTTGAGATTAAAGTGTCACTGGTTCCGATGTTCACATGGATGCTGTCATAGTTTCTCGATGTCCAGACCAACATCTTCACGGATATCGGTGTCCGGTGATATTTTTTCATGGTCTTCCGTGATCTCGAAATCTCCCGTGTCATTTAGAACCATGAAATCGTCAGTCTGTATATCGAAAACCATGATGAAATATACCCAGATATCGAAAACTATTGAGTTGTTCACCTAGACATCGAAAACCATGGAGTCGTCGACCTAGATAGCGAAAACGATGGAGAATTATACCTAGACGTCGGAAACTATAGAGAAATATACTTAGACATCGAAAGCTATGGAGCCGTCGATCTAGACATTGAAAACCAAGGAGAAATATACCTAGACATCGAAAGCTATGGAGCCGTCGATCTAGACATTGAAAACGAAGGAGAAATATACCTGGCCATCGCAAACTATGGAGCTGTCAACCTGGACAGCGAAAACTGTAGAGAAATATACCTATCACATCGAAAACCACGGAGAAACATACCTGGACATCGCAAACTATGAAGTTTTCAACCTGGACAGCGAAATCTGTAAAGAAATATACCTAGACATCGAAAACTATGGAGCCGTCGACCTAGAGAGAGGAAACTATGGAGCCGTCAACCTAGACAGCAAAAACTATGGATACGTCGTCTTCGACAAGAAAAACCATGAATCCGATGACCTAGATAACGAAAACCATGTAGTTGTCGACGTGGACATCAAAAATCATGACGAAGTTCACCCGGATTTCGACAACTAAGAACCGTCGATCTTTGGAAATGAATTTGGAATTTGGAAATTTAGAAAAATCAACCTGGACCACGAAATTTCGGACTCTGCGATCTCACCTCGCACTTTATAAGTAGTTTTCCTCTTGTTCCGTACTGACGATTTATAATTTAATTCCTTGTCATATCCGTGTATTTTCGGAATTATCCTACGATAAATCTATTATTATTCGAAAAAAATACAAAAAATAAAAATCAATTCGCATTTCAATTCGAAATATTTAAACGAAAAATTATTTTTATCCGGATGTGCTGCTTATCTCTGGGCATTTCATAAAACGATGTTGATGAAAATAGATGTGATCTAATTCCTCTTAAAATTAATTAATTTTTCAAAAATATACGACTGTCATGAATTTTATTAGGGGATATTATTAAAGAATATATTACCAAATTTTATTAAGGAAATCCTTTCGCGGAGGGCCGTATTTTGAGGGTGCATGAGAAGGGCACTCGTCTTTTGTTCGATATGGAAAATTATGAGTGTCAAAGACGGTAGTTCGTATATATGTATACTAGCCTGTGTCCGCCCGCTTCGCTGGGCACACAATAATACCACACTCAGATTTCCACATGACCTATGTGGTACAGTGAAGATATTCGTTTTCATTGTCTAACTTTCCGCACGCGACTTTGCTCGCATTGATATTAATTTTTTGTTCGTTGATGTAAAATTATAATTTGACTAGCCTGTGTCCGCCCGCTTCGCTGGGCACACAATAATACCACACTCAGATTTCCACATGACCTATGTGGTACAGTGAAGATATTCGTTTTCATTGTCTAACTTTCCGCACGCGACTTTGCTCGCATTGATATTAATTTTTTGTTCGTTGATGTAAAATTATAATTTGATAATATAAAATTAAATCTATCATTCATTTCCATCCCTGATCATGGGGACTATAGGAAGGAGCTTCAACTTCATAAAAGAAACCTTTGAAAAAACGTCCGTAAAAAGCGTACGAAATAATAACTACGAATTCCACCGCCGCGGCGCCTTTGTACAAAGTTCTTGATATATATAGTTATAGTAGGTTCCTATATGGTCGGTTCAAAAACGGTGTGGGTTGTTTTTGCGTCTTACGTTTTGACAGCCGTGTGTAAATATAACCTTCTCCGGTTCATTTTTAACTGAGCTCCCGTACCTTAACCTCACGAAATCAGGTAACGATTTAACGTGAAAGGTGAGCTTTTCTGAAGCGAAAAACGCTTTACAAAGTATTACGGTTTCGGATGTTTAGGAAAAATCTCGACCAAATAAATTTTAAGAAAAATAAAGGAAACATTCTGTTTTCAATTTCCCGATTATCTCACCAAATTTATTGGAATTTATATATTTATTAAATTGAATTAAAGTATATTATATTTATTGCTTATTGAACAAAAACCCGACAGTTTGTTTTTTTTTTCGAATTTGAATAAAAACTTGACACTTTTCTATCACGATTGGCGCAGCTAAGTTCATAGACGATATCGACAGATTTCTCCAGTTACCTACTGATCAAAATTCATTTTTACGCCATTGAAAAAAAGTCAAAAAAATTTCAATCAAAATATGTGATTAAATCACGAAAATTTTTAAGAGTATTCTGGAAATCAAAGAAATTCATTTTAACTATTAATGTCATTTTTCAAGAAAAATAATGTCGAATTTCGAATTTCAAACTTTCCAGACCAATATAAGATTAGAAACATACTTCTTATCAGCTGCGCATGTACAGCGTATTCTCCATGGTACAGCGCATTGTTTATGCGCATGCATACATATATAGCAAATCGAGAACATTTGACGGCAGCGTCGCCTATTTCGTAGATTTTTCAGGACCGATTCAAAGCACGAAGTTGACGCTCGACGCCCCTTCCTTACAGTCTCCATGGCAACGATTATTAAAGCAATGGATGCCATAACAACGGTCACCATGGCAACGGTTGCCAAGGCCAGGGTTGCCAAGGCCACGGTTACCAAGGCCGCGGTTGCCAAGGCCACGGTTACCAAGGCCGCGGTTGCCAAGGAAACGGTCACCACGACAAAGGTTATCATGGCAACGATCACCATAACAACGGTTATCATGGCAACGGTTGTCCAGGCCACGTTTACCAAGGCCACGGTTGCCATGGCAACGGTCACCATAACAACGGTTATCATGGCAACGGTTGCTATGGCAATGGTCACCATAACAACGGTTATCATGGCAACGGTTGCCATGGAAACGGTCACTACGACAAAGATTATCATGGCAACGGTTGCCAAGGCCACGGTTGCCATGGAAACGGTCACCACGACAACGATTATCATGGCCGCGGTTGCCAATGCCACGGTTGCCATGGCAATGGTCACCATAACAACGGTTGTCATGGCAACGGTTGCCATGGCAATGGTCACCATAACAACGGTTGCCAAGGCCACGGTTGCCATGGAAACGGTCACCACGACAACGGTTGCCGTGGCAATGATAAACATAACAATGGTTACCATAGCAACGGTGTCCACAGATATTCGGTTTGGTAGGAAATGTTTTTGAATGATAAATCTATTTTGGATAGAGAACGATCAAAATCCGTTCTTAGTGAGCGTCTACGTCGGGAAAGGAGTTACCATGTCAAATTTCGAGTTCCTATCTTCAGTGGTTTAGGCTGTGCGTTGTCTGTCAGTCAGTCAGTCAGTCAGTCACGCAACAGTTATATATATATAGATATATTCATCAGTCAGCTGTTACGCATCAAACGCAGCCAATTTGCGAATTCCTGTTGTCGAACATAACCCTTGTGACATTTTTTCAACTGTTATTATCAATATTTCCGTTAAACGTCCGGTTACTCCCTATTTTTATCATCGTTACGGATTCCTTATAATTTTTTCTACAAGTGAAGCAGTTTGTATCAAAAATTTAGAGATATTAAGTCTCGGAATAATTGAATAGAAGTGTGATAATCATGTAATCTCCATAAGCTCACGTATAAATTTTACGATTTTAAAAGTTATATTTCTTCTTTAAATGTTCGGTAACGTGGCTCGAAATTTTTGCAATATGATTGGATGTACTTCCACTGTATTGTAAATAAAAACCAGTTACTTGTAGAATATTCAGGCTCGTGAAAGGAATACCTTAAATTCTTATTTTTTTGAAATTTTTGATGTTTTTAACATGGTTCAGCATCACAACATTGTATCGACGTGATCCATCTTCCTTAAAAGACAATTCGTTACTCGTTACTCGATGAAATTGTAACAAGTAACGAATAAAGACGTTTTTTTCGTTACTCGATCCAAATGTAACGCGTGGGTAAAAATTCTGTGATACTCGATCCAGAGACGCTCAGCTACCAATTAGGTGGAGTACGCTTCGCTCCAGGTCAAAATGACCCAATGGTAGTAACTGCGTGTTCCTCGGCAACCAAAAAGGGTAAAGACATTAGACCCGGGTCAAATAGACCAAATGGGAGTATCCACGCTCTACTCGGCTACCAGCGATGGTAGCAGTGTTTGCCCTGGGTCAATTTGACCCGATGGCAGTTACCGCCCGTTATTAGGCTATCAATAGCGGTAACGGTAGTTGCTTCGGTTCAAACGGACCCAACCGTAATGAAAACATGGTGCTCGGCTACCAGTAGGTGGAGGGTGCTTCGCCACGGGTCAAAATGACCCAATGGTAGTAACCGCTTATTCCTCGGCTACGAAACAGAGTAAAAACGTTAGACCCGAGTCAAATGGATCCAATGAGAGTAACCGCGCTCTACTCGGCTACCAGCGATGGCAGTAATGTTCGCCCTGGTCAATTAGATCCGATGGCAGTTACCGCCCGTTATTCGGCTATCAATAGCGGTAGCGGTATTTGTTTCGGGTCAAACGGACCGAACTGTAATGAAAACATAGTGCTCGGCAACCGGTAAGTGGAGTGCGCTTCGTTCTGGGTCAAAATGACCAAATGGTAGTAACCACTTGTTCCTCGGCTACCAAAAGTGGTAAAGACGTTAGACCCAGGTCAAATGGACCGAATGGGAGTAACCGCGCTCTACTCGGCTACCAGCGATGGTAGCAGTGTTTGCTTTGGGTCAATTTGACCCGATGGCAGTTACCGCCCGTTATAAGGCTATCAATAGCGGTAGCGGTGTTTGGTTCGGGTCAAACGGACCCAACCGCAATGGAAACATGGTGCTCGGCAACCGGTAGGTGGAGTGCGCTTCGTCCTGGGTCTAAATGACCCATTGGTGGTAACCGCTTGTTCCTCGGCTACCAAGAAGGGTAAAGACGTTAAACCCGGGTTAAATGCGCCCTTGGTCGAATTGACTCAAGGCAAACACTGCTACCATCGCTGGTAGCCGAGTGGAGCGAGGCTACTCCCATTGGGTTCATTTGACCCAGTTCTTACGTCTTTATCCCTTTTGGAAGCTAACGATCATACGGTTACTACCATTGGGTCATTTTGATCCGGAGCGAAGCGTACTCCACCTACTGATAGCCGAGCATTTCTGGATCGAGTATCACAGAATTTTTTGCCACGTGATACATTTCTATCAAGTAAGGAAATTTTATAAGTTATTTTTTTTTTTCGTTACAATTGTATCGAGTAACGAAAAAAACTCCTTACTCGTTACAAGTGTAACGAGATGATTAATGAGTTTTATTCGAATTTACGCTATGGTCATTTTTTTCTTGCATAAATAAAATATTCATAATCTCATTTGTGTACCACGGGTAATTTGTATAATTATTCGGATATTTCTTACAAAAAAACAATGAAATCTCGGGTAAAAACTTCAAAAAAGTAAAAAAAAAGGCGCCAAGTATAAAAAGTCGCACCTAAGTTATAATATGATCAGTCTATACTCTTGTTACACTTTATAAAAATCAAAAACTATTATTTTCTTTGTTTTATTTTACCTTCCTCGCTCTTTCTTTCTTTATCAGGATATATTTACTCTCCTAGCTTATATTTTTTGCCTGTAATAAATTATTTTTCTTTTTTCCCTCCACCTCTTGCTTTTTTCTTCTTCTGTCATGTTCGTTGTCAGTCTTTTTTCCAGAAATAATCGAAATCACTATCTTTTCATGTAGCCAAGAAAAAGACAGGTGACACCATATTCCGTTGAAAATTCTTTGAGAATGTGTTAAAATAAACTCAATCATTATTTAACAATGATTGCTTCTTGCGAATGCGGATAATGTGAAACAGCAAAACAAAACTATGAACAGAAGTATATACAAAAAAACATTATCGTTTATTGCTCGATACTACATGTGAACTTCTTTTATATTATTCAAAAACAACGAACGAATCACTTAATTTCGCCACAAGTTCGATGCAGAGATAATACAAAAAAACTTGGCGTGCATGGTTTAGACAATAAGCCCGGGAAGTTAAAAAAATTATATAATGCTTCAACAAATGATTAGCTCCGGAGCATCGGTATATGTGCGGACGGATTCAGAGCGTTCGTAGCGCAAGTGGATGGATTGAATGGATGGGATAAGCTTGATGAAATGCGATATATGGAATTCATATGATGGGATCAATAGATCGTTGGATGGAATTTGTAGGATTGGATGGATGGATCGATGGATGGATTTTACAGTTCGTTTTTTGTTCGATGTTGTCATTGCCGTCGTGTGCAATTTCACTGCAAACAAAAAACGAGCCATTGCGAAAAAAAAGTTGTCAAGCACGCAAACGAAACGGTCATCGTGAAAATAAAAAAAAATGTCGAGAAAAAAGTCATCAGCGAATGACAAAATCGGAAAATCGGAAGAGGCGAAAATAAATTTAATTGTCGATAATGAAAATACTGAGAGGACGGACGGCGAGAAGAAAAACGAGATGGAAAAAAACCCCATCTTGTCATCGAACGAAGTCATCGATGGCATCAATATTTCTGATTCCACAATGTAAGTTTTTAATTCAAAATTGGGTTTTATTAGACGAAAATACGCATGTTGAAAAACTTGATTTTTTTTTTCTTCAATTTTTCGGTGAATAATATTGTCGATAATTATCGCTTGTAGATTCATACATTTTGTAACAATATTTTTCACGCCTTTTTCAGAGAGATCGTTGGCTTCGTCGATTCCTGCGAACGTCCAAAAACGGTCGGGACCACAAGAAAATATAAAATGATGAAATTCGTGGTCAACAACGGAGCAGGCCGGAGAATCCAGTGTGTGGCGTGGGAAGGCAATGTGGCGAAAATCGCAGATGTCATCTCATTAAACAAAGTTTGTATCGCAAGACGGCAACGAAATAACGGAAAAATGAATTACTGACTTCTTTTCATGTATATTTTACAGATCGTACACCTGGACCGAGTCTCAGCGAAAATGATAGATCCTAAATTCAATATGGGGAACACTCCATTTGAATTATCAATACGTGAATCGACGGAGATAGTGAAGAGAGGTTGGTATAAGGCCGAAGAATGCAACTCTACGGAGGGAAAAGAAGTTGAGTGGAGCGATGTCGCTGATATGGAGGGTCAGGAAATTAGTGAGTAAAATGCTGAAATAAATACAATTATTTAAATAAAAAAATTCTCGAGACCTATTCATATATATATATATATTAATATGTTTTTCAGCAATTAAAGGTTGGATTAAATCTACTTTCGAGCAATCTCGCCACAAGAGTGGACAGGCGACTTTTGGCATAGGAGCGGTTACCGATGGAAAGGTCAAATTGGAAGTGCGAATCACGACTTGGTCCGACATGGAAAAACCGCTAAGGAAGGGAGAAGCGGTCAAAGTGACAGGGGTTCTGAGAGAAGACGGGTTGCTGTATCTTCAAATCACCGATGGATCGGGAATTATGTCAACGAGGGGGAGTATTTTGGCGCCCGACTCGATGATAAATATCGTCCGAACTCCACAAAAAGTATGTGCAAACCAATTTTTTCATAAATAATAACTTTAATGATCAATTTTCTATTTATTAATAATCGTTTATATATGCATGATTTTTTGTTCCAGAAAGCTCGAGTTGAATGAGAGAGAAAGAGAAAGAGAGAGAGAGAGAGATCAGCAATGAGAGGGGGAGAGAACCGAGCAGAGAGAATGAAGAGAGACGAGAAAACGAACAGAAAAAAAGAGAGAAGAGAAATAGTAGAGAGAATGAAGAGAGAAGAGAAAAAGAACAGAAAAAAAGAGAGAACAGAAATAGGACGGAGAGGAAAATACACAGAATAGATTTTCACGATTCAATGAATTGAAAACTTTTCGAATTGAAAAAAAATGTTCATCTCGTAATCGCGTATCTGTTGTCTTTTTCGAATAAATTAGAAACTTTTTTAAACGAAAAAAAACGATGTTATTTTATAGTTTTGTTTGATTTACATCAGATCAAAAGATATTTTTCATCTGTATCAGTGTATTGAACAATTCTTGCAAAATTATAATGAAAAGTTATTTTTTCACAAAATGGCGGCAAAACGAATTTCGATTATTCACATATAGTATATTTTTTTTCCTTTTCTTCTGGTTTTACAACTACACGTAACCATTAATTCTATTCAATTCTGGTCCCATTACTGTAGAAAAGTTTAACGAAGATGCGAACCAAATTTTTATTCAATCAACCAATTTGTTATTACGATGTCGTGGTCACCAATTTAAAAAACATATTTCAGTAGAAAAAACGTCTCGTAAGTTATTTATTATTATATCTCTTCTTCGAAAAAAATGTGTATGTGCATTTAAAAAAATCGATAAAGATATGTGTAAAAAAAATTCATAAATAAAAACAGTTTCAAAATGATTCCCATTATCCGACGTACCCGATTGAAAAGCCTTAATCTCGCGTGCAATATGGGGAACGAATCGTACTATATACGTATATTTAGGCACAATCACTCATTTTTTTCAGGTTTATTTTCTCATTTTCATAGAGACATGGAGCACACTGCTACCCACGGCCGGTACTGGTGATTATTGTACACATTTAATAAACGTGCGATCTGAATAGCAGAAATTAGAGAAATTATGTATAATATCAATAAGTCATTGACATTGAAAATTCGTAAACGTGAAATCGAATGCATTTTTTCTGTCCTTACATCCTGTCGTATTTAAAAATATTAGTAGAACTCAAATTACGTTTCTTCAGCGAACGGATCGTTTGACCATAGTCACAGGTACACGCGCAACTATCAAATTGACAATCTATCGACAAAGTTCGAAGGATTAGTTGACATATGTCATTGGTTATGCGCTATCAAACGACCAGAAAACAACGAACTAATTGAAAAAAAAAAAAAATCAAAACACAAGAATATTTAAGAAACTGAATGTGATTCGAATCGGCAGAAAAAGTGATTTCACCGAATTATGCAGCTTAAAGTCGAAATCAGGTAAGTTAAAAATATGACATTATTAACCTCATATAATGAATAAGATTCAATTACATACATTTATGATTAATGTAAAAATAGTTTTTTACATGTATGCATATACATAGTTTTTATTCCAACTATTACAGTGCTATTTTTGATATCATAGGTTTCTTCAATAACCACACGTTGGCCAGTCCATTCCTTACATAGCAAGGTTGAATCCCTTCATATACATATATTGTGGGCCCACAATCGACTTGAAAATTAGCAGGAAAATAGCCACGAGATGCTAATATCAACACAAGAACAGGCAATAAAAATATAATAACAAAAATATATACAAGAGCCGTTAACTTCAATACAAGAACGAAAAAAGGTGCTTATAAGAATATAGAAAAGAACATAGAAACTGTGTTCACTAGCAAATTTTCCAATACGTATATTAGGGTATTAATTTCATACCTGTAAGTTAAAAAATGGCCATATCAGAAGGGTTTATTGTCTCTTCAAAGTACTCAGGTTTTTCACATTTTGTAAATAATGTTTTTTGTCATGTTTCATTGTCTCATTGTTCAATGTTCATATTGTTCAATGAGTTCGTGGCACTTGATTGAATGAAAAAATCTACGGGTGTGAGCTTAAAATTTATACGGGTTATTTCGTTTATCATATATCGCAAGGGCACAAAAATCCCTCTACCACTATTCTTCGTGCATCTCGAACCGAACGCAAAGAACAAAGAAATATACAATATCGACCTTTTCTTGAACGCCAAAATCCAAATAGAACCTCCCAGAAAAAACAATAATCCAGTGCAGTGCATGCGTTGCCAGCGACACGGCCACACGAAAAAATACTGCAATAGAAAACCCAGGTGCGTAAAATGCGGGGACAACCACGACACATCTGACTGTCAAAAAACTGCAGACGTACCAGCAACCTGCGCTCTATGCAATGGCGATCATCCAGCTAGCTACAAAGGGTGCTCCATCTACCAGAAAATAATCAAAAAACATACTACAAGGACAATCTCGACCCAGGGTAGAACTTCAACCTGACGACACCCCAAACAACCGGTCACCGCCACCCTTAGCCACCATTTATACGACGCCAGACCGACCATACGCACAAGTAGCTAGTGCCCAGCATCGCCCAGAAAACGCACAGACAACAGACAACACTGGACTCCCTACCATTATCGAAAAAACTTTCAACGAATTTAAAGCAATCATCGAACGCCAGACACAACCTGAATTGAATTGAACAACAAAATGAAAAGGACACCATGCAGAACCTACTGAACACGGTAATTACTAAGTTTTCACAGCACAAATGAATCATTCCTACCTAATAGCCCTATGGAACGCCAACGGCCTGGTGAACCACCATCAGGAAATGCAAGCCTTTCTTAATATCAACAAAATCGACATTGTACTCATTTCCGAAATTCACTTTACAAACAAAAACTACTTCAAAATTGCCGGATATAATACCTACGAAACGAATCACCCAGATGGAACCGCACATGGCGGATCTGCGATATTAGTACGAAGTTCCATAAAACACCACGAACATTCCAAATACGCAACTGAAAAAATCCAGGTGACAAACGTTACAGTCACCGACTGGAATGGCCCTCTGACAATCTCAGCAGTATATTGCCCACCAAGGCATAGAATAAAAAAAGAACACTTCCAAGAATTCTTCGAAACCCTAGGTCCAAGATTCCTTGCAGGAGGCGACTACAACGCTAAAAACCGAAGATGGAGTTCAAGACTCAGCACCCCTAGAGGCAAGGAACTCGAAAAAGCCATGGATGCGAAAAACTACGACCATCTCTCCACAGGGCAACCTACTTACTGGCCAACGGACCAACAAAAAATTCCTGACCCACTCGACTTCTTCGTCACAAGTGGCATCGCGAGAGCATACCTAGACATCGAACCAAGCGCTGACCTATCCTCTGATCACTCGCCAGTAATCGCCACGATCAGCACCTGCTTGACGAAACGCGTCATAAACTCCCTTCCGTATGGTAAAAAAACCGATTGGCAGACATACAAAGAAGACATCAAAAACAATATCAACTTACGACTACCTATGAAAACTCAAGACAACATAGACACTGCAACCGAATATTTCACACAACTTATGATAGGTAAAGCCTGGCAAGCAACACCGCAAAACATCACAAACACAATAGGTAGCACAAAAAAAATAGACTACCCAAGACAAATCAAAGAAAAAATCGCAGAAAAAAGAAGAATACGAAGAGTCTGGCAGCTAAGTCACAATCGTAACGACAAAACCAACTTGAACAGAATCACCCGAACCCTCAAGCAACTCCTATCTGATTTTAGGAATGAATCGGTTCAACAATACCTTCGTAATCTAACAAACACCAAAGACACAGAATATTCACTATGGAAAGCAACTAAATCTCTGAAACAGCCGCAAAAATCTATTCCTCCCGTCCGGACACGTAACGGAGACTGGGCTAAAAGTGATTCGGAAAAAGCAGAAACATTCGCACAACACCTTGCTGATGTTTTTACCCCTCCACCATACACAGGGGGCGTAAACTACGAACACCACATCAAACACTTCCTGGACAGCCCATTGCCAATGAATCTGCCAATGCGACACTTCACACCGGCAGAAGTTAAAGGCTCAATTATTAGAGATCTAAAACCAAAATAAGCACCCGGATATGACCAAGTAACAGGACAACTACTGAAAAACCTACCGGAAAAAGCCTTCGTCTTCATCACCACACTTTTTAACGGCATAATACGAACATCATACTACCCAAGCCAATGGAAATACGCGCAAATCATCATGATACCGAAGCCAGGAAAACCACCTAACGAAGTATCTTAATATAGACCGATTAGCCTACTACCTGTTATGTCAAAACTATTCGAAAAATTACTCTTAAGCAGAATGAAACCACTTTTAGACGAAAACAACGCAATCCCGCAACACCAGTTGGGATTCAGAAACCAGCACTCAACCATCGAACAAGTGCACAGAGTAACAAAAGCAATATCAGAGTCCCTGGAAAGAAAAGAATATTGCTCGGCTGCGTTTTTGGATATCCAACAAGCATTCGACAAAGTCTGGCATCCTGGACTACTATTCAAAATAAAACAGTCACTGCCCCAATATTTCATTCTACTCTCATCCTATCTCAAAGATCGCCGATTCCAAGTACGACAAGGTCAAGACTCATCAAACATCTACGAGATCCAATCAGGAGTGCCACAAGGTAGTGTCTTAGGTCCAGTACTATACACCATACACACAGCTGACCTACCAGGACGAAGAGGGATCACGGCAGCTACATTTGCCGACGACACAGCTCTGTTGGTTTCAAACAAGGATCCGGCCGCCGCTTTAAACGCTCTACAAGAAGAACTAAACGACATGCAGGAATGGCTCGACAAATGGCGAATTAAGGCAAGTGAAAATAAATCCATCCATATCACTTTCACAATGCGAAGGGGAAACTGTCCACCAGTGATGATCAATGGCCAACCACTGCCACAACAAAACAGTGTTAAATACCTAGGAATACATCTCGAACGCCGTCAAACATGGAAAAAACATATAGCATCAAAAAAAAAAAAAAAAGAACTCAACATAAAAACTCGCAGTATGTACTGGCTACTAGGAAAAAAATCGCAGCTGTCTCTCAACAATAAAGTCTTATTGTACAAAGCCATAATAAAACCGATATGGACATTAGGGTGGGTTAAAAAAATCGACTATTTTTTTTTTGAATCTGACACACGAAAACTTGTTGCTAGGCGCCTCTAGAAAGTGCTCACCAAGTATGAGCTCTTAATATTAACGGGAAGATGATGCTCATCGTAGTTTTCCATTTTTTATTTAGTCTCATACAAAAATGGTCATACCTTATCACCAATAAATTGTTCAACCAGTTGCATAGTCAATTTTCATAGGAAATTGAACGCTCTACAAAAATGATCTTTTGCACTTTTTTCATTAAGCTAACCATTTAAGAGATATTCAAGTTCAAAAATTGAAGTATTTTAAGAAAAATCACTTTTGTTTGGAATTCTGTAACTTACTAAAAAATAATTATTGTCAAATAAGTATCCATTATTTCTATAGGAAATTGAACGCTCTACAAAAAAGGTCTCTTGTGGTTAATCGATTACTCTAACCATTTAGAAGATATTCGCATTGGAATACCAATGCCTACTCATTTCAATAGTTTTTTGATAAATATTTCCGATTTATCCATTCAGTTTATGAATTTTGACAATATTCATAAGAATTTGAGTTCATTTTGATAGAATGACAGTTTGCAAATTATGTCTCATCTTTTGTTTGAGAATATATTTCTTTGAAATCAATTTTTTAACAATATTTTTTTTTATAACTTTTATCACAATTTAGGATCGTAATTTAATACTTTTCAACGGATTTATTTAAAATGTCACTCAAATTTTCTTCTCTCTACAAAGTTTATAATTGAATATTTTTTATTTGGGGAATATGAGGAATTAATTTCAAAAGTTGGTAGTTCCGTTACTCATTATTTGTCATACTAGCGCCATCTGTAGTATACAGTTTCTGAAGCTCTGAGTTGTATCGTTGTGTCTTCTTGTACACTACCATCCATAAGTTTGGAAACACCTGACGAAATTTTTGGACGCACTAAAAGTTAGATTACTCAGTCGAAAAAAACGATATTCAAATTTTGCGAACGGTGTCTTAAAAGGGACATTCTAAGCTTCATTTTGCCCTTTTGAAACATTTTTTCCGATTTTTTATGGGTCCGGTACGTATTTTTGAAGTTGGGCTTTTTTCGACATTTTTTTTTAACGTTTCAAATAGCGCGCATGGTCCGTGAAAAAATTTTCCAATCGTTTTCTCCATGGAAAACTTAAAAGGGATGGCAGTAGCTTGAATTTCGTTCTTTTTAAAGTTGCGTACGATTTTTTTTTTGCAAAATTATGCTATTTTTTCACAAAAATGACTCTTTTTCGAAAAAGCTTCATAACTACAAAAACATGGAGTTTCTGTGAAATCGTCAAGATGATGAAAAGTTGCCGGCGAGCATCCTTTGTTCACTGAAATTTTTTCAGAATTTTTATTCGAGATTTTTTTTTGAATCATTTTTACTCGAAATCCCATTAAGGTGATGGAGCAGTCACCTCGAATTTTCGAAATAAAAATTCTTCGATGTCGTTTCACTAATCAAAAAAAGGCTCTGTCAGCGCACGCGGGACGATGGCAAAAATCGACTGACAGGGGCTTTTTTTTGTTGGTGAAACCGTGTCGGAAATATCCAATTTCGAAAATTGCAGCTATCTCTCTCGCACTCACATTCCGAGAAAGCGACTGCTCCATCACCTTAAGAAAAGTGTCTTAACTCGGAAATGATAGGGTGTAGCGCAAAATATCAAGAGGAGAAATTTTCTAATTTTTGAGATTATAACTCGTTCAAATTTTTTCAGATTTTTTTTTCAACTTTTTTTCTATTTTAAAATAGAGGGGGCATAATTTGCAAACTGTCATTCTATCAAAATAAACTCAAATTTTTATGAATATTGTCAAAATTCATAAACTGAATGGATAAATCGGAAATATTTATCAAAAAACTATTGAAATGAGTAGGCATTGGTATTCCAATGCGAATATCTTCTAAATGGTTAGAGTAATCGATTAACCACAAGAGACCTTTTTTGTAGAGCGTTCAATTTCCTATAGAAATAATGGATACTTATTTGACAATAATTATTTTTTAGTAAGTTACAGAATTCCAAACAAAAGTGATTTTTCTTAAAATACTTCAATTTTTGAACTTGAATATCTCTTAAATGGTTAGCTTAATGAAAAAAGTGCAGAAGATCATTTTTGTAGAGCGTTCAATTTCCTATGAAAATTGACTATGCAACTGGTTGAACAATTTATTGGTGATAAGGTATGACCATTTTTGTATGAGACTAAATAAAAAATGGAAAACTACGATGAGCATCATCTTCCCGTTAATATTAAGAGCTCATACTTGGTGAGCACTTTCTAGAGGCGCCTAGCAGCAAGTTTTCGTGTGTCAGATTAAAAAAAAAAAATAGTCGATTTTTTTGACCCACCCTAGTACGCATTTTGCAAGGCAAATCACTTCTCCTGCTACATGCGCTATATAGCCCGGTTCGTTCATGTAGTGATACGCAAACTCTGCCGGTGCTAAAGAGGCAAACCCTAAGGTGTTGCGCAGGACTCGTTTTTCTATTTCGCATTTTTGTTTGATAACGTTATTATAGAGGTTTGTTAACTGATTCTCAAAATGCTTTGCTACATAGACGAATTTTGCGTTCATGTATGCGAATAAATCCATGTTTATTACTAATATTCTTTTCTTGGTGAAAATGTCGCCATAAACTTGTTCTAATATGAAAAGTTTTGAGTGTTCTGTTTTTACAAGTTTATAACCACATACAGAAATGAATCCTCTGGCTGCTAGCGCGAAAGTTATGTCTGAGGATGTTATTGAAAATATTTCTTCTCCATTCATTGAATCTTTAGTGTCCTTGATTTTTTCGGCCCTACCATCATATACGACTTCATAATTTTTAAATCCGCACTGCTCCGTGGGTATCGGATTCCATTGAGTGAAACCACCCTCCCAATCGAGGCATGTACCTGCGGTGTGTTTACAGCGTGTACCTGATCGTAGGATAACTTCGTTCAGGTCAAGGTTTACTTCTGCTTCGTATTCGTATACGCTAATGAATAGTTGGCCTATAACCAGTACGTTACTCCAGCTCCCATAGGGGTCTGAATATGATCTGCCCTGACAGTTTCCTTGATAGTCAACTGTTTCTGTAATTACTACTGGTCTTGGGTTAGTTGAGTTCATGATTAGGTTATCGAATAGAATGTTATATGCTTGATAGGCTTTGGTTGAGTGAACTCTAAGGCATTCTTCTGGTGAGATTTCCTGAATATATTCTATGATACCATTTTTTACTTCTGAATTTAATTGTAGGAATTCATACCGCAATATCTAATTGTTCTATGGACTTCTACTTTGCACTGTCTTACTTTGATTCGTGAGAGTTTAACCAATTGTAAAAGTTGTATTTTGGTCGTTGTCACGATCGGTTTATGTATAGGGATGTCGCATCCTTGGATGTCCAATAATGACAGTGTTGTTATGTTCATGGCCGGTGCTCCACAATCGTACGCGATCAATGTATAGCCCGGTTGAAACAGGTGGGTCAGGAGAGCGATGGTCAAAAACATCCTTCGTGCGTTGTCCATGCTCCTGAAAAGGTTCCGAGACCGTGAATACGTGTCGGTTTTTACGACTTCCTTAATGTGCTATTTTTGCTCGGTCACAGTGTATGATTTTACGTTTTTTGTTTTCTAATTCGATTTCCATATCGTTTTGATCTGGGAATGTTCTCGTAATTTCATACGGTCCTTTGTAGTTATCGTCGAATTTTCCTGTTTTTGGGTTTTTTACTAAGTAGATTTTATCACCGACTTTGAATTTTACGGGATTGATTTTCTTGTCGTAATGGACTTTTGATTTCTGTTTTGCTCTCTCTAAATTATTGTGAGCCAATTTTCGTACTTCCTGGAGTTGGATTGCGAGATTTTTCACATGATCGTCATATGTGAGTATTTCATTCATATATGCGAATTGAGAGGATAGACGAGCTTCTCTACCTAAGACTATTTAGTAGGGTGTGAATTTTGTGCCTTCATGTACGCTTGTATTGTAAGCGAAGGTAGCTAGTTTAAGCCATTTGTGCCAGTCTTTTTTATTGGTGTAGTGCTTCAGGTAATCTGTGAGTACCTGATGGCTACGTTCGAGTGATCCATTCGATTGCGGGTGAAAGGCTGTAGTTTTAATTTGTTTGATTTTCAAAACTTTCGTTAATTGTTTCATTACGCGGCCAATGAAGGCTGCGCCTTGGTCGGTCAATATGATTTTTGGGCAACCGAATAAGCATATAAACTCTGTTACCAATGCAAAAGCGATTTCGTTTGCGGTCGCGCTCATGAGCGGAATCGTAAAGGAGAATTTTGAAAGATTATCTTGTATGGTAAGGATAAAACGATGACCTTGGTCTGATACCGGTGTTATCGGTCCAACTATGTCCATAGCGATCTTATCGAATACGTTGATCGGCGTGTCGGTGAGGACCATAGGTTGTTTCGTCTTTATTCTAACCAGCTTTCTTCTTTGGCAACTTTCGCATTGTCTGATGTAATCTTCGACTTGCTTTTTGAGATTGTCCCAAAAATACTTTTGACGGATTCTGTTGTATGTTTTTGTTACGCCTTTATGACCTGCAATCGGGGATTCGTGGCATTCTTTTATTATACCTGGTCTATCCTCGATTGGTGGTGAAATAATCTCGTCTTTGCAGATTTGAATTTGAATGTCTGTATGTACGAAAACTTCGCGAATAATATTTTTAATATTAACCCAAGTTGAGTGATCGAAATTAGTTCTTTTTTCAGAAACTGCTACTGATTTGATTTTCAATTCTTCCATTTTTGTTTTTAGGTTTTTAAAGGCTTTAGTAAAATTTTCTCGTGTAAGAGGTGATGAATCATTTTCCTGGATTACTAACGCGAATGTTTTCTTTATTTTTACCTTTTGAAATCAGAACTTGTCCTACTTCTAATGTGTTGGAAGGAGATAATTTGAGGAAACCTAATTCAATTAGTCTTTTTCCGATTTCATTTGACACTGTTCCATCGGCTGAGATGAAACAAATGTAGTTGTTTTTAATCATTTCGAGGTTATCGTTTGTTTCTATGATATTGACAGTGTTTGCTTCTATATTTTCGTTGTCGATTGTTGTATTATTCGGAGATCTTCCGGCAATAGGGGAGATTCCGTTTTGTGGTGGTGAGACTATCCTTACCTCCGGTGTGAGAGGGTAGTATGGTTGTGTGTTTTCGTTTTCAGAAAAGGAATTTATGTCATTTTCCTGTTCCTGAGGTATAATTTCGTATTCCGACGGTACTTGAGTTTCGTTAATTGGATGTATATTAATCTCGTCTTGTGAAGGTGTTTGAATTACGATTTCGTATTCTGATTGTTTTTTGGTTTCTTCGTTTGGCGGTCTGTTAGTCTCACTATCAGACAGTGATTGAGGGTCGTTTTCTTGGATCGTTACATTAACGTGTTCTAAAGACGTAGTCTGTTCGTTTACCTGAGTTATGTTCTTGTCAGCAGTAATTGTAGGAGAATTGTCTTCTATTTGTTTTGTTTGAATCTGTACAGTCGTTGTGGCTGTAACTGGAATTGTTTCCACAACTGCTTCGTTATTTGTTATTTCGACTAATTTTTTCTGTCGTGCGCGTTTTTTCGTTTCGTGCGTATGTTCACCGGTTTCTGTACAGTGCATACATTGTCTTGGTTTACGAATTCTAGTCGATCTACGAGTTGGTTCGAGTGGTGGTTTTTTCACTCTTGGTTGTCTTGGAAGTTTTGGTATTTTCCAAGGAATTTGATTATCAGTTTTTGGAGGAATTGGTAAAGGATTATTATTAATTTCCTTGTCCACAACGGGATGCGATGTCTTCTGGACAGGTTTGGGAATAAAAACGTCGATTGTTTGTTCACTAATCGTTACGGGTTCTGGGTTTAATGTTTGAGTTTTTTGTCTAATGCGTCTGGAAGGTGATGGAGTGAATTCTGCTGATTTTTGTGATCGTTTCTCGAAAATTTGTTGAGCTAGATTTCGTTGGAAGCTATTTTTTCCTTGTATATTTCGAGCTATAACCATTGGGCTTTCCTGGGGATTAATTCCGGGTTTATTGCTAGGCCCTGGTTGAGGTGAATTTGTACAGTGGGTCGGGCTGACGGCCAGCTGTTTTTCAGGAGTTTGGGTTCCTATTAGCATTCTAAAGGACTGATTGACTTCATCGTCCAGTTCCATATCTGAGTTAGAAACGGGTTTTTTAGAGGTTTGAACCATTGGAGGAGTTGAGTTAAGAGGGTTCGTATTGCTTCCTTTGTTTACCCTTAGTTCAGGTGTTTTTTGTGTTTTCGAGGCAACAAAGACATCGACCGTTTGTTCGGCAGATGTGTGAGATTTTGGGACAAGTGATCCTCTGAATTTGTATCGTCCTAAGACTTCGTAGCTTGGATTTTGAATTAGTGATGTGATAGGTTCTTGAGTTGTATTTATTGGAACCACGTGGACAGGGTTGTCCTCGTGTTCATCTGATGAAGACGATGATTTATCTTTTGAAATGTTATGGAATGGTAAATATCGTCTAACACGATCTTTCCTTTTCTTTAAACTTTTTCTTTTGCGTCTGTCGTACGCTGAGTAAGTTGTTTGACTTTCTGAATTGTTAACTTGGAATTCTTGATTTTGATTTATTGATGAGTTCATTTCGTTTGGGTTAATTGGCTTAGGTGAACTCGTTTGTCGTTGATTTTGCAAATTTGTATGGGTTTCTTGGTTAATGGATTTAGACAAATTTGCTTTTAAATTTTCTGGATTTTGTTCAAGATTTAGAGATAAGTTCGTATGATGCTTTGAGTCAATCGATTTAGACGAACTTGTTTTTGGTTGCACTAGGTTTTGTTTAAGATTTGGAGACAAATTCGTATGGTGCTCTGAATTAATGGATTTAGACGAATTTGTTTGTTTTTGATTTAGATTTTGCAAATTTATATGATGCTCCGGAGTAGTAGATTTAGATAAATTTGCTTTTTGTTGCTCTCGTAAATTCATATGAGTTTCTGTATTAAATGATTTAGATGAATTTATTTCTTCGAGCTCAGGATTTAGTGTCCTCTCTATATTGAGGCTCTTATCAGACAGTTGATCAGGCTGCTGATTTGGGTTAGAGATTTCGATTGATTCATTATTGACCTGATTATCGCACGTTTCTCTCGGAATTGCCGTGTCGCTATAATCAGTCAATTCTGAATCGCTATATGAAGTTAGGGAGACTTCTGGATCTCCTTCTGGAATAGGATTAGAAACACGTGGTTTCTTTCTATTATCATCCGAATTAGAGGTGGAGGGATGAGGTCTGGCGATACCTGGATTTAAACTGAGTTGTTTTCCACCTGCTTGGTTTTCGGTAATTCGCCATTTGAATTTAATCGGGAGAGTGATTGGGTTACGCGATAATGCGTCAGCGTTGGTATTTACTCTACCCGGTTTGTACTGGATTTTGAAATCGAATTCCTTTAGACGTTCTCTCCATCTCAGTACACGAGAGGTCGGGTCATTCATAGAATTGACCCAGACAAGTGGTCGGTGGTCGGTCAAAAGGGTAAATTGCCTGCCATAAAGGTAAGGCCTGAAAGTTTTTAGCGCGAAGACCACTGCGACCATTTCTTTTTCGGTGGTGGAATAATTCCTTTCAGCTTTGTTTAGGACTCTAGAGGCTGCTGCTACCATTGGGTCTTCTCCGATTTTGCCTTGTGAGAGGACTGCGCCAACGGCGTAATTAGATGCATCTGTTGTTACGATAAATGGTTCGGAAAAATTTGGATATTGGAGGATTGGCGAAGAACACAGCTTCTCGCGTAATGTTTCGAATGCTAGTTGGTGTTGGGAATTCCAATGGAATTTAACATTTTTGCTCGTGAGATCTGATAATGGTTTTGCTATTGCTGAGAAATTTTTAATGAAGCGACGGTAATATCCTGCTAATCCTAAAAATTCTTTTACATTCTTAGGTGTTTTTGGAACTTGGAATTTTTTTACGGCTTCAATGTTTTTAGGATCGGGTTTTAAACCGTCTGCTGAGATAAGGTGTCCTAGATACCATACTTCGGTTCTCAGAAATTCGCATTTATCAGTTTGTAATGTAAGATTAGCATTTCGTAAACGTTCTGCGAGTTTTTTGAATTTGGCCTCATGTTCGTCTATGGATCGAGCATAGATGACTATGTCGTCAAGATATACGAACAGGTCGTTACCTTGTAATCCTTTAAGAACAAGATCCATTAAGCGTTGGAAAGTAGCTGGTGCATTTTTTAATCCGAAGGGCATTCTATTGAATTCATAGTGACCATGAGGGGTTGTAAATGCTGTTTTATGTTTATCGTTTGGATCCATTTCTATTTGGTGGAATCCGGATGCTAAATCGAAAATAGAAAAGTATTTTGCTCCACCGAGTTGGTCTAAGATATCGGTAATTAGTGGCAAAGGATACGCGTCGCCTATTGTGACGTCGTTCAATTTTCTAAAATCGATTACTAGTCTCCATCTTTTATTTCCTTTCGAGTCTTCTTTTTTTGGAACTATCCACACCGGTGAATTGTACGGTGAGTTTGATGACTCTATGATATCTAATTTTAACAGGTCGTTAATTTGTTTTTCAATCTCAGGTCTTTGGAAAGGTGGATGTCGGTATTGTCTCGTATTGACAGGCTTGTCATCCACTGTAATTATTCTGTGCTTGCACACGCTAGTTGATCTGAGAGGCTCACCTGGTATATGGAAGAGGTCTGCATTTTCTGCAACAAGTGCTGATACCGCGTTACGCTCTTCGTCGTTAAGATGGTCAAGACGCAAAAGGTTTATCACACTTTCTGCACGATTTTCTCGCGTCCGAGGAATTTCGTGTTTTTTGGCTTTGCCGATTGCGGAATTTATATTCTTTTGATTGTTCTCATCTGTGCTCATATCAAAAGGATAGAGTGAGATTATTGGAACATCTACTTTAACATCTTTATCGAGGGTATTGATGGCATAGAGGTAAGCTTTGCCGTTAGTATTTTTTACCAAGGCTTCGCCTGCGTAAATGCCCTCTGGAAATGGTATGCGAGGTACATAACCTGTCTCTAGTGCGTTACGTATTCGTACAAACATGATCATTTTCTGTCTGGCCTTGAGCAGAAATGATTCCGTGTTTGTGAATGGTATTTGCACGTCATTGATTTGCACACACCTTTCATTCCAGTCAATTTTTCCTCTATTATTACCGAGTGTCTCATGACCAAGGATTGCGTCGAAGTCTACAGGGAAATCGTCCCTAACGAGATGAAATACTTCCGACTTTCCACAAATCGCGATGTTAATTTGACCGAGAGTTTTTGGTTTATCTAAATTTGAAATACCATACAATTCGTAAATGATTGAATCATTTATTAGATTTTTATTAGCGATGTTCTGAATTTTTATTAAATTTAATTGCGATCCCGAGTCTGCGAGAAAAAGGGTTTGTTGGTTGATTAAATCGCGTGACTCTATGATTATTGTTGGCGCGTTATAATTATCTGAGGTTACGCTGAGATTGCAATTAGCCCGAAGGATAGTCTGTTTTATTACTTCGGGTCTTTCGAGTTTTGGTGCGTTTATTGGTTTGGTCCCGTCGACGCACCTGGTCGAGGGGTCGCTTGTTCGTTTCCCTGCTGTTTATTCGTGTTCGCTTCTGCGTTTCTACCGTTGTTGTACGCTCGTCTGCGGCATTCATTTATTACGTGTCCCGGTTTTTTGCAGTAATTACAAACGACTTTACTCTTGTTTTCTGTTGTGTTCGAATTATTTTGTCTTTTGAGTGCGTAACAGTCGTCCGTCACGTGGTTTGTTTTCTTGCAAAAATTACAGAATTTGTCGGGTTTTTTGTTCGACTGTTGATTCGAGGAATTTCTGGGACTCTGATTTTTATTATTGTACGGGTTTATTGGTAAGCAAGTTGATTGGTTGGTGTTTTTTGTTTCTATTGGACCAATCATTCTTTCGATTTCTGTCACTCTTTGATAAATGTTTTCAAGCGTCGGGTAAACTGTGCAAGGAATGTGGGGACGATATGCTGGATTTACCCCTCTACGAAACTGGTCAATTGCCATATCTCGAGCCCAGTTTTTTGCTCCTTCTGGGTCTTGTACCTTGGAGAGGTCAATAGCTTGTTTCGTCTCGTTTAAGTGAAGGTTCATACGACTGTAAAAAGCTAGTAATGATTCTTTATCTTTCTGTTCGAGAGTGTGCAATTCTGATATCCACGTGAATAGTGGTTTGGATGCAATGAACCTGTTCCTTAGGATGTTAATTAATTCAGTTATTGTTTGAACGTTGAAACTTTCGAGACTTTCACAAGCTATGCCTTTACATTTGCTTTTTAATAATGTAACTATGGGCTTTTCCGTTATTATCGGAACATACTCTCGAGCTGATTCGCAATAATTGATGAAGGTATTGAGTGAGCAATTTTTGGGTGTACCATCGAACTCTGGCAAGTATCTAGTGAAATCCCTATAATTTGCATGCGCTGGATAAGCAGGGTTATCAAATGTTTGGTTGAGATTAGGCGCATTTTGTCTGTTAATATTTGCTGCTACTTGCTGACTTAATCTGTCTACATCTATAACAACTTGTGGATTTTGTTGACCTGCTGGATTTTGTATGCCGTGTATCCCGGAAATGTCCATGGCTTCTTGGTTGTCCATGGGTATTGTAAATTTTATGACTTACGGGTTGAAGATCTTGAAGAACGTTGACGCGTGCCGTTGAACCTGTTGTTGAGTTGTCGTGTTGATCCTCTTGAGGCTCGTTGCTGCTGGTGTTTTTGACCTGCTCTTCGCTGCACAGCTGGTTTATGGCCTTGGATCCGTGTAGTCGTCTCGAGTGTTGTTATACGAGGGCGTGAACTGAGTTGCACTCTTCACGATAATGTCTTTCACAGATTGTCACTATTACCAGTTTTATATATTCTTAAAAATGGTTTATTTCACTTTTGAAGATGTTCGACAGTATCACAATTAGATATTGTTTAATACTTGATTAACTTATAGATTTTGTGGAGTTCGTATTTTGTGTGATTTCTCGTGGTTTATTCGTTGCCATCAGTTTTAATATAGACTTAAAACTGGGTTTTGATTTTATGAATGTCTGTGTTTTTCGTTGTCACCAGTTTAAATATACGATTGAAAATGGTGTAGATTGATTTAGCAAATTTCCAGGGAAATTTGAATTGAATAGATTTCGATGATTTATGGTACGTGGTTTTTCGTAGTTTCCGCTGCCACCAGTTTTAATATAAAATTAAAAATGGTGAGGTTTTTATGGTTTGAGTTTTTCCGGTTGTTTCCGCTGCCACCAGTTTTAATATAAAATTAAAAGTGGTGTATTTTGATTTAGTGATTTTCCGTAGTTTTTCCGCTGCCACCAGTTTTTAATATAGTATTTTGTTACGTCCCGAGAGGTGGGATCGTTGGATCCACGGAGGTTTTGATGCTTGACCGCGATTTTTGAATCCCGAATGATTTTTGCGTTTGGGATTTTTGATTTGGGTCTCCGCGATTTCCGATTTAGGATACTATATTTTTAATTGTTTTAAGGATTTGGGTTTTTAGTATTTTGTAGGCTGAGGTTTGAGAACGTTGATGTGAAAGGAGTTCAATATTGTTCCTTCAATAAAAGATTAACTCTGTCTTTGATTAAATATAAATATAATTCTATTTATTCAATATTTACGGAGTTGATGTTTGTTACACATGGTTAACACTGGTTTTACACTTTTACTGATATTGAGTTTTATGAGTTAGCTATTATTAACAGAAATGATAATTCACAATTCGGAGTTCGAAGAGTCGAGTTTGATTTTTAGAGTTCGCGTATAACTGTCGCGGGATTGAGGTTTTTTTAAGTGAAGTTGAATGTTCGGACTCTCGATGCTAACTAACTAAAGTAATTTTACAATTCGTAGTTAGAGTTCGAGTTCTTTGTTAGATTTTTTGGGGGTAAGGTGATGTGGAAGGGTTTAGATTTGTTATAGTTTTTACTCGGATTGGTTAAAGGGTTGTTAATTTGGTGTCGTTATTTTGTGATTGGATTAGGTTAGTGGGGGAGACTTTTCTGGAAAGATGATTGGAAGAAAAGTCATTTAGCGTTTGGACTTTGTGTATTGTTTGGGTTATGAGTAAGACTATCGAGTGTGATCGCTCTAGTCTCGAACGGCTGCACGTGTTTGTGCTGATTGCATGCATGGGAAATGTTTATCTCACCTAGCGTTTGAATTTTGGTGAACGCGAGGCGTTGTTTCGGATAACGAGGAGTTAATTGATATATGACTTCCTAGTGAAGTTGCATAGGAAATCGAATCGTCGTATAATAGGACTATTGTTCGATTTTATTATTTCTTTAGGATAAGGTTTTGGAGTTTTGGTCAGGCGACAGAAAGTCGTGGGATTGTTTATGAGTTGATGTTTTTGGTTCGTAGAGTTTTAGGGTTTATTGGTTTATCTTTTACTATGAGAAAGATAGAGAATAATTGATTTATATTTCTCTGTATTTTGCTGGGAAAATGTTAGGTGAAGGTTTGGGTAGTTCGAGCTAAGGCTTTTATGGCTTTTCAAGTGGTTGCCGGTTACGAACCGCTCGAGCAACACATGGTCTATTGTCCTTGTGTAAAAGAAAAGGCTGTCTATGCCTGGGTCTATGCGTATTATTATACTAATATTTTATATATTAATAATAGAGAGTATGTACTATTGCAAGAGTACATACTCGATTATTCATTTTATAATTAATTATATATTTTATTATCGACGAATGATGAAGCAGGTAAGCGAGTTTACCTGCTGATGATTGAAAAAAGGTTGAATGTAATAAAAAAAATTATGGGGGCGTCTAGCTTAGGCTAGGACGTAACAACGCTGCGGACTCTCGAGCCACGATGATCGGCCGCTTTTTCGGTGATAGGCCGATTATGTTGCGTTGCAGCGGTGGGACTGAGGACGGGTTTCTCGGTAGCGTTCTAATTCGTTTCAACGCTCGCTCGACCAACGGGTCGACTACCGCACTAGCAGAGCGTCGTGGTTCCGGCTCCGGGCTTCTCGGTCGTTTATTCGACGGAAACTTCGGGTCCGCTGTCGATGGAGGTTTCGGCCGATCGAGGTTCTTAGTCTCTTCCAAGCAGGCTGCTTTCGAGTGGTGAGGCATATTCCAGGCCGTGTGTCTCGTTCCAGAGCGTGGAATGGATATCGTTGCTCGGTGGCGGCCTTATGCTTATGCCCGTCCACCCGTGCGGCGAGCACGGATTGAACGGCGGTCGAGTGGGGGGGAAAACCAACAGCCGAATCGCTCTGATTGGCGGAGGTTAAGCGGCGGTGAGATCCCAATTGCCGCATCGCTCTGATTGGGCGATTCACAAAGTTTCTTCAGTCTGATATTTCCTAACGTATCACTGAAAAAAAGTGAACTATTGCCAACTACGCGATCAGGTTGAACGATCTTTGTTAAATCAACAACATAAATATATTAAAGCATATGAAGCCAATTACGTCGGAGCGAGTATTTAATTATAAAGTATTTGAATAACAGAAAAAAGTTTGAAAAAAATTTCAAACGAAAAAAATTAAATTGAAAAATAATTTCGGCCAAAGTACTTGGCGTACCATAAGGAATGCATTACGTGATCCTAGCTAAGCAAAAAAACTCTCCAAGGACTTTGACCGAAATTATTTTTCAATTTAATTTTTTTCGTTTGAAATTTTTTTCCCCACGTTTTGTTTTATCTTGATTTTTTTTCTGGACTCTGTTCTTTTGACAGATTTTTATTTTTGTACATTGGTGACTTTTTTCATTAGCCATCTGATTTTTGCTTTTTTTTTTATCACTCCATCCTCAAGTGACAATGAAATACTTGTCCCATCATTGATATTATAAATTTTAGTGCTAAATGTAAATCAATTTCAATTTTGCCAATTTTTTAAGAATTTTGTACTTTTTTGAGTAGTTTTTTTGTGATTCAGATACTTTACAATTGAATACTCGCTCCGACGTAATTGGCTTTATATGCTTTAGTATATTTATATTGATTTATTATATTTTTAAGAAGCTCGAATATTTTTTTTTTTTTACGAAGATGCAGTTACCATTTTTTGGAGGAATTTGGTTTTTTTGGAGACTTCCACAGAAGCGGCTTTTGGTGCGAGTAAATGTACTTGTCTCATATGCTTTAGTATAATCATGATGATTTATTATATTTTTGAGAAGCCCGAATTTTTCTTTTTACGAACATTGAGTTACCATTTTTTGAAGGGATTTGGTTTTTTTTGGAGACTTCGACAGGAGCGGCTATTGGTGCGAGTAAATGTACCTGTCTCAGCTTTTTTTACATCATTTATGCTTTTTTTTGCCAGTGATTTCTTTTCTTTTTGTCCAGCAATTGTTGTGTGACTTAGTTTTCCATCACACTACTATTTTCCCAACATAATTTGAATGAAAATTTTAAACCGCATTGGACTAAAACTTCCATCTTTCAATCTTATACATTTTCCATTCAAATGATCTTGATACTTATATCTGTAATAGAAATGAAAACTGGAAATATTCCTTGATTGTGTCCTCAATAACATTTTTGCCATTTATTCATGCCATCAAGTTTTCGTCCAAATCATCTAGAGCGGTAAAGATTTCATTGATTGAAATGCTTAAGCATGGAAAATTGTATGTATCCATGAAAAATTATAAAATTTTCATCGGAATCATCTCAACCGGTGAAGTTTTCATTGATTGAAATAATACTTAAGCTACTGGATGGAAAATTGTGTGTATCAATGAAAATATAAGTATTATGACGCTCTAAAGACCAAAGTATCCAACTCAGCACTTGTTATAAATTTTTCCATGCGGTGTCATTCCAAAAAATTATTTGGATGTAAACTTTATCCAGCTTTCGACAGTTTTACTTCAGAATGTTTAAACAAAATTATTCGAATGAAAATAGTGTCAAAAATTGGGAATAAAAAGATTACTTGAATGCGACTCAAGTAATATTCGTGGTTTTTATCTCCATATTTTTCAAAGCGCTAAAGTTTTCATTAAAATATTTTTTATATTTCTACCGCAGGAAAATAATCTCAAATTTTCACAGCGGTTTCATGCTAAATATGTGTCATTTTTATCTCAACCAATTTTTTCAAGCGCTTAGGTTTTCATCAAAATATTCTTCCTATTTCTACCGCATAAAAATTATTTCAAATTTCCACAGCGGTCTCATATTATCATACTAAAAAATAATATATAATATATAAAAATTATGTATGAATCCTTACTTTTGGAAATATTATTTCATCTTCTAGTTTATTGACATCCATTTTTTTGATTTTCTTACATTATTTATCTAAACACGGTTTGTTCTAACATTAACATTGATTTTGTCGATTCGTTCGAAAACTGATTGATGTGAAACTTTCGCGATTCTTCTAACCAACCAATAAATATGACGCTTCCGCGATCTTTATATCCAACTAACTAGGGATAGTCATAGCTGACACTTTCGCGATCTTTATAACCAAACGCGATATGGTCAGCTGTCACATTCATTGATCGAATATCACCACAATTTTTACCAATACTACTAGTGTCGCTAGAACGGCGATTGCGAAAAAACACGCGAGCGTCGAAAATGTGTGCGAAAATTTTCACAAATTTTTAGTGCATGCTAATTTAAAATAAATTCATATCTCCAGTACCATTCAAGCTACAGAGTTCTAGTTAGACACAATCGAAAGGAAAAAAAAATGAAAAATACGTGAACTTACAATGTTTTCCAAAGCGAAAAGTTTAATAAACTTTTCGGAAACCAGATTCGAACGTTTTCGAAAACAGTTGGAAAACGCGGTCCTTGGAGTAAATGAGTCTTGTAGCGACTCGTCTTTGACGGAGACCGTATAGGTAAAATGTACTTGTCTCGAGCCGCTACCGCGACTCTTAATATATTAAAAAATCAGTACAACGAAAAGTTTTTTCATCACATCTGCGCCGAAAGTTCAACTTGTCGCTTTCGGAAAGTTTAACTTTCGGTGCATGTGCGATGAAAAGACATTATTTTTTTTTTCGTAGACAAGATATGAATCAAGACTACCCACGTTAGAATTTGTTGGCCTTGAAAAAGGCCGTTGGTTTTTCTGTGAAGATAGGGAAACTCCTAAATGATTTTAATGAGAGGTTTCCTAACCGGTCTCTTCAAGCGAGCCGCGATGGTAGTGGTGCACGCTGCGGACTCTCGAGCCACGATGATCGGCCGCTTTTTCGGTGATAGGCCGATTATGTTGCGTTGCAGCGGTGGGACCGAGGACGGGTTTCTCGGTAGCGTTCTAATTCGTTTCAACGCTTGCTCGACCAACGGGTCGACTACCGCACTAGCAGAGCGTCGTGGTTCCGGCTCCGGGCTTCTCGGTCGTTTATTCGACGGAAACTTCGGGTCCGCTGTCGATGGAGGTTTCGGCCGATCTAGGTTCTTAGTCTCTTCCAAGCAGGCTGCTTTCGAGTGGTGAGGCATATTCCAGGCCGTGTGTCTCGTTCCAGAGCGTGGAATGGATATCGTTGCTCGGTGGCGGCCTTATGCTTATGCCCGTCCGCCCGTGCGGCGAGCACGGATTGAACGACGGTCGAGTGGGGGGGAAAACTAACAGCCGAATCGCTCTGATTGGCGGAGGTTAAGCGGCGGTGAGATCCCAATTGCCGCATCGCTCTGATTGGGCGATTCACAAAGTTTCTTCAGTCTGATATTTCCTAACGTATCACTGAAAAAAAGTGAACTATTGCCAACTACGCGATCAGGTTGAACGATCTTTGTTAAATCAACAACATAAATATATTAAAGCATATGAAGCCAATTACGTCGGAGCGAGTATTTAATTATAAAGTATTTAAATAACAGAAAAAAGTTTGAAAAAAATTTCAAACGAAAAAAATTAAATTGAAAAATAATTTCGGCCAAAGTACTTGGCGTACCATAAGGAATGCATTACGTGATCCTAGCTAAGCAAAAAAACTCGCCAAGGACTTTGACCGAAATTATTTTTCAATTTAATTTTTTTCGTTTGAAATTTTTTTCCCCACGTTTTGTTTTATCTTGATTTTTTTTCTGGACTCTGTTCTTTTGACAGATTTTTATTTTTGTACATTGGTGACTTTTTTCATTAGCCATCTGATTTTTGCTTTTTTTTTTATCACTCCATCCTCAAGTGACAATGAAATACTTGTCCCATCATTGATATTATAAATTTTAGTGCTAAATGTAAATCAATTTCAATTTTGCCAATTTTTTAAGAATTTTGTACTTTTTTGAGTAGTTTTTTTGTGATTCAGATACTTTACAATTGAATACTCGCTCCGACGTAATTGGCTTTATATGCTTTAGTATATTTATATTGATTTATTATATTTTTAAAAAGCTCGAATATTTTTTTTTTTTACGAAGATGCAGTTACCATTTTTTGGAGGAATTTGGTTTTTTTGGAGACTTCCACAGAAGCGGCTTTTGGTGCGAGTAAATGTACTTGTCTCATATGCTTTAGTATAATCATGATGATTTATTATATTTTTGAGAAGCCCGAATTTTTCTTTTTACGAACATTAAGTTACCATTTTTATGAGGGATTTGGTTTTTTTTGGAGACTCCCACAGAAGCGGCTATTGGTGCGAGTAAATGTACTCGTCTCAGCTTTTTTTACATCATTTATGCTTTTTTTTGCCCGTGATTTCTTTTCTTTTTGTCCAGCAATTGTTGTGTGACTTAGTTTTCCATCACACTACTATTTTCCCAACATAATTTGAATGAAAATTTTAAACCGCATTGGAGTAAAACTTCCATCTTTCATTCTTATACATTTTCCATTCAAATGATCTTGATACTTATATCTGTAATAGAAATGAAAACTGGAAATATTCCTTGATTGTGTCCTCAATAACATTTTTGCCATTTATTCATGCCATCAAGTTTTCGTCCAAATCATCTAGAGCGGTAAAGATTTTATTGATTGAAATGCTTAAGCATGGAAAATTGTATGTATCCATGAAAAATTATAAAATTTTCATCGGAATCATCTCAACCGGTGAAGTTTTCATTGATTGAAATAATACTTAAGCTACTGGATGGAAAATTGTGTGTATCAATGAAAATATAAGTATTATGACGCTCTAAAGACCAAAGTATCCAACTCAGCACTTGTTATAAATTTTTCCATGCAGTGTCATTCCAGAAAATTATTTGGATGTAAACTTTATCCAGCTTTCGACAGTTTTACTTCAGAATGTTTAAATAAAACTATTCGAATGAAAATAGTGTCAAAAATTGGGAATAAAAAGATTACTTGAATGCGACTCAAGTAATATTCGTGGTTTTTATCTCCATATTTTTCAAAGCGCTAAAGTTTTCATTAAAATATTTTTTATATTTCTACCGCAGGAAAATAATCTCAAATTTTCACAGCGGTTTCATGCTAAATATGTGTCATTTTTATCTCAACCAATTTTTTCAAGCGCTTAGGTTTTCATCAAAATATTCTTCCTATTTCTACCGCATAAAAATTATTTCAAATTTCCACAGCGGTCTCATATTATCATACTAAAAAATAATATATAATATATAAAAATTATGTATGAATCCTTACTTTTGGAAATATTATTTCATCTTCTAGTTTATTGACATCCATTTTTTTGATTTTCTTACATTATTTATCTAAACACGGTTTGTTCTAACATTAACATTGATTTTGTCGATTCGTTCGAAAACTGATTGATGTGAAACTTTCGCGATTCTTCTAACCAACCAATAAATATGACGCTTCCGCGATCTTTATATCCAACTAACTAGGGATAGTCATAGCTGACACTTTCGCGATCTTTATAACCAAACGCGATATGGTCAGCTGTCACATTCATTGATCGAATATCACCACAATTTTTACCAATACTACTAGTGTCACTAGAACGGCGATTGCGAAAAAACATGCGAGCGTCGAAAATGTGTGCGAAAATTTTCACAAATTTTTAGTGCATGCTAATTTAAAATAAATTCATATCTCCAGTACCATTCAAGCTACAGAGTTCTAGTTAGACACAATCGAAAGGAAAAAAAAATGAAAAATACGTGAACTTACAATGTTTTCCAAAGCGAAAAGTTTAATAAACTTTTCGGAAACCAGATTCGAACGTTTTCGAAAACAGTTGGAAAACGCGGTCCTTGGAGTAAATGAGTCTTGTAGCGACTCGTCTTTGACGGAGACCGTATAGGTAAAATGTACTTGTCTCGAGCCGCTACCGCGACTCTTAATATATTAAAAAATCAGTACAACGAAAAGTTTTTTCATCACATCTGCGCCGAAAGTTCAACTTGTCGATTTCGGAAAGATTAACTTTCGGTGCATGTGCGATGAAAAGACATTATTTTTTTTTTCGTAGACAAGATATGAATCAAGACTACCCACGTTAGAATTTGTTGGCCTTGAAAAAGGCCGTTGGTTTTTCTGTGAAGATAGGGAAACTCTTAAATTATTTTAATGAGAGGTTTCCTAACCGGTCTCTTCAAGCGAGCCGCGATGGTAGTGGTGCACGCTGTTACGTCCCGAGAGGTGGGATCGTTGGATCCACGGAGGTTTTGATGCTTGACCGCGATTTTTGAATCCCGAATGATTTTTGCGTTTGGGATTTTTGATTTGGGTCTCCGCGATTTCCGATTTAGGATACTATATTTTTAATTGTTTTAAGGATTTGGGTTTTTAGTATTTTGTAGGCTGAGGTTTGAGAACATTGATGTGAAAGGAGTTCAATATTGTTCCTTCAATAAAAGATTAACACTGTCTTTGATTAAATATAAATATAATTCTATTTATTCAATATTTACGGAGTTGATGTTTGTTACACATGGTTAACACTGGTTTTACACTTTTACTGATATTGAGTTTTATGAGTTAGCTATTATTAACAGAAATGATAATTCACAATTCGGAGTTCGAAGAGTCGAGTTTGATTTTTAGAGTTCGCGTATAACTGTCGCGGGATTGAGGTTTTTTTAAGTGAAGTTGAATGTTCGGACTCTCGATGCTAACTAACTAAAGTAATTTTACAATTCGTAGTTAGAGTTCGAGTTCTTTGTTAGATTTTTTGGGGGTAAGGTGATGTGGAAGGGTTTAGATTTGTTATAGTTTTTACTCGGATTGGTTAAAGGGTTGTTAATTTGGTGTCGTTATTTTGTGATTGGATTAGGTTAGTGGGGGAGACTTTTCTGGAAAGATGATTGGAAGAAAAGTCATTTAGCGTTTGGACTTTGTGTATTGTTTGGGTTATGAGTAAGACTATCGAGTGTGATCGCTCTAGTCTCGAACGGCTGCACGTGTTTGTGCTGATTGCATGCATGGGAAATGTTTATCTCACCTAGCGTTTGAATTTTGGTGAACGCGAGGCGTTGTTTCGGATAACGAGGAGTTAATTGATATATGACTTCCTAGTGAAGTTGCATAGGAAATCGAATCGTCGTATAATAGGACTATTGTTCGATTTTATTATTTCTTTAGGATAAGGTTTTGGAGTTTTGGTCAGGCGACAGAAAGTCGTGGGATTGTTTATGAGTTGATGTTTTTGGTTCGTAGAGTTTTAGGGTTTATTGGTTTATCTTTTACTATGAGAAAGATAGAGAATAATTGATTTATATTTCTCTGTATTTTGCTGGGAAAATGTTAGGTGAAGGTTTGGGTAGTTCGAGCTAAGGCTTTTATGGCTTTTCAAGTGGTTGCCGGTTACGAACCGCTCGAGCAACACATGGTCTATTGTCCTTGTGTAAAAGAAAAGGCTGTCTATGCCTGGGTCTATGCGTATTATTATACTGATATTTTATATATTAATAATAGAGAGTATGTACTATTGCAAGAGTACATACTCGATTATTCATTTTATAATTAATTATATATTTTATTATCGACGAATGATGAAGCAGGTAAGCGAGTTTACCTGCTGATGATTGAAAGAAGGTTGAATGTAATAAAAAAAATTATGGGGGCGTCTAGCTTAGGCTAGGACGTAACACCTCCCTCCTTTAGATTGAGCGTCTCGCTCAATTAGATTTGAATCGAGTTTTATCGCGGAATATTGGTTGTTATACACTGTCATCATTTGTCGATTTACATCAAGATAAGTATTACATTTATTCAAAGGATTATTTATTCTTTAATTATTTGATTATATGTAAAGATTTCGCATAATATATTTGTATAGTGGATTAAGTTTTAATTTGTTTTTGGTTATGATTAAGATTTTCGAATCGCTATTATATGTAGTCTATGTGTCTACATAGTATTTTATACATAGTATATAGAAGCAGTGTCTATAGTTTCCATGTTAAAGACGTACATATTTGGTTTAGGTATATTTTCGTTCTCTTTTTTTTTTATGCTTGCAATATTCTGAATACAGTTTTCCTTGTCTTAATATATAGTATAAGCTACGCTGTACTTTCTACATATGTCTAATACTAAGAGGGATGTTAAGTTTGCAGAGTTCGACGGGTACCATGGTTTCGAGAGTGTGAGTGTGTGTGAGTTTTATGGCATTTTTAGTGTGCTATTTTCGCTCTGTCACAGTGTATGATTTTACGTTTTTTGTTTTCTAATTCGATTTCGATATCGTTTTGATCTGGGAATGTTCTCGTAATTTCATATGGTCCTTTGTAGTTATCGTCAAATTTTCCTGTTTTTGGGTTTTTTACTAAGTAGATTTTATCACCGACTTTGAATTTTACAGGATTGATTTTCTTATCGTAATGGACTTTTGATTTTTGTTTTGCTTTTTCTAAATTATTGTGAGCCAATTTTCGTACTTCCTGGAGTTGGATTGCGAGATTTTTCACATGATCGTCATATGTGAGTATTTCATTCATATATGCGAATTGAGAGGGTAGACGAGCTTCTCTACCTAAGACTATTTGGTAAGGTGTGAATTTTGTTCATGTACGCTTGTATTGTAAGCGAAGGTAGCTAGTTTAAGCCATTTGTGCCAGTCTTTTTTATTGGTGTAGTGTTTCAGGTAATCTGTGAGTACCTGATGGCTACGTTCGAGTGATCCATTCGATTGCGGGTGAAAGGCTGTAGTTTTAATTTGTTTGATTTTCAAAACTTTCGTTAAGTGTTTCATTACGCGGCCAATGAAGGCTGCGCCTTGGTCGGTCAATATGATTTTTGGGCAACCGAATAAGCATATAAACTCTGTTACCAATGCAAAAGCGATTTCGTTTGCGGTCGCGCTCATGAGCGGAATCGCAAAGGAGAATTTTGAAAGATTATCTTGTATGGTAAGGATAAAACGATGACCTTGGTCTGATACCGGTGTTATCGGTCCAACTATGTCCATAGCGATCTTATCGAATACGTTGATCGGCGTGTCGGTGAGGACCATAGGTTGTTTCGTTTTTATTCTAACCAGCTTTCTTCTTTGGCAACTTTCGCATTGTCTGATGTAGTCTTCGACTTGCTTTTTGAGATTGTCCCAAAAATACTTTTGACGGATTCTGTTGTATGTTTTAGTTACGCCTTTATGACCTACAATCGGGGATTCGTGGCATTCTTTTATTATACCTGGTCTATCCTCGATTGGTGGTGAAATAATCTCGTCTTTGCAGATTTGAATTTGAATGTCTGTATGTACGAAAACTTCGCGAATAATATTTTTAATATTAACCCAAGTTGAGTGATCGAAATTAGTTCTTTTTTCAGAAACTGCTGCTGATTTGATTTTTAATTCTTCCATTTTTGTTTTTACGTTTTTAAAGGCTTTAGTAAAATTTTCTCGTGTAAGAGGTGATGAATCATTTTCCTGGATTACTAACGCGAATGTTTTTTTATTTTTACCTTTTGAAATCAGAACTTGTCCTACTTCTAATGTGTTGGAAGGAGATAATTTGAGGAAACCTAATTCAATTAGTCTTTTTCCGATTTCATTTGACACTGTTCCATCGGCTGAGATGAAACAAATGTAGTTGTTTTTAATCATTTCGAGGTTATCGTTTGTTTCTATGATATTGACAGTGTTTGCTTCTATATTTTCGTTGTCGATTGTTGTATTGTTCGGAGATCTTCCGGCAATAGGGGAGATTCCGTTTTGTGGTGGTGAGACTATCCTTACCTCCGGTGTGAGAGGATAGTGTGGTTGTGTGTTTTCGTTTTCAGAAAAGGAATTTATGTCATTTTCCTGTTCCTGAGGTATAATTTCGTATTCCGACGGTACTTGAGTTTCGTTAATTGGATGTATATTAATCTCGTCTTGTGAAGGTGTTTGAATTACGATTTCGTATTCTGATTGTTTTTTGGTTTCTTCGTTTGGCGGTCTGTTAGTCTCACTATCAGACAGTGATTGAGGGTCGTTTTCTTGGATCGTTACATTAACGTGTTCTAAAGACGTAGTCTGTTCGTTTACCTGAGTTATGTTCTTGTCAGCAGTAATTGTAGGAGAATTGTCTTCTATTTGTTTTGTTTGAATCTGTACAGTCGTTGTGGCTGTAACTGGAATTGTTTCCACAACTGCTTCGTTATTTGTTATTTCGACTAATTTTTTCTGTCGTGCGCGTTTTTTCGTTTCGTGCGTATGTTCACCGGTTTCTGTACAGTGCATACATTGTCTTGGTTTACGAATTCTAGTCGATCTACGAGTTGGTTCGAGTGGTGGTTTTTTCACTCTTGGTTGTCTTGGAAGTTTTGGTATTTTCCAAGGAATTTGATTATCAGTTTTTGGAGGAATTGGTAAAGGATTATTATTAATTTCCTTGTCCACAACGGGATGCGATGTCTTCTGGACAGGTTTGGGAATAAAAACGTCGATTGTTTGTTCACTAATCGTTACGGGTTCTGGGTTTAATGTTTGAGTTTTTTGTCTAATGCGTCTGGAAGGTGATGGAGTGAATTCTGCTGATTTTTGTGATCGTTTCTCGAAAATTTGTTGAGCTAGATTTCGTTGGAAGCTATTTTTTCCTTGTATATTTCGAGCTATAACCATTGGGCTTTCCTGGGGATTAATTCCGGGTTTATTGCTAGGCCCTGGTTGAGGTGAATTTGTACAGTGGGTCGGGCTGACGGCCAGCTGTTTTTCAGGAGTTTGGGTTCCTATTAGCATTCTAAAGGACTGATTGACTTCATCGTCCAGTTCCATATCTGAGTTAGAAACGGGTTTTTTAGAGGTTTGAACCATTGGAGGAGTTGAGTTAAGAGGGTTCGTATTGCTTCCTTTGTTTACCCTTAGTTCAGGTGTTTTTTGTGTTTTCGAGGCAACAAAGACATCGACCGTTTGTTCGGCAGATGTGTGAGATTTTGGGACAAGTGATCCTCTGAATTTGTATCGTCCTAAGACTTCGTAGCTTGGATTTTGAATTAGTGATGTGATAGGTTCTTGAGTTGTATTTATTGGAACCACGTGGACAGGGTTGTCCTCGTGTTCATCTGATGAAGACGATGATTTATCTTTTGAAATGTTATGGAATGGTAAATATCGTCTAACACGATCTTTCCTTTTCTTTAAACTTTTTCTTTTGCGTCTGTCGTACGCTGAGTAAGTTGTTTGACTTTCTGAATTGTTAACTTGGAATTCTTGATTTTGATTTATTGATGAGTTCATTTCGTTTGGGTTAATTGGCTTAGGTGAACTCGTTTGTCGTTGATTTTGCAAATTTGTATGGGTTTCTTGGTTAATGGATTTAGACAAATTTGCTTTTAAATTTTCTGGATTTTGTTCAAGATTTAGAGATAAGTTCGTATGATGCTTTGAGTCAATCGATTTAGACGAACTTGTTTTTGGTTGCACTAGGTTTTGTTTAAGATTTGGAGACAAATTCGTATGGTGCTCTGAATTAATGGATTTAGACGAATTTGTTTGTTTTTGATTTAGATTTTGCAAATTTATATGATGCTCCGGAGTAGTAGATTTAGATAAATTTGCTTTTTGTTGCTCTCGTAAATTCATATGAGTTTCTGTATTAAATGATTTAGATGAATTTATTTCTTCGAGCTCAGGATTTAGTGTCCTCTCTATATTGAGGCTCTTATCAGACAGTTGATCAGGCTGCTGATTTGGGTTAGAGATTTCGATTGATTCATTATTGACCTGATTATCGCACGTTTCTCTCGGAATTGCCGTGTCGCTATAATCAGTCAATTCTGAATCGCTATATGAAGTTAGGGAGACTTCTGGATCTCCTTCTGGAATAGGATTAGAAACACGTGGTTTCTTTCTATTATCATCCGAATTAGAGGTGGAGGGATGAGGTCTGGCGATACCTGGATTTAAACTGAGTTGTTTTCCACCTGCTTGGTTTTCGGTAATTCGCCATTTGAATTTAATCGGGAGAGTGATTGGGTTACGCGATAATGCGTCAGCGTTGGTATTTACTCTACCCGGTTTGTACTGGATTTTGAAATCGAATTCCTTTAGACGTTCTCTCCATCTCAGTACACGAGAGGTCGGGTCATTCATAGAATTGACCCAGACAAGTGGTCGGTGGTCGGTCAAAAGGGTAAATTGCCTGCCATAAAGGTAAGGCCTGAAAGTTTTTAGCGCGAAGACCACTGCGACCATTTCTTTTTCGGTGGTGGAATAATTCCTTTCAGCTTTGTTTAGGACTCTAGAGGCTGCTGCTACCATTGGGTCTTCTCCGATTTTGCCTTGTGAGAGGACTGCGCCAACGGCGTAATTAGATGCATCTGTTGTTACGATAAATGGTTCGGAAAAATTTGGATATTGGAGGATTGGCGAAGAACACAGCTTCTCGCGTAATGTTTCGAATGCTAGTTGGTGTTGGGAATTCCAATGGAATTTAACATTTTTGCTCGTGAGATCTGATAATGGTTTTGCTATCGCTGAGAAATTTTTAATGAAGCGACGGTAATATCCTGCTAATCCTAAAAATTCTTTTACATTCTTAGGTGTTTTCGGAACTTGGAATTTTTTTACGGGTTCAATGTTTTTAGGATCGGGTTTTAAGCCGTCTGCTGAGATAAGGTGTCCTAGATACCGTACTTCGGTTCTCAGAAATTCGCATTTATCAGTCTGTAATGTAAGATTAGCATTTCGTAAACGTTTTGCGAGTTTTTTGAATTTGGCCTCATGTTCGTCCATGGATCGAGCATAGATGACTATGTCGTCAAGATATACGAACAGGTCGTTACCTTGTAATCCTTTAAGAACAAGATCCATTAAGCGTTGGAAAGTAGCTGGTGCATTTTTTAATCCGAAGGGCATTCTATTGAATTCGTAATGACCGTGAGGGGTCGTAAATGCCGTTTTATGTTTATCGTTTGGATCCATTTCTATTTGGTGGAATCCGGATGCTAAATCGAAAATAGAGAAGTATTTTGCTCCACCGAGTTGGTCTAAGATATCGGTAATTAGTGGCAAAGGATACGCGTCGCCTATTTTGTGACGTCGTTCAATTTTCTAAAATCGATTACTAGTCTCCATTTTTTATTTCCTTTCGAGTCTTCTTTCTTTGGAACCATCCACACCGGTGAATTGTACGGTGAGTTTGACGACTCTATGATATCTAATTTTAACAGGTCGTTAATCTGTTTTTCAATCTCAGGTCTTTGGAAAGGTGGATGTCGGTATTGTCTCGTATTGACAGGCTTGTCATCCACTGTAATAATTTTGTGCTTGCACACGCTAGTTGATCTGAGAAGCTCGCCCGGTATATGGAAGAGGTCTGCATTTTCTGCAACAAGTGCCGATACCGCGTTACGCTCTTCGTCGTTAAGATGGTCAAGACGCAGAAGCTTTATCACACTTTCTGCACGATTTTCTCACGTCCGAGGAATCTCGTGCTTTTTGGCTTTGCCGATTGCGGAATTTATATTCTTTTGATTGTTCTCATCTGTGCTCTGTGACGTTATATTTTTTGAGTAACGTCACTTTAGAATCAAAAAGACGGATCTCCGGTATAAAATACGATTTTCCGTCTCTCCCGCTCGATGCTCCGGCCACACGACAACCTCACAGGGCTTTCTTTAAGAAATTATTGTTATTATTATTAATTTGCGTCTCGTCGATATTCTTTCTATATTTTTCATGCGAGTTCCCGGATAAACGACAGCTAAAATCATCGACTCGATCCCAGGAATTTAAATAAGGAAGGCCAATCATCGCAATATTGCTGTATTTCGAGCAGGGCTCATACAGTTGGCCGTTCCCGTATTATCGTTTCCAAGGTCGAGCTTCATCGAGACGGTTAAACGAAGGAAAACTCGAGAATTTTCGAGAACAAGGAATTTTCGGTTGGCTTCAGCGAGCGCACTCGTCTCCCGTTTCATAGATCAGGGCGGTATCGTACAACATATCTCCCGTGATTAATTCCAATTATTGTCATCGAAATATTGTCATCGAATATCCCGTGAAACATTGAGGTCCCGTCATCATTAAAATATTAATCGAGCCAGGGGTAAAGAATAATATAAACAACGTTGAAATAATGTCCCGATAAATTAATAAAATAATCGGTGCCCTGTCTAACGCTCGCGCGAATATTTCACGTGACGGACCTGTCAATCATGTGGGGGAATTTTGAGAATTGGAAGGGCGAACGATCAGTTCGACGGCTCGCGAATTCCCGAATTCGAGGAGATTTTCGTGAAGTACCGAGCGGGACGGACGTGTTGTAAGAAGCTGGACTATACCGTGAGTTATCCCTTCGTCGCTTTCCGTCTTGGTTAGTGAGCTTCATTGTAGATGTATTCCTTAAGGAATAATTAAATATTGGATATAATGGACAACGCGTTGTCTCGAAAGGATCTCGGGAAATTGGGTCACGGCGGCGGCTCCGCCACGTGTGATTTTAGACGCTATCATTTTCGTTTCTTTTATTGTTCCGAGTTCGACGTATTGCGAAACGGGTTAAGTTAAATTAAATATTATCGGAAAATGAACGTTGTGGCCGTACGCGAAAATTCTCCCGTGTAATATAATTGTTCGTTAAAGTTATTCGCTGGGAAGAATCGCGAGCAAGGGTAAGAGTGAGTGAAAGAGTGAGTGAGAGCGTGAATCGGCCGGTGAATTCGTGGATTCAAATAGCTCGACCGAGTAACCGATTATCGGGGGCTCGGATTTATTTATCGTAATTAACAACGATTTACCTCAATAACATCTTCGATAATTCTTGTCTACGAGTAGTTCCGTAGCAAGAAATAAAGAGCTCGTGTGTTAGAGTGTAAAGAGTGTAGGATTCCGGCCGATGTTGAATGTGAGCTGACGAGTGTGCGTGTGTTCGTGATTTTTCCCCTCGAAATTCATAGAGTCTCGCGTTTGTTAAAATCCCGTAAGATATCGAGAATTAATCCCGAGCGTAACTATTTCTTGTATCACCAAATTTCATTCAAATAATCCCGTGTTAAAATTATATTTAGTTGAATAAAATATTGAAATTGTTATTGTTAAACGGTAACCTCGTGTCGTAAAATTATTTCTGGAATATTCGGAAATTATATTTGGAATAACCCTGCCCATCCGCTGCAGCAAAGCTGGTCAACTATCTTTTCTTCTTTTGGTCGTGTCGCTCACGCGACTGGCGCCCAACAATTTCTTGTAACAACCGAATTAAACAAACGGCCAAAGGAGGAAAAGTTTTGTGACATTAAGTTGGCTAAAATTGAGGATCATTGAAATTCTCGTCACAGCTCATATCAAAAGGATAGAGTGAGATTATTGGAACATCTACTTTAACATCTTTATCGAGGGTATTGATGGCATAGAGGTAAGCTTTGCCGTTAGTATTTTTTACCAAGGCTTCGCTTGCGTAAATGCCCTCTGGAAATGGTATGCGAGGTACGTAACCTGTCTCTAGTGCGTTACTTATTCGTACAAAAATGATCATTTTCTGTCTAGCTGAAGAAGTCTGAAGAAGTGAGCAAAATTCTTCGCTTATAATACTGACATTTTTTTTAGTAAAAAATGTTGAGTTTGCTATTTTTTTTAAATCGATTTTTAGGACTCCTGCGTGGATAATTGTGTAGGAAAATACGTGAATGCAAATCATCGAATAATGGGAGTTTATATGGAAGTTCAATCACCGATGGTCAACAAACGAATAAAAGAATACAATGCGACGCAAGCTGCAGCTCAAGCCCAAACTGTAGAGCAATAGTTTCATTAAAAATTATTAATTTTAATAGAACATTATTTCTTGTATATAATTGTTATATTTTATTAAAATGATAGAAAATTCTGTTATTTATTATACGGATACGTTGAGCCTAAATTTGGTTGAAAATAGCACTTAATGTTTTATCTTTGGAGCTTATTCCCCAATTAGGTAAAATTTTTCAGAGCAACAACAAAAAATTTGCCAAAGGTGGCCAAACAAACACGAGGAGTTTCCGTTATAGTAGAGCGATTATTAGATAAAAATATAAATTTTATATATTTTATAAATTTATTTATTTTATTTTTTCAAATGATTGGATGATTAGGACTTTTTTCAATTTTTCAATCATTTTAATCGAGAATTTATTTAATGGTACGAACACGTAGCTCTTTATCGGAAGTATAAAAATTGGAATATCGTAACTTGTTGAAAAACTAGAACAACATCAGCACAATCGTGTAATGTTCACACCATATGGTAACTATTGGACGATTGAAATCTAGAGACGCGGCAGCGTCTTAACGCCAAGTACAAAAAGAAAGAGTCTAAACGACCAAGGCAAGTAGCGCTGCGTATCTATACTCGAGATTTCGTCCTTTTCCGTTACGCTCGATCTTCAACTCGATCCCCTTTTCAAAGTAGCGTAATTTCCGAAATCCAGTAGCGATAACGTGCAACTTCAGTAAAAACTGTAGGGTAATCGTCAGTGCATATTGTACTATTCCTCCAGGAATCCATACCAACGAGAGTTCCGTTGACAATAAGAGGTCCACCGGAGTCACCAGCACAAACCTTACCCGTAGAAGCTTTGGCGCAAATTTGTCCAGTAGGTACTAATCTGCTATTATTGTAAATGCCCCTTAAAAAGGCTTTGCATTCCGTTACCGATATTATGTGCATAGTTGCGGCTTTGAGATCGAATTCAAAGTGATTTGCTTCCCTATCAATAGCACCCCAGCCACTGACAGTTGCTAATGATTGAGACAGAGTTGCATGAGCCCGACTGTAAAGCGGAATCGCTTGCCGGGTTCTATCAAATACAAAGGGTTCTACGATCCGCAACAGCGCGATGTCATGGACACCCAGTTCCGTAGCTTCCTGTCTGATTTCATAAAGTGGATGACAAATTTTTTCCGCGATAGTATGCAAAGATCCGTTCCTATAATCAGCGGAACCAGCCGAAACAACTATCGATGTCGAAGAATCAAGCATGGGGTGGTTCACACAGTGTGCCGCAGTAATCACCCAATTCGAAGAAATGATGCTTCCTCCACAAACACACCACATGGATCTTCCCCTCTTGGCTAGCAAGCTGACCTGCCATGGAACGTTTTCGATGTTTACCTTAGAACCGTCAACTATTCTGGGGCTGCGGGCCAGTAATTTTTCGATTTCATGTCCACTGACCTCCGACCTGATTCCTGTGAGAGCGATATAACAATTAGCTGTTATACCTTACACATTTTTTAAATTAGGCCTTTCGAACAATTTGAACTGATTAAGTTATTTGTCACTGCACAGTTGAGTTATTTATTAACTCCATCAATTGTTTTCCTTTTTGCAGAATGCCTGGAACTTGGATCTTCTCTTGGAATACAATTCCATCAAAAATGATACATTCTTCTTTTTTTTTAACCATTCCTCGACAGAGTATTTAACAGAAGAACATACTATTATTCGATTGAGATATTTTAAACCCTTGAACGTTGTTCATTTACCGAGTACGGCTACGGTGCAGAGTACTGCAAGAGTATAGCTTGTCGTCAATTTAGATTCTAGTCTTCAAAATTCTATGCCGAATAGACTACCCGCGAGACTCTGCCGAGGCTCTTTATACTACTTAAACGATACCTGACAAAAACGCATCTTATGGACTGTGAATAATTTATCCACAAATGTTTCTACTCAATTCGAATTCATTAGAGTTTATCGATGTAATGACGAAACTTGTTCATTCCCTCTGCATTGTATTTGATGTATTAGAATATAATATCAAGACGTATGTGTTCATGTCTAGATGGGATGAGACAGCTATGTAAACACACTTCTTTTTTATCAATTCGACACTGAGATAACACTCGTACTTTGTAACATATGAATTATTGAATACATATGCAAAAGGGAAGTCACTTTGAATGGCTAATATTGGATTGCTTTTTAAGTTATTCATCTTTGTGATATTTTGATTCGTATACATCATTTTGGAATATTCTTCAATATTCCAGTAATAAAACGAAAAAAAATATAATAGAAATAGTATTTAATTTATTTACAAATCGCCCTAAGACATTGAGTTTTTTTTTTTAATCTATCAACATTTCTTTTTTTTTTTGCTGCTCTATTTGGATAATTCACACCGTGGTAATTTTTAAACGATTGACATTTAAACTGACGTCATCTCGGAAATCCAGTAACGATAACGTGCAACTTCAGTAAAAACTGACGGATAGTCGTTGGTGCACAAATTACCATCTTTCCATAAAAACATACCAACAAGAGTTCCATTGACATTATTACATTTTTTATATTTTTGACTTTTAATGCTTTCATGGTATATGAACGTATTTAAATTTTCACAGGAGCTTACACAATCTTTGGCCAGTTTTGAATTGACATCTTTTGTGACATTATGATTCGCTTGTTATTTTTGTAAGGTTTGATTTTTCACTACCATATGGTACAATTGAGAAATTTATTAATTCTTATTGCTTATGTTTCTTCGACCTGTCCAAAGGTTGGACCTGTTCTTGGAAATCGATACCATAAAAAATAATACATTTTTTTTCATCATCTCTCGAAAGAGCAGTGGATATTTGGTGCGTTATTATTATGCCCAGATATATTTAGAAAGCTCTAATATTTCTTTGCTTACCGAGTATGGCCACGGCACACAGTATCGCATGAGTGTAGCTCTTCATGACTTTCGATTCTTCTTTTTCAAAATGTTGTAGTGAATACATACTGTTACGACTTATATAGGCTGCCTATGAGGAAAAACACATTTTCCGCGCTGTGGACAATTTATGCTTAAACGTGTTTGCTTAATTCGAATTAATAAGCCATTTCAACATGTAATATGGCATTTGTTCAATCCTATATTTAGAATGTCTCAATGAAATAGACACACGTGTATCCATGCCTGGGCGGGGTGAGGTAAACGTGCTTCTTATCATGAAACGGACGTTTTTCTTATCACGTATTTTACCATTCCGAAAAAAACTCACTAATGTTCCAGAAAAACGATATATGGAGATTTACAGTAACGTGACTTCTGAAATCCAATAGCGATAACGTGCGACTTCAGTAAAAAGTGACGGCCTGTCGTTCATGCACAAATTACTATTCAGCCAAGAAGTAATACCAACGAGAGTCTCATTGATGGCAACAGAGATAGGCAAAAATGATATTGTTACGATCATTTTGGGAGAATATTAAACATTACAAAAAAAATTGAAAAATGTTGATTTCGAAAATTAATGTTATTAAAAAAATGGAAAATGAACTGACCGGTATTGGATATTGATCCGGAAAAAAAACGAAAAAAAATTATTGTTAATCGTGATTAAATTGAAAATCGGAAGAAACAAATTACAAGTTAATGAAAAAATTTATAATCGATAGAGAAATTATATCGATAAGCCAAAAAATAGATGATGCTCGAAAAATACTTGTCAAATAAATAAACAGAAAAATGGTAAAAATGATGAATCTGAAATTTTGAAAAACTTAGAATTGGAAAGAAGAGATTTTCAACTACCCACAGCTACAAATAAAAAATAAAAATATTTTATAATAATTGTGGAAAAAAAAATGAGAAAAAATTTATTTTCGAACAACTGAGAATAAAAATGATGCATGAGGTATTTTACAATAATCGAAAGAAGAAATTCAGCAATTAAGTATTACAAAATAATCGAGGAAAAAAATTACCAACGAGATGTTTTCCAATAAGCGAAAAAAAAAAATTATAAAATTCCCAATAATCGAGAAAAAAAATTCGAAACGAGATATTTTCTAATAATCGAGAAAAAAAATGATAAGAAAAATATTTCTCAATAATCAAACAAAAAAAATGATAAGAAAAATATTTCTCAATAATCAAACAAAAAAAATGATAAGAAAAATATTTCCCAATAATCAAACAAAAAAAATGATGAGGAAAATAATCCCCGATAATCAAACAAAAAAAAATGAGCTGAATAATATTTCCAAATAATTATGAAAAAAGAAAAACATATATATGTTCCAAGAATCGAAAAAAAATTCATTAAAAAAACACCAGGAAAAAAGTCATTTTCAGATAATTCCCTTGAAGGAATGAGAAATAGTATATTACGCACCTAGGGAAGAAAAGTAGACTACTTCAAACCGCGGGCAGAATTGAGGTAGTCTGCTTTAACTCCCGTGGTGCGTATACAATTTTTCAGTCCGACGTAGGCGGAATGCGGCAACTTCGGTCCGCGTAGCGGGCCGAAAGTTGCCACTTTCCGCCCGGAGGGCTGAAAAATATATATTTTATGAATTGCATTGAAATTGCTCATTTAAAATAAACACGTAATGAATTCATGACTTCCAGGATTGAGAAACAACGTAAATTTTCTAAACATGCGATCATAATATGTTATTCTCCATAGTTCATATTTGTAATCCAAAGTAGTCGATTTTTTAACGTTAGCATCATTGCAATAACAACACCCCCGGGCACGCTGCTCGCCGCGTTCGCGGTATCATGTGTGGCGCTCGTTGCGGGCGGCGCAGAAACTATCGTTCACTTTGAACGCTCGACGCATCGACTCTTATTTGTTTGCAAAGTGTACGATAAAGAGACATTCTGGGACAATATTTCGATATAAATAAAGGTAAGATTTTGAAAAAAAATATTATAATAAAATCCATAATAGTAATTAAATTTAATTACGAGTTTTTTTAGATAAATCGTATAAAGAATGACTGTTCTCGTTTTCTACAATGTTTTGTTCTTTTACAATTCGCGATTCAAGTTCTTTGTTTTTTTCGTACGAAAGAAAGTTAAACGACAAACGCCTCTATTCGTGGTTGTTTCCACATTTATTTTTTTAAAATTGTTTCTATACAAATGTTCGATAAAATATATTTTCCTTCATATTCAATCGCTATTCTGAAATTCAATTTTCTACAATATTTTTGTTGTTTTACAATTTGCGATTCAAAGTTCTTTGGTTCGTTTGTACGAAAAAAAGTTCAACTACAAATGTCTCTACTCGTGTTTATTTTCACATTTATTTTTCAAGAATTGTTTTTTTGGAAATGTTCGTTAAAAAATATGTTCCTCCATATTTATTTCGTATTTGTCTCGTTTTAACCCAGTTCTGGAATAAGCGATTTGACATTGCTTACGCATTTTTTCATTTTCTTTTTTTTCATTTTTTTAAAATTGCTCTATTTATAAATTTGCCGTTTTTTAAAAATATAACAGCGATGTCGCAGAATAACGAATCGAATTCCGTCGTGTCTTCGAGTCAGGGGAGTTTGGATAACGGGGAGCCCTCATGCAGTACATCTCAGGCTAATCGACTTGTGATTAGTGATGTAAGAAATGTTCGACAAATGAAAAAAGAAATCTTAATGGAGTGCAATCGTCAAGCTCACCTGGATGGCACCTACTTCGCTCCCGATTTGAATCAGTGAACATTAGATGGTTCAATCATAGCAGTATGTCAACTGTGCAAAACGAAATCGAACAGGCATCACACCATCAGTGGATACTTGAAAATTGCATCGAATTATACTTCGCACATAAAGGTAACCAAATACGTGTTACTTATTTTTCAGTTTTTAGCGGCCACACTTTTTTTTGTAAAATCAATATTAAATGGTAGTGGATAGGGGTTTTAGCGAGATGGATAAAAGCTGAATCTCGAGTATAGATACGAGGCACGTTCATCCTTTCCTTTTCACTAATTATGGTCACGATGCTATCGCGTCTCTACATATTCAATAATAATAATAAATGACCATTTTTATTTCAACTATCTCTTGCAATCGAATTTCTAAGTTTAATCTCATAACATCTTTTATATAAGAGAAAAATTCTTTTCCATTATCGTTTCGTATTCGTACAGAGATTTCATGAGCCGGAACTCAACGAGTATAATGAATCTGGAAACGAAACAAAAAAAATGAAAACTGGTGAAACCGAAACATCCGCCAGTAAAACGTACTGTGAGTTTTCATAAGCTAAATTTGAAAAAAATGTGATTAATTGGATTTTGGAAACGTTAGTCCCACTGAATACAGTTGAAGCACCAGCATTTCGGAAAATATTCGACGGTAATTTTTTCTATTTTTTCGACAGCAATATTTTTTCGGTCTTCAGAGGCCCCTTAGTGTAAAATTTTCAAAATCTAGAATTCTATATGCATTTCTCCAAATTTTTTTTTTACGAAATTTCAATTCCTTGGGTTGCTATAGACGTATAATATTGTTCACAGAAAAAGATTCGACCGTCGCTTTGTAAAACCGTGTATTATTTCCAGCGTACAGGTTTCAAGCTATCCTTTTCGAATTTTGCTACAACATTCTTCAAGTCTTTCTTCAGAGAGCTATGGAAGCTTTTTTTGAAATTTATAAATTTCATATTTTTTTGGAAGAAAAACTGTTAAAAATGAGTCCCAATTTGACATTTAACTTCGAGAGGCCACCCTTTTGTTAATTTTTTTTGATAATAGAGAAAGATTTTCTTTGATTCTATTGGAGACTATTTTTATTATAAGTTTGTATTTTGTATACCATTACATGTTTACATTTAATAGATTTGAAGATTAAAAAAAACGGAAGATCCCTTCAACATTTATCCGCTCGAAATGTCGCTCGAACAATTAAAGAAGTTTTTGAAAAAAATATTTCAAACATAAGAGCAAAAGTGGCAACGGTTAAGTACGTGTGCACAACGGCGGACGTTTGGTCATCGCGAACTCGTCGATTTTTGGGCATGACTATTCACTGGGTAAGTCATTTTAACATTTGAGCATATAATCTTCAAGTCCATTGTTTAATGAATGACGCACGTTTTATAACAAAAAATCTGTATATAGCTGCATAGGTAAAAAATAGAAAATCCGAGTACCTTGAATTTACAAGATAATTTTTCATATTCTTTCCATTTCCCATTTTAGTGCTAACTTTGCACGAAAGGAAGCTCTTATCATGATACATGTATTTTTATTTCTGTGAATTATAGATTGACGAGATAACTTTAGAACGGCAGTCTTTCGTTATTGCTTGTCGACGATTCTCGGGTAATCATTCGTACGACAGAGTCACTCGAATGATCAGAGAAATTCATGCAACATACGACATTAGTAATAGCAAAGTGATTGCCACCATCACGGACAATGGGTCAAATTTCGTTAAAGCGTTACGGGAATTTGGAGTTGGATATGGAGACTCCTTCTTTCATGGTAGTTCTTAGAGAACATATATATTTACAATTAAATTGGCACTTCTGATACCTTACCGAGCACACATCGACCTATAATGATATTGTTTCAAATTAAAAGATGGAATTATGACCACTCTCAACGACGAAGAGTCCGAATCTGACACAGATCATGCGGAAATACAATCAATTGAGAGATCGAGTCCCGAGGATCATGTGTTACCACAACATTTCCGATGTGCAAGTCACACGCTCAATCTAGTAGCAACGAAAGATGCTATTTCTGGGATCAAGGCTTTTCCGGGATTGCAGTCAGCTTACAATGAGATGATCGAGAAGTGTAACAAATTGTGGCAATCATCGGCTTCTCCTAAGCAAAACGAGCAACTACAAAAGCATCTCGGGCAATCACTTAAGCGACCAATAGTGACGAGATGGCACCTCTGTACTGCACTGTACGATGCAATTCAGCAAATTCTCAACTTGAGAGAGAAACTGATTCGGATCCCGCACGAAAGTGATATATGTAATTTGTTTCGGGAAACGGATTTCAGGTAAGAAATAATGTGCTGTAGGCGGAAAATAAAAAGATTTTGTAATTAATGCATCGTCAAATACGTACGTTGTAGTTAATTTTCGAAAACTTGGATATAACTTGCGGAATGATCTAAAATTGTTAGTCATTATAACATGTAGGAATGTGGAAAAATATAAACTTAATTAAAAGAACCGTTCTAATATATAGTTTAGCGTTTGAAAAATAACAACCTTTTCCGCATCTAATGCGAAGAGATTATACTTTATACCCCAATATCTTTGAAACTAAACGGCCCAAATTCTTGATTTTCTCGACGAATTTCATCATATGCTTCTCTGTAATAAAGGTGGTAAAAGAAAAAATCCGTAAAAACGTTACGAAGTTATCCTGTGAAATTTCTACTGCTCCTCATAAGAACGCGTGTAAAACCATGCAATCTTTGATTGCCAATATCTCGAATAGGGAACGGTGAATCCCTCTGAAATTTGACATGTAGTTTTATAATAGTTCCGTCAATACATCCGTAAATTTTTCAAACATACTCTAGAAGAATGCTTTACTGGGACTAAGTGCTATCACTCACATTTTTTTTTGCAGATTCATGGAGGAGTATATTCGATGCAATCGACCAATAGCCGAAGCGCTCGACATTCTTCAAGGAGAAAAATTGTGCTCCTATGGATATTTACTCCCGACACTTATATCCGTAAGGAATAAATTGAAAAATTGTCTCTCCAATTTAGAATGGTGCGACGGTTTGGTGAGCACACTCATCAGGGGCTTAGGGGGCCGATTTCGAAATTTGTTTGACGTAACAGAAGAAGGCCGCGTCAGTGCAGTTGCGGCTGCTTCGCACCCATCTTTCAAATTAAGATGGCTGCATTGTTTGAGTTCTTTGGCACAGGAGAATGTTTTTGCGGCTTTGAAGGATTCACTCGCGATCAGCGAAAACCGAGGTGACAACGAAGAGCACTTGAAGGATGTCGTTCACGAAAATGATTTCTTTGATTTCACGAGTGAGGCATCGACCGCGACGATATTGAATGATCGTACATTTGGTCTCAACGATGGTGAGGCAGCATTTCGAAGATTTTTCAATGAAACTAGGACCGACATTCATCTGCTCAATCTGCACCCTATTGTGAAGCAGATTTTTTTGAAATTCAACACTCCTCTACCATCGTCTGCTCCAGTTGAACGGCTGTTCAGTTACGCCACAATGTTTAATGTGCCAAAATTCAAGAGGCTGACTGACGAAAATTTCGAAGTACGCGTTTTGATGAAAGCAAACGCTAGTATATAGCAATGAAGTCAACGCTACGATGAATGAACAGATTGTAAAAACAATGTTTTTTTTTTTTTTTTTTTTTTTAATAATATTTTGATAATTAATATGCAATGTTGGTGCAAACATTACCACATTTATTTGTTGCTGTGTTTTATTTATTTGTTTCTTTCCCAACATATAAACCCTACCGAGGAGAATCGTTTTGCTCACAGATAATATACTCGGGCGAGCCACGGTCCAGCAGACGACAAAGCTGTCAAATGTACTTGACCCGAGACTCTACCGAGTCTCTTGATGTACGTTTCTCTCATGTGACAAAACACGCGATCTCAATTAATGGATATTTTTTCATAAATTAAAAACTGGATTTATGTAGAACAATTTTAGAAAAGAAAGAAAATCGTATACTCCTAAGGGTATACTCCTAAGGGTAAGGGAATATTTACCATTGAAAAAAATTATAGTTTCATTTATTAGTTTCAATTATTGGAAATTTTCCTCCTCGCATTGATATTTCTCGGGGAATATGAAATTGCTAATCTCCATTTCATAATTTTTGGAGATTTTAAATGTACGTTTTTATGATTTTTTTTTTCATTCGCTAGCATTTTTCGAATATTATCCATCATTTGGCTAATCCAATTTTTTCCCCAATCGATTATCCATTTTTGTGTCAATTTGTAATTTTTTTTGTTCTAATTATCATTTGAACGAGCATCGATAATAATTTGTTTCATATTTTTCATTTTCGGCCAATGTTTAATATGGCTCAGCTCGTTTTTCATTTTCTTAGTAATCGTCATTCGAATTTTTTTCTATTACCATTTATACGTTACTTAAAATTTTTTAATAATAATTTTTATTTTGCTGATCTCTGGTTTGAACTTGAAACACAAAGTTGTTTTGTAAAAAAAATATATATATATTGTAACGGAACAGAGTCCCGTGTACACACACGCACACAGACATACGCGCAGGGCCTCGCGTAATGGTATCGGCGCTCGAAACAGACACACGTCTCTGATCACGCACCGACACCCACGAACACATGCCCAGTGTAGGTGAGGACGGTAACCGACTAAAACCAGATCCCCCCACCAAACTCTTAGGTCCGAACGGGTATATAAGGCCGACCGAACGGGCAGAAATATCCATTCTTTCACATCCTACCGAACGATCCCGTTCTCCCAAAAAACCTCCTGCTTAGTCTCAGCCTTGCGTCTGAAGCTTAGCCTAAGGAATCCCTCAAACACCCAAGTGTACGGTGATCGTATTGCACGATCGCTAAGCATTGTCCATCCTGTTAGAACGGCTAATTGAGTACTAGCATTGCATCTAGCGCTTAAAAAGCATCCTAAGAAAAAGGTGCTGACGTGATCGTATTGCACGATCGCGGAAAACACCGTCCTGTCCCGATAGCATCATCCCATACGTTCTGGCATCGCGTCCAGCACATATAGGGTGTCCTAGAAGGAGAGGGTGACCGTGAGTCGTGCAACACGACCACGTTCATCGACACTTTTTCCCCAGGACCGGATTTTTGTCACTTACGAAAGGTGATAGAGGCTCCGCCCTCGTATGTACTGTCTCCTGAGCATGCCCGGCTCCCACATTTAAAATCCGTCGTTCAAAAAACAGAACAGCTCGTACTGGCATAGCGTCCAGCGCAAGACGAAGTTTTTAACGACTTAACTTAGGATAAGATCGCCTAGAGGAGAGCAGTACTAAGAGAGTAGCGATACCCTCCTAGGAGATTTGACCTCGGCATTGACAAAAAAGACTAACAAAAGCCAAATTAAAAGAATTTTCTACTATTTAGCGTCTACTTGCTCGGCAATTGCAGGGACCGGCGAAGTCCCACAACAGATTCACATTCATTGTGTGCGTGCGTTTGCCTTCAGTAAACCCCAACGTAAATAAGCTTGGCCGCCTGGACCGGCGATAGTCCGCACTTTTTGTATTATCATTTGTATCTTTAAAAAAAAAAAAATCAAAATAAAAGCATTTCAAGTTTGCAAAATAGGGTCAGCCGGTGATGAAACGGTCTAGCGTGAGATAACACTCCACTGGACCATCTGAGACATCAAAAAAAAAAAAAAAAAAAAAAAAAAAAAAAAAAAAAAAATAATAATAATAATAATAATAACAACAACAACAACAACAACAGGACGAAAGGACGCGGCAACTATCGAACGCGACAGAACGATAGAGACGTGGCAACAACGGTGGACAGAAGAACGAACAGGCAACTGGACGAAACGACTGATAAAGGACCTGAGACCGTGGACCGGAAGGAAGTTTGGGGATGTTAATTTCTACATCACCCAGCTCCTGACGGGACACGGCTACTTTCGACGGTACCTTCACAGAATGAACAGAGTACGGACGCCAAACTGTACGTACTGTGGACACGAACGAGACGACGCGGAACACACTTTTTTGTGCAACCGCTGGACAGGACTGAGACTCGACCTAGAGACGACCGTCGGCGGCATCACCCCGGACAACATCGTTCAGGTGATGCTCCACAAGACGGAATGGTGGCAACTAGTTGCCACCTACACAGAGACGATACTGAGACGGAAAAACGCAGACGGCTGCCTCACTTGACAGAGCAGACAAACTGACGTAAAGACAACGAAATACGGAACACGACCAGACGAACACAGACAGAACCCCCAGCTAGAAGTAATATTAACATAGTTCCTGGCTGGGGGAGAACAGGCAGGAGATGGCGGTTTAGTGGGTAGGCTTCGGGAGTCCCACATACCCACCAGCGGTGCTGGTGGAATCCGCAAACAGGATTCCGCAACTTCTGTTCGAGAAGGGAGGAAAAGAGAAGAGAAAAAAAAAAAAAAAAAAAAAATAATAATAATAATAATAATGGGGGTAACCCTCGATACGAAGATGACCTTCTGGCCTCATATACAGAAGACCGCCCGGAGGGCGGCAGAGAGGATAGCATCCTTGAGCCGCCTGATGGCAAACACGACAGGACCGAGACCGGGGAAACGGCGACTGTTAATGGCGACAGCTCACTCGATCCTCCTATACGGCGCGGAAGTATGGGCAGACTCCCTGAAGACGAAGAAATACTGTAAGACAATGACGATGGTACAGAGACAGGGCGCGCTGAGGATCGCTTGCTCCTACCGGACGGTGTCTGCACAAGCTGTTCTGGTGGTGGCGGGCGTGATTCCTGTGGATCTCCTTGCCTTTGAGCGTAAGAGGATCTACGGGAGCAGCGCAGACATAGGACGGAAGAACGCGGCAATTGCTGAGCGCGAAAGGACGATGGACATGTGGCAAAGACGGTGGACAGAAGAACGAGGGGGAAACTGGACGAGACGACTTATACGGGACCTGAGGCCGTGGCTCGGAAGGAAGTTCGGCGAAGTAAATTTTTACGTCACCCAGCTCCTGACGGGGCACGGTTACTTCCGACGGTACCTCCACAGCATGAACAGAGTACAGACACCAGACTGTGAGTACTGTGGACACGACCGAGACGACGCGGAACATACTTTTTTCGCATGCAACCGCTGGACAGGACTTAGACTGGAACTAGAGAGGAGCGTTGGCGGCATCACCCCGGACAATATCGTTCAGGTGATGCTCCGCAAGACGGAATGGTGGCAACTAGTTGCCACCTACACAGAGACGATACTCAGACGAAAGAACGCAGACGGCTGCCTGACATAACGGAGCAGACGAACTGACGTGAACGACAAGGAACACACGGAACGAACAGACAACCACAGACAGAACCCCCAGCTAGAAGTAATATCAACATAGTTCCTGGCTGGGGGCGGACGAAGAGGAGTTGGCGGTTTAGTGGGTAGGCTTCGGGAGTCCCACATACCCACCGGCGATGCCGGTGGAATCCGCAAAAAGGATTCCGCAACTTCTGTTCTTTTCTTCTCTCTTCCTTTCTCGAAAGGAAGAAAGAGGAAAAGAAAAAAAATAATAATAATAATAATAATAATAATAATAATAATAATAATAATAATTTTTTTTTTTTTTTTTTACTTGGAGGGGGGAAATGCTTGTGACGCACCGTAGGGGTCCCGAACTGGCACAGGGACCCCCGTGTGCCGGACTCGTCGGGAGACCCTACCGGCTAAAACCCCCACTCCAACCTCCTAGCAGCCACCCCGGAACCGCTTTCGCATTACTTCGGGGTGGCGCCGTTTTTTCCTTGACGCCCCTTAGGGCGTCCCGTCCTCCACAAACGCTTTTTTACGGCGGAGGACGACCTCAACGAATGAGTCGACCTCCGCCCAAGCCTCCTCGTCCAGGAGCATAACCCCGACGATGTTGTCAGGGGTTATGCTCCCGAATCTTTCCTCCAGTGGGGCCCTCCACACTCTCCATTCCTCGCATTCGAAGAACGTGTGGAGGGCGTCGTCTCTCGGGAACCCGCAGCATCGGCAGGACGGATCCGGAACCTTCCCCATTTTGTGGAGATAGTCCCGGAACAGTCCGTGCCCCGTCAACATTTGGGTGAGGTAGTAGTTCACTTCACCATGCTGACGGTTGACCCAGGTGTCCAGCTGAGGTATGAGCTTAGCTGTCCACCTGGCGCGCGAGTCCCCCTCCCACCTTTCTTGCCAGGTCCGCATACTCATGGACCTGGCAATCTCTTTCCTCCTCTCCTTGTCCTCCGGGTTGCCCTGGTGGACGGACTTCCGCTCTTGGGCGAGGAGGTCAATTGGGATGACCCCGGCTATCACTAGGACTGCTGGCTCCGAGACCGTGCGGTAGGAGCAGGCGATGCGGAGGGCCCCTCTCCGCTGCACTCCAGCCATGCGCTTGCGGTACATGTCGTACCGGAGTGCATCGGCCCAGACTTCGGCGCCGTAGAGCATTATTGACTCGGCGGTGCGGAGCAATAGACGCCTCACGCAGGGTCGGGGACCGCCAATGTTGGCCATGACCCTACTGAGACACGTCGTCACCGCAGCCGCCTTGTCTGCTCTCCTCCTGATTTCTTCCCCGAAGGCGAGCCTCGAGTCAAGGCTCACCCCCAGGTACTTTACCGACGCCTTTGTCCGGACCGTCGCCTCTCCCACCTGCATATCCCGTATCAGAGGGATATGCTTTTTGGTGAGTAGCACGATCTCGGTCTTTGCCAGCGCTAGCTCCAAGCCGTGGTCATCCATCCAAGAGCGGACCCGACGCATTACCTGGTTGAGCAGCATCTGCGCCGCCTCAACGCCTCTGGCGATGATGACGGCGGCGATATCGTCCGCATACCCAACCAGGAATGTGCCCTCGGGCATTTCCATACGCAAGATCCCGTCATATGTTATGTTCCATATGTCGGGACCGAGTATGGAGCCCTGGGCTGCCCCAGCCGTTATCTCCCGGCTCACCGGACCATCCGCGGTGTCGTACTCCAGGGAGCGATCGTTCAGATAATCCCCCAGCATCCTAAGCAGATACTCCGGGACCCTGAAGTCACGCTCCAGCGCGCTTAGAGCGTCGCTCCACCGCACAGAGTTGAAGGCGTTCTTCACATCCAGTGTGACCAGCAGACAGACGGGGCGGGAAAAATGGTTTCCCCGCTCCGTGCCCCTGGCAGCCTCGACAACCTCCTGGATAGCGTGGATCGTCGACCTCCCTTTCCGAAAGCCATATTGCCTGTCGGAAAGGTCTCCAGCGGCTTGGATGGCCGCATGGAGACGAGGTCGAAGAAGCTTCTCCAGGAGTTTGCCGGCTGTATCGAGCATGCACAGGGGTCTGTAGCTCGACGGGCTGTCCACTGGTCCACCTTTGCCCTTCCCGATGAGCACAAGCCTTGCCCGCTTCCAGCGGAGAGGGAATACTCCCGCTTGCAGGCAGGCATTGTACATCGTTAGGAAGAGCGTTGGATGTCCTTCAACCAATAATAATAATAATAATAATAATAATAATAATAATAATAATAATAATCTCGTGCCGGGTTGCTGGTCCCGCATCGGGCGCCTCCCCAGGTGGCGGATAGGGGGACGCCGACCGGAAACGGCCGGTACCGATATTTTTCGGGGTGGACCAAAACTAGCATTCACACACAGATACACTAATCACAGACACCTTCCCAAACACGCCCGGGTGACATTCCGGTGAGCGAATGAATGAATGAATGACTGGGAGCCCCTATAAACGGGACTGCCCAAAAAGCGAATGCTCGGGCCTCCCTATAAACGGGATCCCCCGAAAAGCGAATGAGTAGGGTCCCTATAAACGGGCTACCTTTGAGTAAATGAACCGGATATGGCACCGCAACGGGCACTCATAAACACGCACACTGAACCACCGGGCGGTGGAGTTGGGACTCTTACGCCGCTCCTCGGGGCAGGTGGCGCCGTCGCGGGACGCTAGAGGGTACCCCGAGAAAACCAGGCTTGATGCTCCTGGGCCGTCGGATAGTACAGGGGCCCGGGTCCCCTTAGCCGGGTGGACCTGGCTGCCCTATCAGCCGGCGAAAAATCCCCATGTTGTCGTAGTGCCGGGTGGCGCCCGGATAGGACCATGCGGCAACAGCGGGGGGGCCTTGGTGAGGCCACTGGCTCTTGCGGCGGGGCGGCCTGTGCTGGGAGAAAGGGTGGCTGAGGGGCTCTAACACCCCACCCCCAAACTACACATACATACACACGAACAAAGAGAGGAACGGTGGAAACCAAACAAAACAATGGAAGTACAAAATATAGAAAAACGTACAAACGCATCGAAAACCGCGGGGCTCCTAACCCCAACACAAAATGACGACCCGACTATGACAGCGACAAAGAAGACGGACGGAAAAAGCAAGACGAAGACGCAACAACTACGCGTACGCGCCAGGACGGCTAGCGCCTCAAGTGCGGGCAGCGCAGCCAGCTATGCCTCCGCTGTCGACACCGAAGCGCTGCCAATAACAATGGTGACGAAAACACAAGACGGACTGGACGTTACGGAGCTACTGACGCTCATCAGAAGCACAGCGACGAAAATGGCCGAGGCAGCCGCTGTGCAAAAGAATATGAATATGACAGTTAAGACCGGGATAAAGACGATTCTCGAGGCCGCTGACGTAGCGCTGCACACGCTAACAAAGGTGGCAACGAAATCACCTAAGACAGTACGTGAAACCACAGATACAGAAACGAGGACAAAAGAACAGGAGACGCCACGGACGAAACGGAAGCGGGAAGCGATCGGGACTACCCCAGAGTCCTCGCAAAAGAGGCCTGTGACGGTGGAAACGGTCGGAACCTGGCAGACCGTAACACGTGCAAAGACCAGGCCAAAGAAAGGACGGAATGACAGACCGGACGATACGGACGCGAAACGCGGAACGGACAGGGGCAGACCACGACCTAAACAACGGGGAACGGCTGTCCTGGTCAAGCCCGGGACAGACAAGACGTACTCGGACATAGTACGACAAATAAGAACGACGGTCGACCCGACGAAGAGTCACGTGCAGGTGACGAGTCTGAGGAAGACCAAAAATGGACTGTGCCTCCTAAAAATACGGACCAACACAGACGACGGACGAGACGAGTTCCAACGCGCGCTTCAAACCGCCGTTGGGGACGCGGGCAGCATCAGGGCCGTGGCCTCCAAAACCCAATTGGAGATCATGGACCTGGACTGTGTCACAACAGCAGACGACGTAAGACAGGCACTGAGACGAGAAACGGGACGAAACGCGGACTACAACGTCCATATCTTCGGTCCTAACCGCTCGGAGCAATACATGGCGGTATGCGACCTTGAGGCGCGGGAAGCCAACGAGCTGCTCCAGCGGGGCCGGATCGCGATTGGATGGGTGCGTTGCCGCGTCCGAGAACGGTTGACAGTGACGAAATGCCACAAGTGCCTGGGATACGGGCACATCAAGGCAGACTGTAAGAGTAAGGACCGGACAAAAAGCTGCAGAAAATGTGGCGAGACGGGACATTACGCGACGGACTGCAAAAATAAACCAGCCTGTCCCCTGTGCGCCGAGGCGGGGCATAGGGATGCGGCGCACCTCGCGGGATCCGGGAGGTGTGCGGTGTTCCGGGCTGCGCTGGAGGAGCGCAGGAAACAGGCGGGACGACGGACCGGATAGTTCAGGGAAACCTTAACCGAAGTAGGACAGCAGACATGCTCCTACCACAGATAGCCGACGAACATGACGCGGACATCCTGATCCTGTGTGAACCCTACAGGAGAAGGACGACTCAGACGTACACCACGAACGAGACAGAGACTACAGCTATCTGGGTAAGGGGGGCCGCCCAATCTCGAGTCTCTAGCCGCGGTGCCGGAGACGATTACGTCTGGGCTAGAGTCGGCGCTGTCACCTACGTCAGCGTCTACTTGACACCCAACTGCACCGCGGCGGAGTTCGAGAGGAAGGTGGCTCTCCTCGAAGACGGTATCAGGGATCTGCCCGGGGATGTCATCGTAGCGGGGGACTTCAACGCGAGGGCGATCGAGTGGGGAATGACGGAAACGAACCGACGCGGACGACTGCTGCTGGAGATGGCCGCAAGACTGGACCTAGTAGTGGTAAATGCGGGACACACGCCGACGTACAGACGACCAGGGTTTGGAAACTCCATCCCTGACGTGACGCTGACGTCGGACAGAATCCTGCCACGGCTGAGGGGGTGGCGGGTGATCGAGGACTACACGGCCAGCGATCACCAGTACATCACCTTCGAAGTGGCGGGACAGACAGAAACGCGACGAACAAGAGCCCACCAACCCCCGCGGTGGAACCTCGACAAACTTGACGGACAAAAATTTTCTGAGGAGCTGATGGCAGCACCAGCTCCGATGACGAAAATCCCCCCCGAGCTGACTGGCCGGCGAAGGGCGGAAAGACTGACGGAGGAGACGGCCAAACTAATAGACGACTTGTGCAACAGCACAATGCCGAAACGACGACAGTTACAAAAAAGACGACCACAATACTGGTGGACGGACGAGATAGCCGAATTACGCAGGATATGCCTGGCGAATCGGCGACGAGTGACGAGGTCTGGGGGCGGACCCGAGAGGGAAAACCTCCAGGCCATGTACAAAACAGCACGGAAGACGCTGACCAACGCAATACGGGACAGCAAGACGAGATGCTGGAGGAAGCTCTGCGAGGAGGTGAACGAGGACCCCTGGGGAACCGGTTACAAGATCGTGACTGGCAAACTAGGGGCCCGAGTTCCACCGGAACTCAAAAATGCCGAAACAGCAGGACGGATTGTTGACGGACTGTTTCCGACGCACCCGACTAGGACGAATGGGACGGACGATGACGATGTGCCGGTGCCCCCGGTCTTTGCCGTAGAGGAGCTCACCAGAGCAACGAACGCGATGAAGACTGGCAAGGCGCCGGGACCAGACGGGGTACCGGCCGAGATCCTTCGACTCGTGGCTCGCCTACGGCCGGAGATACTTCTCGACCTGTACAACACGTGTTTGACGACAGGGACGTTCAGCGACCGGTGGAGGGAGGCGAGGCTCGTCCTTATCCCAAAAGGTAAGGGCGATCCTAACACGCCCTCGGCCTATCGACCGCTGAGTTTACTTGACACGACGGGCAAACTCTTCGAACAGTTACTGAGACCGAGACTGACGGACGCGATGCAAGCGGGAGGAGGCCTCTCGGACTTGCAGTTCGGCTTCAGGCGGGGTCGGTCGACGATTGGAGCGATCCAAAAGGTGGTCGACTCCTTCCTGGAGTTGGACAGACACTGCCACGCAGCGCGACCTGTCGTACTGCTGGCGACGCTCGACATCAGGAACGCTTTCAACTCGGCCAGGTGGGTGGATATCCTGGGGGCGCTTAACGGCAACTTCGGGATCCCACGTTACTTGGCCCGGGTTGTGGAGGATTACCTGAAAAACAGACGGATAACGTACGAAACGATTGAAGGACGGGTAACAAGACAGGTCACCGCTGGGGTTGCACAGGGGTCGATACTGGGACCTGACTTCTGGAATGGTTTATACGACGGCCTGCTCAGGCTGGAGATGCCGCTCGGAGTGCTCCTCGTCGCTTACGCTGATGACGTAGCGGCGGTGATCACAGAGCGTACTCCGGAGCTGGCGCAGCTGACGTTGAACCAGACCATGAGACGAGTGGGACGATGGATGACAGACCACGGACTACAACTCGCAACCGAAAAGACGGAATTGACGTTTCTCACAAGAAGACGCATACAGACGATACTGCCCATGAGAGTGGGGACACACGAGACGGAGACCAAGGGGGAAGTCAAGTATCTGGGGGTAACTCTCGATACGAAGATGACCTTCTGGCCTCACATACAGAAGACAGCCCGGAGGGCGGCAGAGAGGATAACATCCTTGAGCCGCCTGATGGCAAACACGACAGGACCAAGACCGGGGAAACGACGACTGTTAATGGCGACAGCTCACTCGATCCTCCTATACGGCGCGGAAATATGGGCAGACTCCCTGAAGACAAAGAAGTACAGCAAAGCAATGACGACGGTACAGAGACAGGGTGCGCTGAGGATCGCCTGCTCCTACCGGACTGTCTCTGCACAGGCTGTTCTGGTGGTGGCGGGCGTCATCCCCGTGGATCTTCTTGCCTTTGAGCGTAAGAGGATCTACGAGAGCAGCGCGGACATAGGACGAAAGGACGCGGCAACTATCGAACGCGACAGGACGATAGAGACGTGGCAACAACGGTGGACAGAAGAACGAACAGGCAACTGGACGAGACGACTGATAAAGGACCTGAGACCGTGGACCGGAAGGAAGTTTGGGGATGTTAATTTCTACATCACCCAGCTCCTGACGGGACACGGCTACTTTCGAAGGTACCTTCACAGAATGAACAGAGTACGGACGCCAAACTGTACGTACTGTGGACACGAACGAGACGACGCGGAACACACTTTTTTCGAGTGCAACCGCTGGACAGGACTGAGACTCGACCTAGAGACGACCGTCGGCGGCATCACCCCGGACAACATCGTTCAGGTGATGCTCCACAAGACGGAATGGTGGCAACTAGTTGCCACCTACACAGAGACGATACTGAGACGGAAAAACGCAGACGGCTGCCTCACTTGACAGAGCAGACAAACTGACGTAAAGACAACGAAATACGGAACACGACCAGACGAACACAGACAGAACCCCCAGCTAGAAGTAATATTAACATAGTTCCTGGCTGGGGGAGGACAGGCAGGAGACGGCGGTTTAGTGGGTAGGCTTCGGGAGTCCCACATACCCACCAGCGGTGCTGGTGGAATCCGCAAAAAGGATTCCGCAACTTCTGTTCTCTTCTCTTTTCTTCCCTTCTCGAAGGGAGGAAAGGAGAAGAGGAAAAAAAAAATAATAATAATAATAATAATAATAATAATAATAATAATAATAATAATAATAATAATAAAACGTAAAATCAACCTTAAAAGACAGGGTCCAGCACACGAACCCAGTTCTTCACATTTCATCAAATAAACGAAAAGTTTCAATATTTTGACCTACCTTTTGTAGTTAAAACGTAAAAAACTGTGTAATCCTACTTGTTTCATTCACTCTGGTTTAACATGAAACACGAAGTGGTTTTGAAAAAAATAAAATATTTGGACTCACCTTTTAATAGTTGAAACGTGAAAAAAATTGTTTTTTCCTACCTGTTTCATTCATTCTGTTTGAACTTCAAACATAAAGTTGTTTTGTATTATATATACGTCGGAGAATGATTAGAATTTACCACTCAACTTAACTTTCCGTTTCGCGTGAGGGACGTATAATCTCCCTTATCAATTAAAAGACCGAACATTCACCGAATTTTAGATGATTATGACATCGATGTCAAACACACGTCAAGCGATCTCGATTCTCTCGCTCCGACTGACACTTCCGTCTTCTTTCTTTTTATCTGTCAGTTGTAAATAAATGAATCAAGCTAGGACCACTACGATCCTCGACATATATATATATATATATTTGGACTCACCTTTTGAAGTTAAACCACAAAATACTGTGTACTCCTACCTGTTCCGATCACTCTGTTTTAACTTGAAACACGGGGTCATTTTGAAAAAATAAAATATTTGGACTCACCTTTTTATAGTTGAAACGTAAGAAAAATTGTTTTTTCTTACCTGTTGCATTCACTCCGTTTGAACTTGAAACCCAAAGTTGTTTTGTAAAAAAGAAAATATATATTTGGACTCATCTTTTTATAATTGAACCGTGAAAAAAATTGTTATTTTCTTACCTCTTTTATTCACTCTTTTTGAACTTGAAAAACAAAGTTGTTTTGTAAAAAATACATATATATTTGGACCTACCTTTTTTAGTTAAAACGTAAAAAACTGTGTACTCCTACCTGTTTCATTCACTCTCTTTTAACTTGAAACATGGGATCGTTTTGAAAAAATAAAATATTTGGACTCACCTTTTTATACTTGAAACGTAAAAATTTCTTACCTGTTTCGTTCACTCTGTTTGAACTTTAGACACAAGTTGTTTTGTAAAAAATATATATATATTTGGACCTACCTTTTGTAGTTAAAACGTATAAATCTGTGTAATCCTACCTGTGTCATTCACTTTGTTTGAACTTGAAACACAAAGTTGTTTTATAAAAAAATATTTGAACTCACTTTTTCGTAGTTGCACCCTATAAAACTGTGTACTCCCACCTGTTTCATCCATTCTGTTTAAACTTGAAACACGAATTTTTTTGAAAAAATACGTATAAATGTTCACTTTCATTCACTCTGTTCGAATTTTGAATCCAAACGGTTGTGTTATAAAACGAAAGAAATCTAGACACATTTTTCCATGGTTGAAACGTAAAATATTTTGTGTACTCTTCCCTGTTTCATTCACTCTGTTTGGACATTTGAGGCAAAAGTTGTTTTCGAATAGAAACGAATTTGGACGAAGCTTCTTATGTGGTTAAAACGGAATTACAAGTTTTCCTGCCTGTTCCATTCACCGTATTGATATGTATAACTCAAAAAAGTTTTGCTATTGATGAAAAACATTTGAATTCAACTTGTCATGTGTTTTTATTCTCCTTTTTTCTGAAATTCTTCTTTTTTAAATGTTTTTAGGTATTATTACCTATCTATTCATTGTATTGATATGTGTAAGTCCAGAAAATTGTTTTATGGATAAAACGTACGTTTTTTGTATGATTTCACCTGTTGCTTTGACTATGCTCGAATTTTGAATGCAAAAGTTTTTTTTTTTTGTATAAGAAAAGTATGGACACTAGTTTTCACGGTTAAAATATAAAATATTTTATATATTCTTACCATTTCCTTTCGCTCGACTTGAATTTTGAATGCAACCGGTTGTTTTGGAGAATAACAAATTTGGAACCTATCTTTTATGGCTAAAACTTTAACGTTCGTAACAATCGTAACATTAAACACTCTGTTCAAACTTCTAAACCAAAAGATTCTCATGTAAAACAATAAAATTTGCGATTCTCTTGCACTTCACTTCACTTCATCGTTAATACGTGAACTTTTTCTGTGTTTACCCCGTTTCATTCATAAAGTTTTAATTTTTAGCGCAAAAAGGTGTTCTGTATAACGAAAGAATTTGGAATTCAATTTTTGTGAATGTAACGCAAAAAATTGAATTATTTATTTTATTGAATTTCATTACGTATGACGAATTTTAATCATTTTTGTTTAAACTTTACACTTATTCACTGTTCATCATGCAATATTTTTCTAAAATTTCAGCAGAAAATGCAAATTCCAATTCCGTGCTACGTATTCAATGAAAACCTTAAAAAAAAATAATCAAAAGCTGAATACACTTTTATATTATTATTATTATTATATTCTAAATACTTATATTATATTATTATGGATTAAATTCAATAAAATTGTGAGGAAATCCAAATTTATTTAGAAATGTTACAAATTTGATTATTACAACGAAACACAAATAGAGTGATGATTCACTGAACAATTTTTCACTTAAAAATTTTTAGAATAAATGTTTTTTTTTTGTCATCGTGACTCCAAATACACATTAAAAATACTTCACGGATTGTCACATTTTTCTTGATTTTTATGAAATCGTTTCGACACTTTAATTCATACGATACTTAGTCAATTTAAAAGAAAAGTATCAAAAACAACTTCACTGCACTCACGAATAACGAACAAACAGAAACTTCCAAAAAATTCACTACAACACAAACACGATGGTCGATTTTGATTCCGTTTTATACTTGATAGTCGTTGATGCTCACTTGCGTTCTTTGCAAAACTTTGATCGAGACTGCTCAATTTGTCATTGATCAGTGCCTTTCATCGCAAAAACCCTCTCTACCTCATTGTGACATCAAGTGTGGAAAATGGGCACTAATTGCCTCCCACCCTACGTCCTACGTCAGTATGCAGCCAATGGCGGACGGGCCCTATGGGTTTCTACCGCACGGTCAATTTGACCGACGTCGTCCCATGCAGGTCATTTTTATATCGGTTCGAAATTTTCGTATATCGAATATCGCAAATTTTTAATAAAATTCCAATGATAATCGAATACATAACTGAGGAATAATTAAATGTGCTCCTCAGCCAATTTCAATCGATGAAAATCATGAACCTCCCCAATTACGTAAAAACCTGACATGCAATAATTTTTTAAACTTTTCAAGCATCGGCTATCAAAAATAACAATAATACGAAAAAGTATTAACGTATTGTTGAAATGAAAAGTTTCTTTGAATTCGATTGAACAGGCAAATAATTTCTAAATGCGTAAAAATTCGTATACAATATTGTATTCCTTTTATATAAAATTTGCCAAACGATTATAAAAATTCATCAAAAATCACGAATTTCGTACATGTTTTAGGAGAAACATTCAATATCATATATAAGTATGAAATTTCTGAAGCATTGAACGAACACTTTCTCAATGACTGCGCCGAGGAAAAATCGAAAATAAAAATTGGTAAAAAGAGAAAAATTTCGGGAAAATTCCAGAAGTACTTCCGAAAATCAACAAATGTATGTACCTTGACGAAAAAAGCAATCTGAATCTTTTGAGATTTTCACCCATCCGGTGAATACTGTAATTTGATAAAAAATCTTAATTGTTATGATTGTATGAATGTGAATGCAAAAAAATTTGAAAAAAATTCAAAAGCACTCTAGAAAATCAACAAACGTATGTAGTTTGACGAAAAAAGCAATCTGAATCTTTTCAGTTTTCAGCGATGCGGTGAATACTGGAATTTAATAAAACATAGTAATTGTTATGAATGTAATTGATTTTGATATCTGCCCATTTTTTTATTGTTAAAATTTGGAAAAGGAATGAAGCAAAACTGATGCTCATATTTTTCATAAATTTATTAACCTGCGAATAAAAAAGATTAGAACAAACGAGTAACAATTCGAGCTTACATAATTGAATGTGGGTTTTTATCCTTTTTGTTTTATTATACATAATTTCATAATTTACATAATAAGTCAAGGAGGACGAAGGAAAAACGATCGAGAATTTTTTTCAAACTATCTTTCTCATAAAAATTCATACAAAAAATGAATAGTCCATGTTCCAAGTTCTCGAGTGTTAATACTTCTTCCCTTTTTCATCGAACACTGTTACGCACATATATAGACGTGTTTGTTATAATACACTCTAGTGTCATGTGGAAAAGAAAATTTCACCTTCACGTTTTAAGTAAAAGAACAGCCACAGTTACCTGCCAGCGTCGTTTATAAACATAAAAATAAGCAAAACTCAATGACATATTTATACGACAGTTATATTGATCAATGACTTTTGAATTCAACGAAAATCAACACAAAAAAAGTTTTTTGCAAAATGCTTTGCCGGAAAGGGAGAGTATGGTAATTCCTGGACGCTTATCGTTAGACCCAATTCAATAAATTAAAAAAACTTTAATTTGAAAAAATTAAAAACGAAAAATCGGGAAAAACGTCGTTAGGTTTTTATTCGTTAATTTCACGTTTTTAACAATCATTCGAATGTACATAAGCGTTTAGAAATTACAATGTTTGGCATTACCTGACCCTCCCCTATCCTTAGGCGCCAATGAGGCTGCCAAGTAACTGTCACTGCGGTGCCAATGAACCTTTCTACCCGCTACCTGCTTAGCTGGTTGTCGCACGACGACGCCGGGTCTGGTGATTTTGTCACCTGACTCCTACAATCCTTTAACACAGCGGGAGGTACGATGGCGGGGAAAAATTCGCCAGACTAATTCGCATAGATTGTCCAGGACATTTATTCCTTGAGATCATTATAAATCGATCTGCAGACTCAGAACAATGGTTTGAACATATGGGGCATTCCACGCCAAATCGGACACCATTCTGGTTTCGCATCTCCGATTTTTTCCATAATTTTTTATCTTATAGTACCCATTGAAAAAGGCCTCCACGATTTTTTTTAATTTTTTTTTGTCTAGCCGTTTTCAAGATATAGATTTTAAAAAAATCGTTCTTTTATTCGAATGCCTGTAACTCTGCGAGAAATCGGCTGATTGGAAAGTTTTTTTTTATTCTTCTTTTTTACAACACTTTTTGAATATAAAATTGAGAAAAAAATTCCAACCGTAATTGTATAAAATTGTCAAATTTTAGTCACAAAATATTGATTTCCGAAAAATACGTAGCGATCGATTTTCTTGAAATTTCTTCCCAAAAAACTGAGATTCATCCCGCACCTTTTGAGCCTAGTCTTATAATGGGTAAATGATCGAATTTATTTTTTTTTCGAAATTTAAAATTTCATGTTTAGTGAGAGGGATGTTTTTTTTTCGTAATATTTGTTTGTAGACACACTTTTAGAAAAAAAAAAAGATGCGAAATTATCTGATTCTATTTTCCATAAGATTTTCGAGCTGTAAACATTGAATGTTGATTCTAGAAAAACACGTAGCAACCGATTTCTTCTAATTTTCCTTTAAAATACTGTCACGCATCATGCAACTTTAGGATTTATGTTTTTTCGAATGTAAAGTTTTTTTTGTTGAATTTATATATATCAAGAAATATCTTCAAGGATTATATACCACGAAATATTTATTAATTGAAAGCAAAAAAAGATAGGTGGAATAAAGTACATATTAAATTAGATAAGATTATTAAATTAATTAACATTCTCTTACACGTTTGAATAACTTATAAGTTCGGGAATCTGAAGAAAATGAGAATTAATTTTAAAATGTCATCTAATTTAATATGTACTTTATTCCACCTATCTTTTTTTGCTTTTAATTAATAAATATTTCGTGTTATATAATCCTTGAAGATATTTCTTGATATATATAAATTCAACAAATAAAACTTTACATTCGAAAAAACATAAATTTTCAGAATCGCTCGTAATAACGGAAATATCTAAATATCGCGTATTTTCTATGCTTACAAGACATCTTGCAAGATGAGTACAGCCTTAATAGTTTGAATTGTGAGTTGAACGTTGCATACAAATGTTGTGAAGATTTATAACAGCCATTTGACCAGTGTAACCCTCGTTAATGACCCTTAAGATCCGCCATAAAGTTAGCACCAAAAATTTTGATTTTCATGCTAGTAAGAATTACCAGGGGTCTAGTCTACGCGTCATCGTTTGTCGGTGAAGCTTATATTGATTAACCTGTTTTCCAGGTACATTGAAAAGTGAGAATTAAGATTCGCTTTAAATATTATTATTAGCAATGACTACACTAGTCGCAAACGCGGTACATCTCTGAAAGTTCAAATTGCGTTACCACGGGAAGCCACTGAACGACTCCCAAGAGATTTGTGTTTAAAAAATCAATTTTTTTTTTACTTGAGGGGCCTAGATCAGGGGAGGTTTATAGGCTACATGGGCTTGGAGGCTGGAATCGAACCCCTGCTCCATCGATATGGTAGAGGTAACATACTATTTCGTCGAACGCCGATCTGTTTTGTCGATTAGTCTCGGTTTTAAAAAGTTCGAATGAATCTTTGAATTCTGTATTCTGTAGTTGAATTCTGTTGGCCACACTTCCCAAATTATTTTAACATTACCCATACATTTCCTAAATGATCTCTAGTTGATTATGATTTTAAAAAATGAATTTCGAATTCAATTTTGCTAACTATACGCCCAATATATTTTTATTTATTATTACCAAATTATTATGTCAAAAATTATAATAATAGTGTCAAAAAATTGCGTAAATAATTCCGAAGATAAAGAAACAATAAAAAATGTGAATTGTTATATTTATCTGCCAACTATACAGAACTGTAACTACGTTTTTGGCAACAATTCCAACATGAATTTAAAAATAAATTATGTACTTTTGAATGATGTAAACGGGGGTTTATAAAAACTCAATCCATATCACCAAATCGTTCTGCATTGCAACAATCAATAAATACCGGAAGTTTTCATTTCTATCTTTTTACGTAGCCGTTCGGAATCCGTCTGCTGTGTCGAAAAAAAACACGGAGTTTCTACTCATGTTTGACAGAAGTATTCACCCTATTCACCGGTCACCGGGACCGGGATGTCACGTACCTAACCTCACAAATAATTCTGTTTAGTCTGTCCCTGTCAGAGCTGAACGTCGAGATATAAAACATAAGCGAATAAACGTTCACGAAAACCTAATGTATTATAAAAGATGGTTAACCATCGAGTATAAATTTATAATAGATTTCGTACATTTGTCAATCAAATAAAATATCTAATAAACACGACAATGAAGAGGGTTATATTGTTTTTAAATGGCACTGAGGTGAACGGCAAGGTGTGTTTTTTTGTTTAATAACAATCTAATAAACAGTTATCATGTTATGCATTCTAATTCTACGTGAACACCACTGTGGGGTCCCTTTTCACAAAAAATAAAAAAATATTCAAGCTTATTCAGAGGTATAAAAGTCAGCCGCGATAAATTGAAAGATTTGACATTTCAAACTGGAGAAACAAGTGTTCCTTTAAACTATAAAAACTACTACGATAATAAAACTTTGTATCAGCCAAAGGGTTTGCAACGATTTCAATTTGTCTCAAACTGTCCACCATATTCCATCTTTCTGAAAAAATCCTAGGTGTTTATGATTATTCGTCAAATATACGTCTGAATTAATAGCAAGTGCAACATGAATTTAGTGGGAGAAAATATACAGAATTGTAGTAACTTCAAATGAATGCTATTCAACCAGGTATTTATGGTGACCCATTGCGTCGATGAGCTACTGACCGCAGCGAGTTTAAAATTCGACATAACCGCGAAGAGAATATTTACGCCACAGGGTGGAGAAGTTGATGACATCAAGTTGATCAAGTTAGCCAAACAAATTTCTCCAATTCTCCCTCAAAAGTTTTCTTGTTACTAGCAATAAATTTTACTTTTCAGAGATGATGATGTATTGTATGTATCTGCCGGTGAAGATTTTATTAACAAACACGAAACTTGCCTGCAACCATCTGCACAACGTAATCCCGAATGGGTTACTCTCAATGTTGGTGGTAAATTGTTTACCACTACGAGAAGTACTCTCACACAAAAAGAGCCCATGAGTATGCTGGCTAGGTAAAAAAAATGTTATCAACAAAATAGTCATTGATAAAATATTTTGTACAGAGAGAATTGCAATTGAAAAATTATCGCACACAACTTGAATTTATACACATCATTCAATTCATTTGAATTTAAATTCAAGCGAATTTAATAATGAAATTATTTACATAACGTTAATTTCAAAAATTTATTTATCTCAATGTGAAATAAAATTCATATTAATATTATGTCTTGACAAGACCTTGAATCGTTTTCGTTCAATATACTCTCATTTGACTATATTTCCATAAAAGTAATGAATGGCAAAAACGTTGTGTCAGAATTCAACGAAATTCTCTGTTTTTTTTTTTTTTTTTCTATGTAAACTTGATGCAGTTTTTCTTTACGATGATTGAACAATTATGAATATTAATAAATTTAATATTCAACCCAAAAACACTATTGTTAAATTACACCAAATATTATGTAACGGAAACAGGAGAATATCTCAAAATTATTAACGTAAATTTATATTATTCAAATGGATACATAGGCACAAATAGGAAAACTGTATTACCCCAAATTTCGAATTATCCAGAACACAGAATATTGGTACGAAATATTATTATTTTTTTTTTCAATTTAAAGCCATCCTTGCCCGTATGGGCCTTAGAATATACATTCCTTCTTACTACTACACTTATTTCTAATCTTATTTCTACTTTTTTTCTCTTTTGTTTGTTCCTGATTATCTCCCCATTGCATCCTCCCTTAATTCTGCGTCCTCTTTACGAAATATTATTTATATAGCTATGTTTTTCTTTAATATTGGTTGAATGAAGGAAGTGTCACAAAACGATTTTTTCCCTTTATATTTTGTTTTTATTTAGTTTTCGTGCGATAAAAAGCAAATGGAAGAAACATTATATATTTTATTTGGTATTTTAGAATGTTCACCGAGGGCGAAGATAGCGCAGCATGGAGAATACAGCCGAGTAAACAGGATGATAATGGAGCTTTCCTTGTAGACAGGAGTCCAACATATTTCGAGCCCTTATTGAATTATCTCAGACATGGTCAATTAATTCTCGACTCTAATATTAATGCGGCAGGTGAGAAAAAAGGCATTGAATATGTGCTTGATTTCTTAAGATGTGGATGAAGTTAATTTCGGTTTTTTGACTTCGTGTTGGTTACGAATCCGACGCAACTTTAGACGCTTTATTCGACGACAACGATTATTATTTTCCATCCCAGGGTCGTAAACAATGATCGCTATTGGGTTGTCATATCGAGGATGAAATTCATTCTTAAGTATTTGGCATCCTGTGACGTTGGTAGAAATCGTATTTTTACTCGTTAACGAATATTCAGAAAAATTGTCGTCCTGTAAGAAATAAATAATCAGAGGTTACTAGTCTCTCGCATAAACACATGGATGCCCAGTGATAAGGGAAGCCTTTGAAAATTTCACATTTCTCACGAAAACTTAAAAACTTTTAAACGGTTTGTCTTTTGGAAAATTTTGGGTATTGATTTTGGACATTATGGAATATATAAGGACGTTTGTGAAAACAAATCTGAGCTTATCACGGTTTTGTCAATAAATAGTATCAATAAGTATTAAGGAAATGGTAGAATCTTGTAATTTTCGAAATTCTGAACTTTTTGTATAGTTTTTTTTTTTTTTTCTATTACTTCATACATTTCATAACTTGCCGAATAATCCAATAAGGGTCGATTTTGAGACTGTTGAAAAGTTTCGAAGTTATTTCATGAAATGTGAATTTTTCTACAGCCTCCCACAAGCCATATTTAATTGGCAATAACTGGAATACGGGGCTTACAATTTTTCTGAAAAATCGCACGTGGTTTTATTTGAAAAACGTTTCTGCGAAGTTATTTAACATAAACTTTCATTTCATTGAATTTGTCGCATATTATTCAATTCGTCATGAACAAACGAAGAAATCCATCCTTTGCCAAGAGAAGAAAATAATTAAAAAAGAACTCTAGAATAAACTTACAAATATGTCATTTTCAAGCGATTCTGTCTCATGCAATCGTGATTCTGTATTTTGTTGCACACAATATTCATTTTGGCATGTGATTTTCTCACAAACTGGTGGAATATTGATGGAAACCTCGTCGCAGCAAGTTTCGTAAATACTTTGTAATACATTCAGCAGTTCGTTACGTGTTACTAATTTCTCATCGGTTTCTGAGGCTTTATTCGATTCGGTAGTTACAGGGGAAACTTTATCATTTGATTTTGCTTTCATCAGAGTCAGAATTTCGTTCATAAGGTCTCGAAACTTTTGACGGTCATCCATCAGATCTTGGAGGTTGTTCATTGTCAAATTTTTATTGGAGTATATCGTCGTTTTAGTTACATGAAAATTTTGAGTAAATTCGAAAATGGGTTAGACGTCATGTCGATCTTGATTGACACGTAGGTACTAAAAAACAAAACAAAAATCGTGCAACCTCTCAATAATTTTATCATTTGAATTTATATTTAAATTTGATTTCAGTTCTTCGTATACAAACGAAAAGGCATATCGATGGTAAAATTTTTCAGCAGAAAAAAAAACAAAGTTGTAAAATTCACTTTTAATTTTTGTGATGTAAGAAATTGAAAAAAAAAAAACTTTTCGCAAACAACGACAACGTTCCTATGGATCTGGAAATCCTGAGTTTGTACAGCAAGGGTTACTAAATTCTTGAAAAACTGTGAAAACCTTTTGAGCGAATGGAATGATTCGGAGCTGCGTATGAAATTTATATATTTTTTTTATACATCGTGTACTTGATAATATCAGGTGTTTTAGAGGAGGCTCGTTTTTACGGGATCGAAGGTGTAATAACAACGTTGGAAGAGATGGTGGCAGATAATGAGAAAAAGGGAAAAGGTACTGTGGCGATAACTCGACGTGACGTTCTGAAAGCGATAATGTCAACACCAGCAACATCCGAATTACGATTTCAAGGCGTTAACTTGATTGGCGCCGATCTTTCACGACTCGATCTTCGAAACATAAACTTTAAGGTACCGCGTATTTTTTTTTTGTCTTTGAATATTTTTAGTGAAGAAAGTTGTCAAATGGAATAAACAATATATATTCATTATCTTGGCGAAAACATACAAACGAGAAAACGTCGAGGTGGAATAATCGTTATCGCTCATCTAAAATCTTGGACGGAGTTTGTGCCCATCTCGCTTGGGACGAACAACAAACTTTATATATTTTACATTTTCATTTCATCGCCTCAAACGATGAATAAAGTCAATCTAACTTTGCCACTCGTGCTCAAGAAAATGGACAAAGTCTTTTCTCACCATTCGCAATAAATTCGTTATGCTGCGAGGGAAGTCAATAGCCCGTAGGGATAAATTCATCCTGAGATTTTTTCTCATCACTAATACCCATCAAACCACATTTCACTCCATTTTTTTTTTTTTCAAATTAGTTATCGAAGAAATTTTATATTTAAACTGAGAGCTCTCATTTTTTTCTGAGACGCTCGATATTTCAAGAATAATATAAGTTCCACTTTTTTTCTTCCATCCAAGCAGAGGAACGAGTAACTTTTTTTTTTTTTTTTTTTTTTTTTTTTTTTTTTTTTTTTTTTTTTTTTTTTTTTTTTTTTTTTTAAATACTCAACCGTGTCCGAACGACTAAGTTTAAGGTGAATCACTTTTTCCAACTTTTTGTGAACATTGAATGTGACTTGAAGAATCCGTAGAATTTTTACCCCGACGAGGTCAGTAGCATTTCAAAAATTTTCCATTATTTTCTTCTTCGAACATAAATTTCAATAAATTTCAGTCCATATTAACAAATAAAAAAGTCTATTTTTCGGTAAATTTCGAATTTAAAGTTACGCAAAAAAACAAAACCAATTGTAAATGGTCGAAAGAAAATGAAAAGGATATAAAATACTCCTTGGACTATGAAAGGTTGTAAAAATTTATTACCAGCAATGTCAAAGGGCTGAAATTTTTTTTTGTTTTCATTATGGAAAATCAGAGAAAAAGCAAGAAGAGTAAAATGAAAATGATTCGTCTAGATTCTTCAAACGCTAAGAGCTTTTGATCGAGCGTAATGAAAGATTATTTGAATATTGCGTTATTTGAAAGAAGCTTGGATTCGAAAGAGATGATTGCATCGTACTTCTGTGAAACCAGTGGTTTCTACTATATTTCTATAGCTTATGGAAAACGAGGTAGTGAGGATTTTCCAGCTCCTCTCTCAGGCTCAGAACTCTGAAAAGAGCTTAACTCCAAATCCCATGGTCTTCGCTCTATAATAACTATAACGTTCGCTATACCACGTGTTTAATTACCATTTAACGACATGCTAGTGGTTGATGAAGTACCGAACTACAGGCGTGTACCATCTCCTGATGAATTTTCTGCCTGCTCGCATCCTTCACTGTATTAATTAAACAACGTGCATTTTCCTTTATCCTCCAATTTAATAACTTTTTTTTTTTTTTACGTGCCCACACCATTATGGTTTGAATGAAATTCAAACAATGTAACGGCAACTTGGAAAAGTTCAATAATCGATTCACAATGCAGAACGTGTATATTCATCATTTTGAGGATTAACGAATCACGTTTCTCAGCAAAATATTTTATTGCGTCAAGATTCCAACATGTGTTTTAATTTCACAAAATTTTGAAAAATTTCAGTCATTGAGAACGTACGAACTTTCAGTTTTTGTATATTATATAGATTCGTAAAATTCAATTATTATTTAAATATTAATGATTTTTCCTTTTTTAAGACTTTTCTGAAATCTGTAAAAAAAATTGACCAAAGTTATAAATGTTTGGCTGTAATAACTAAACCAAGTCTGCTACAATCAATTTTTCCGGACACAGGCCCAACACTGGGGTAGATAATTACTCCAATATTTACTTTCGCGTAAAATGTTCCTCGCATGAGAGATAATGTAGTTTAGATTACACCATTATCTTTGTTTTTCCATAATAAAGAGAACGAAGAAATAATAGAGCTGATTTTGGTGAGAATTGAATCGAAAAATTTCCAAATAAACGAGAAGAAGTGCAGAAAAAACAAGAAAATGACGTTTTTTAGTAATTTTTTTTTTTTTTTTTTTTTTTTGAAGAAAAAAATTGCACCCTGGATAATTAAGTTCCATGGAAAAGTAACGACAATTTTGCAATATGAATTTTGTTCTTAGTGACGTTTTAAAAAATTGACGAATTAATGAATATTTTTCTTTTTTTTCAGTACGCTAATCTTCGAGGCTGCAATCTCGTTGGTGCAAATCTTTCTGGATGTTGTTTAGAGCGCGCTGATTTGTCATTTGCGAATCTTGAAGGAGCACAACTCGTTTGCGTTAAAATGTTGTGTGCCAATCTCGAAGCTGCGAATTTGCACTCTTGTAATTTTGAAGATCCTGGTGGTCTGTCAGCCAATATGGAGGGTGTAAATTTAAAGGGTGCCAATTTGGAAGGCAGCAACATGGCATCCGTAAATCTTCGTGTGGCTACTTTAAAAAATGCTATACTCAAAAATTGTGTCCTCAGATCAGCGATTTTAGCAGGCGCTGATCTCGAAGTAAGTTTTAAAATACATTTGTTTCGTATTTTTCCAGGTTCATTAATCTTTTGCTCTACGTTGGGACACTTTTTTTGCAACTTTATTTACTTATTACATTACTTTAATAACAACGAATATCAGATTTTTTGTTTATAAATAGTTCCCGAAACATCCATAAGTTGAAATAAAATAGAGAAACTAATAATTTGTTTATTGCATCAATAAAATCCTTGAATAAATAATCGAATTTCGTATTTTTCGTTGAAAAGAAAAATCTCCCTCATGATCTATCGAAAAAAGTTTGAAAGGTAATTTCGCACAAACTTGAAACACTTCAAAGTATAAAAAATTTTTGCAAAATTGTTCATTTTTTCGTTGTTTTTTGTGTGAAAAATAACGATAGAATAACTTTTTTCTTATGTCAAAATTTGGAGGAAATCGTACGGAACGAAATACATGGCGGAGACGAAAATTTATCTCCGCCGAAAAAAAAAAAAAATCAAGCAATTATATTATTCGAACGATTCAATAGTTAAAAAAAATATTGATTGAATACTGATGAAATTTCAATTGTATTACATTTTTGCAGAATTGCGATCTTTCTGGCTCGGACCTTCACGAGGCAAATCTGCGTGGCGCAAATTGGAAAAACGCGGCATTCGAGCTAATGCAAACCCCGCTCCACATGTCACAAACTGTTCGATGATAATTAATTCAACGGGTCTGACAAAATGATTTTGAAGATTGCATCATTGAAATGAGACGAGAAAATATATTTTTCTAAATTCATTTAACAACTCAATTTTGCAAATTGTTTAATGTCTTTGGACGCATTTAGTTTTTGTGTCGCGAGTAAAAAATCCTACTTCAATTTCGTAACTTTGACTTTAACATAATTTTGTGCTCTGCTATAAAGAATACTGTTTTTTTCTTTGTGACGAGGCACGGTCCAGCAATAATGAACGAATAAAAAGGGTGATCCGAGTGGGACTCGATCCCGGGACCCGCGGAGTCTGAGTCCGGAGCGCTAACCACTGCGCTAGGGCCACCTATATTCTAACTCATATTGCCAGACCGTCACATCTTTATTATTATTTTATTTTGCATTTCAACGATGCAAACTTTAAAACCGTCCGGTAAATACGAGATGCCCAAGCTACTTGCATTCTGTTATACGATACAAATGTGATACATTTCATTCTCTTCATTGAGAAACGCTGTCGACACACGTATATTTTGATTTTTTATGGTAAGTTTAAAAAAAAATCGATTTTAATAGTCTTACGATATATTATTTTATTTATTGGTGAAATGCAATATCGACCGAAGTGTCGAGGGATGAAATTTTACTTGGATATAAACGTCAAACGCCTCTATATATATCAGATTTTTTACTCAACCCGTTTGTCAATGATAACGGGTTGAAGAAAAAGAAATATCAAAATCGTAATAATTGATATTTGAGTAAATAAGAAAGCAGAAAAAGCTCGTGCTGACGTTTCTTTTTATTACGTGGAGTCGAGCCGTTACCGCGTCTCTTGATTAATTAATTATCTGTAATCCAAGTTTGTACGTGACGATTTTTATTGCAACATTTTTTAATTTTGCTCAATGACACTGATTATGACCATAGATTAGGAATTAGAAGAAAAAAAAAAACAAAATGAATGTGTTCAAAACTGTTCGAAACGTTCACGAAGGTCTAACTTTAAAAAAAATATTTATGTAAAGATCATTTTAACTGAAACACATTTGAAATGATTCTGAAATTCTGGAATACGATCGGTGATTTTTAGAAGTTTACAAATATTGAATTATTTGTTTCGCCAAAATGCCTTCTTCTTTTAAATCTTTCGGCTGTAGAGAAATTTTCATCGGGGCTTTTTAAACTTCAATGTTTATTTATGACGTTACTCTAAAAAGGTCGTTTAAGCTTCGAAAATTTTTAGCGGTAATATAATAAGTAAAAATACTCGATAAATTATTTAGTATATTTAAGAACATAGACTGAAGTGAAAAGAAATTGAAAAATATTAATGGAAGGCAGCTTAATAAACGATGAATTGTTATACAAAGCGAAGACCATTTCGAAGGAACTTTTTCAATGTGAAATCTTTGATAAAAACCCTATCGTTTCCAAAATGCTCCATTTCCGACTCGAGAAGTTCTAGAAAAGTATTTTTTATCTATTTTTTTTTATTTTTTTGGTGATGTTGCCAATAGAGCGAGAGTTCGGTCGTAGAAAATCTCGAGGCAAAAACGATGTCAAGGAGAGTGGAGAAATCTTATTTCCTCTTCACTAACTCGTTTTGCTTCGATTCTTTTCATCTACTTTTACATCGTTTCTGGCTCGAGATTCTTTTCTTTGTCATTTCGTGCCAAATTTGATAAAAGGCCCTTTTCTCTTCCGAAATATTTCCGTTTCCGATTAAGGGACGAAATGTTTGACATTTTCATTTATAATCAATTGTTAAGTTCATTATTATTTAATTTGACATTTTTATCTTGTGGTAACTGGAACGTCAATGAAACTTTAAAAATTCTGTCAATCGGAGGTGATTTTTCGCGAAGATGTGAGTTCAAAACTTCTGGAGTTTACATTTATTTATTTTGTACACCTGTTTATCGATTGTTGAAAAAAAAAAAAAAAAAAACACTTGAATTTTTGACACAAATTGCAAAAAATTCATCCAATAATTTTGTACCATTTAGTAAAACAGTGAAAAGAAAAAAAAACTTTTGACAAGAGACCAAGATTCGGAAATAAAAATGAGACGAAGGGTCGTTTATAATTATCTATAAATTTTATCGAGATTCCTAATCAACACTCAACTTTTTAGAGCTTTTTTCTTTTTGCCCTTCGCATCATCACTCGTCATGAAGACGAGTAGGTGGACGAAGGGGAGTCGAATATATGGCTCAGGGTTGAGAACCCTCGTGGGATAGCTCGGCTGGGTAACGCTCAATTGGAGACTCTATATATTTCGCCGCATATGAAATTGCATAGGTACACTAAACAGTAGCACTTTAGCACGACCTTCCACTAATAAGCAGACCCTTGAGTACGTTAGAACCAAAGTGTTTTAAAGTTGAACGACGTCATAGAAATACCTCGATTTTTCCTTATGATCAATGTCGACCATTTCGTAATCATAGATCATAAGAGTCTGTGTTAAACGAGGCATAACATTGAAATAATACGAAAAATAACATTTCCTTTGGTTTTCAAGGTTCATAAGATTTGTGAAAATTACATGCTCACTAATATTTAGAAGAAAAATATATTAATATTTATATTTGTCAAAGATAAACACAATTATTTGAAAAATTTATCATGGAATTCATGAAGAAACGAAAAGAATGAAAGAAATATTAAAAATTATTGAATTATATTTAAATTTCACTGAAAATGTTATAAATTTGTACATTTGTTACGGTGAATAATGTTCACTACTATATTTTTATTTCAGAGAAACTTTGTTCCACAGTTCGTTACTTATAATGGATAAAAAAACGGTTGAAAAATATAATATATCGTATTTTTTTCAATAAATATTGCAACAGCTATTTTAGTGGTAACCGAGCGTAACAAATTTCATTGTGCTTCACGATATAAATAAACTTGCATCTATTTATGTTTAAATGATAAAAATAATGCAAACAAGTGCAACATGTTCTTGGGTTGAAGAAAATACGCGATAATTAGCAACATACAATATTTTCATTGTGTTTATCCACCTTTGAATGGGATCACGATAATTTTAACTGTGAATTGAACCGTACAGTTTGCTTTATAATTCTATCCGTGCACTTCAAGACCACCCAACGAGACCTTGGTTTCATTCTTATCTCAAGGTGCACGGAAACGTCTGAGAAGAGAGCCTCAAGCTCTGGTTATTTTTTCCCCTTCCCATATTTGTTTTTTCCCTCTCTCTCCCTCTCTCTCTCTCGCTTTCTCTCTTTCTCTCTTTCCCTTTCTTTCTCGGTATAAAACGAAAGAAATGTAACGGAGAAACGATCTTTGAGACGATGAGGATGACAACGCGGGGGTGTTCGAGCGAAAGATGCAGGCAGTCAGCCAGCCAGCCACCCAGCCAGGTACAAGTGGTCACGTACCGGCTTTGTCAGACAAGCGCTATCACCCCGGAAAATCTAGCCTCCAAAGCTTCCTCGCAACCTCGACTAGAACCTCCTTCTGTGTGCCTTGTTTTCTCTCTCTCTCTCTCTCTTTCTCTCCCTCTCCTTTCTCGCCCTTGCAACCACACTCAAACACCCCTTCTCCATACCGTTGTATGTACAACTACCGCGTTATATACATAACTGTGACCTAATCCACACGTGTTCGGTCCTAGCGTGATCACAGTGTTGCGGACTCCTTCAGCATTCAGGGTCGATGTCCCATTCCCATGTTGCAATCCTTCTCTTGGAATTAATTTAAGAAAAAAACCTTGCCCCTTTCTTAAACTGTAATTTCATTTATTTATTTTTATTATTCTTATAAGAATGTTGAGCTGTTTAGTGATTCGAGTATTCTCAGCTGAAATAAAACGCAAAACATTTATTTCTACTTTGATCTTGTCGATTTACAAGTTAAGCGGTAATTTTTCAAAATCACTCGTACACCAGAAAAGTTTTGTCTAAATTTTGTGCAGAATGAAATTTCAAGTTGACATAAGATGTTTTTAAAGAAAAAAAAAAAAAAAAAATTAAAAAAATTGAAATACTACGTTTTTGAAGAAAATTCTGAAAAGCAATGCTATTCAAACATATTTTATTGTAGGATGTTATTGCGCTCTGTCGTTTTTGGTTTTTCATGTATTTTATTTTTGAATTATCTTCGTAATGTGATATTTTTCTACTTTTTATTTTCACTAGGGAATACCAGCGCGCGTACACGGGTTTATTTGCGCTGCTGCGCCCATTTTTGTTTAAAAGTTTTGAACCCTGATATGCTGAGGCTCTATGACGAGTTCTCGTGGATGTAGCAATTCCGAGTGATAGAGAAACTCTCTCTGGATGTACTCTTGAAGAGTTCTAGTCTTAAACGTTCCTGGAAAAATTTTGAACGGCCATTTTTGGAAAAAAAAAAAAAAAAAAATCAACCAATCACGCCACGAATAAAATGATAACAATGTCCCCCGTTGGTCGCCAACTTCGGGCATTACTCACCAACTTTTTAGAAGGGGAATTTTGAAATTTTGATTGAATTTACATTTTAATCTCGTGAAGGCAAGTTTATAAGTGAAAAATGATGGTTTCGTAAAATTATATTTTGTGATAGAGAAACTCTCTCTGGATGTACTCTTGAAGAGTTCTAGTCTTAAACGTTCCTGGAAAAATTTTGAACGGCCATTTTTGGAAAAAAAAAAAAAAATCAACCAATCACGCCACGAATAAAATGATAACAATGTCCCCCGTTGGTCGCCAACTTCGGGCATTACTCACCAACTTTTTAGAAGGGGAATTTTGAAATTTTGATTGAATTTACATTTTAATCTCGTGAAGGCAAGTTTATAAGTGAAAAATGATGGTTTCGTAAAATTATATTTTGTTCCGTTAACGACAAGGGGTCAAACGAATGAATGATTTTTTCCATATTTCTATATATTTAAAAACAAAGATCATCTTGATTTTTGTATTTTAAAGTAAAAACTTGATCGTAACTATGATTACAAGGAAGTTTGAAGAGCTTCCTCTCGTTTGTTTGTTCGAGTGTCAAAGTGAAACGGAAAGCAGGGTGACCTATATGTACTGCGGTGAAGCCTGGATTGCCGTTGGCTCTTCGAGCGCTGATTTTGCCGACGCATGGCTTATCGTCAAGGTTTGCAGCCTCGACATTGTTGACGTTGCTATTGCTCACGTATGCGGGCTTTTCGAGCAAAAGCTCTAGCAAACGTCGAGTTAACCTAAAGGGATCGAAAAATATTAGATGTATAGATTCGAACATGCTAGCAATATACGCTAGCAACAATGTTGTTCCTGGCCAGGATTTGTAATTAAATTTTGTGCAAAGATTAAAGAGACTTTTTATTAATTTTTTAAAAGCTCTCGTCTGGTCGGATAGTTCAGAGAATATTCGCTGGCAACGAGGAGTCAAAAAATTGATCATTTTCATCATGTTTTTTTTTTTTTTTTTTTTTTTTTTTTTTTTTTTTTTTAATTGACAAGATCGGTTAACGAGTTCGATTTTGTTTCGTTATTCAAATGAATCGTGTAGTGTATGAAGAATTTTTCAATCGTTCCACCTGCAATGGTTCCTAAAAAAACACGCGATAAAATAAAAGATAAAAATAAAAACAATGCAATAAAATTAAAAAATTCATTTCAAAGTTGAATATTAAATTGTGCCTCATTTCCAACATTTATTTGTTCAAAAAAATATGAATTTCACTTCAAATTTTTTTATTCATCATGATCCACTGTTTTCGATAATGACGTTTCAAGAAAAACAAAAAGATTTCGTTCGAATATTCTAAAATCTTTTTTTCGATTATTTCGTTCACTGTAAGACTCACTTTTTTGGCGATTTTCTCCAAAATCAAATAGTCATTTTTTATAAGCAAAACCACACACTTTTTTAAATGCATAATTTGACTCTGTTGAATTAATTACACTCGTTGAACGATTTATTCAATTTTTAACTCAAAAAAACCTCTGAAAAAAGGCGTGACCCCTTAAAACGCTTTATTTCTTCATCAAAGCGACCTTCCTTAATTTTTGCCGACTTTGGAATTCTTATTCCGTTTAGTAGTGAATCATCCGACGAGGATGAAAATGTCTCTATTCAGCGGATCCTCGTCCAGGTTCGATCCTACTCCACTTTGGTGACCTACTCCGACCTCTCGCCCTCTAACGGCGCAATCCGTAGTCGTATCAACCGCAAATCTGGCCGTAGCCGGAAAGGCGCGATAAGGTTTCTTGAGCTGCCTCGTTTGTACCATCTCTGGGGCCTTTTCTCTTCTTGCCTCTCTTTCTCCTTCTCTCGTTCGCTCTCTGATACTCTTGGTGGTCAGTTACAATCTCAAATCCCTTCGGTAGGCGGCATTAATAACAGGCCCACAGGGCCAGCATGAGTCTGTGGACCGAAACAAATTTTCTGCTCTAAATTCACAGATCATTTAATTTATAAAATGAGGTTATAAACTTAGGCAAAGAAGAAAACATTTTCTTTGGAAGTAAAAAAAAAAATCTATATTCAAGAATGTTAGATTTTTTTTTAACGTTGTCGTTCGAAGAAATGAGCTAAAAACTTTATTATCGCTAGATATTAATATAAAAATGAAAATTGAAGTAAATTCTTGTTTATTGAACTGCCATTTTTTGATGATGAACTGAATTGATGAAAAACAACCTTTTTTAAAATATGTGAAGCTCCACGTAAATTAGACAAAATAATTGTATACGTTAATTTTCTGAACAGACATTTTTGTGCGAATCGTATAAACCACACATGTTGTACTTAAACTTTGAAAAATCTTGCGAAACATTATTTATAATCAGTTATAAACACGATTTCAACAGTTAAATCACGTTGCAGTTTATCACGATCATTTTTATGATGAATTTTTTGCGTATACAACGTGCTTGATAATTTTTTCTTAACATAAAAGAGTGGATAGGGGTGAGGAGAAGAAGGTGAACTCGTTCAGAGAGCGGCAGTAGCTGCCAGAAGTACGAGAGGGGAGGCTAAAAACGGGGGTTGGAAAAGGGATACTGGATTCAACATCGGAGAACCGTAGTACCTCCGCGGACACGAGCGACGTCGTTACGCAGCTTGCAAGCTCCGAAAGCTTGCGCGCGCGACGTGTCGGAAAAAAAAAAAAACAAAAAACAAAAGGAAAAAAAAATGTATACATATGATAGATATACAAACAGCAATCATACAAATGCATTGAAAAAAACGTGAATAACATTATGAGGATCGATGCGAATATGTGAATGATAATAACGTACATGAAAATTCATCTCGAAATTGAATAATTTTGACGAACGTAATAACACGTGGACCTTTGATTATAATGTGGAAGATGTGTTCGATCCAAATCCCGGGGTTTTTTCGTTACGAAGCTTTCACATTAGTTAATAAAAAAATTCAGTAGTATAACCACACGATGAAGTCAAACGAATCTTTTTTTATTTGATTTATTTGATTTATACGATCAGTTAAATTGTGGACGGGAGTAAATACTTTTTCGCTCGACAATTTGTCACGTCAGGACCACATTGCTTACTGTCATTTCGATGTTGAGTGATGGTGCACGTTTCAATTGTTTTTTATCGAATATTGGCGTCGATCAGTCTACTAGATAAAATGTGAACTCGAATGGCTCACGTTTTCCAACGGATTAGTGCAATTTTCTTGAGGTAAATTTTATCTTACGTAATTTAATATATGCTTCATTTTTCACAGTTAATTTTTTCAGAGGTATATAAACAATAGAAATTGGGGAATAAATTGTCACTAGTCGGTAATTGAGACGAAAAAAGGCATTCGATAAAAACAAATATCAGATCCGGCGATTCGTGTCTTTTACAATCGTTTTGACATGAATCCTCTCCCCCCCCTCCCCGCTCCCCTTGTAAAATCACAGAAGATATAAAAGAGGTGATTTCTTTTAGCGAAAAGTGAACGGGTCCCCGCTTTTTTTTATTGGATCAATATTTAATACCTTTAACTCTATCCCCCGGGAGTGATGGACAAAAAGGGACCAATTCTGAAGAAAGAGAGAGAGAGAGAGAGAGGGAGGGAGAGAGCTCAAAATGGTGCTGCCTCGGATGCTATTAGGGAAGAGCATGAATTCGATTATCGGGGTGCATCAAAGGCTCCGCCTCTTATTTCTACGTATATTACCATTGCACCGTGAGTTCCGCAGAGTGAGCAAAGCCCTTTTTTCAACCCTCGCGTCTCCCCGTTTCGTAGCTTTCGAGAGAGATTGTGCCTTTGCTCCCCTATAACTTTTATGCTTACATATACATACGTAGAGGTTGAAGAAAAATTCTCCTCTTCCATCGAGAACCAGACAACCGTTTTCTTCGTCTTATTTCAATCTCGCGTTAAACGATATTTATATATTTTTTTAATATTTTTTCTTAATGAAAAAATATCAGGCTTCATACTTTTTTTCATTATGGACTGCATCGACAAATGTACACCTTTCTTTTTTTTTTTAGTTTCAATCAGCAGATTCTCGTGTTTTTCAAGAGTTTATAAAAATTTTTGTTCTCCTGACTGAAGATATTTCTTTCACGAACTCAATTGCACTCGGATTACATAAAATTTGATTTGTTTTATACAGTTTTTATATAATATTACTTTCTGAATGTATTGGAACCGGAAAATGCTGAAAGATAATGAGTTTTTTCATTCAATAGTTATTTGAAAAAATTTGATGTATTGTATTATTTATCATTTTATATAATTTACGTCACGATTTTTCAAACATGATGAATGTCATATGGAAAAATATGATCGAAATATATAAATAGTTGCACAGTCACGAAAACTTGGTTGTTATACGTTCAGTGAAAAATAAAAACTGATGCGTTTTCGGGAGGGTGGAAAGATCATTTCTTCCTTCGCTCATTCATAGAAGATTTTCACGCTAGTTTCGTGATATCGTCTCGCTTCGTTAAGGGATTCCCGATGATGGACAGTCGAGTAGAGCATGTGAATGGTTACCTTGAGGTTAAAGAGCAGACAAGTGGATACACAAGGTGGAACACTATGGTCGAGGATCTTCAGACGATTAATCTTGATCATCCGAAAGAGAGCTGAGATTTAGAGCTAATACAGAGAGCTTACGAGTAGTCTACGTCACGATCAAAACACTCAGTTGATTCAATCATTTCTCTACCTTGCGTGCTCTACGTTTTTATTTCTTCTTTGCTTCTATTTTTGATGGAAGATGCTGTGGAAACATTTGACAGAAGTGATTGTTTCGTCGGGTTACATTCTTATATAATTATGGAGCTACAGACATAAGAGTTGATGAGCTGAAGCGTAAAATTTGAAGCTGTTTAAAAGCTTCTAATTATTAATAAATTTCATGCCTCAAAGTTTCAATGGTGTCATTAGAACAAAGTTTAATCTTATACTGCAATTAAAGTAGAATAAAAATTCACCATTTCTTGTTGCAATTTAACTCGGTGGATCGTATACCGAAATGTCAAAAGCTGATGAAAAAAGCGTTGAATAATTGAGCAATAAAGTTGTTAGAATTTCCCTTTTTTCATCTTTCACAATAAGTTCACTGTGCGAAAGCGTACGGTAATTAAGATTTCGTGGTGTTCTTGGTGCTTTTCTTTATTAATCCGTCCTTCTCATTTGCTTACTGTCTTCTTGAAATTCGCCTCCAGTTCGTTATGTAGGATGTAGCTCTATACGAATAGCTTTTCGACGAGTTTCTTTGAGAATACACTCGCTGCCCTGCTGGTGTTTCTACTTTACCGTACCCATGTATCTTCGCCATTTATTTTATAGTCTCAGACATTCGTATACGTATACAGGAAGTTGGGGCAAAATGAAATAGGCTGGCAAAACGTAGCATGGCTTTTGAATTTGTAGAAATTTTTTTCTTTCTTAATCTTCAGGAGTTGCATACTTAACGTAGTAGTTTTGCTAATACGTTTTTCTACAAAATTTTGCAAGAAAAAAAATTATATTTCATGCATTAACTCCGAAAGTTTTTATTGATTTTTAAAATTTTTTATTTTCTCAACTGCAAATAATCTGATGACAAAGTGAGGGTGAAAAACACAAGAATTTTGGCTGTTTAGGTTCGGTGATACATAAAATATAAGCTCCGGTTATTAGATATTGAAAAGATGATTATTTTTCAAACTTTAACCTTCACATTAAACAAGTTCACTGCACGTTTTCTCATTCATATAAAATATATCAAGAGAAAAAAACAAAATGTGGTGTTTTTTCGCTGGCCCATTTTGCCCCAGTGTTCTACTTTTCCCCGGTCTCCGGAATATGTATTTTGCTGTGGGGTTCTCGAACCTGGTAAGCCTGTATCGAGGTTCGAAGAATGGGGTGAGTTTCCCAACGGATCTTAACCACTCGTCTTTTGCGCGAAGAACTTTTCGCCGGTAGTTTTCTCGTCTCGCGATCCCGTGGATTCAGGGATTAAGAGCCCGAGATTTTCCAGCTTTCAATTGAGGAGCCAGAAATTCAAGCCTGAATCACTGCTTCAAGAACTTTAATATTATCTCATTTTCACCATTTTTTAAATTAAATATGCTTCATATTAATTTTTCTAAAAGAATACAGTTTTATCTTAAATTCTTTTCACTTTCGCCAAACGTTGATGATGCATGTTTCAATTGAAAAAAAAAAAAAAAAAATATTTTTATATCGCTACAGGATAAAATAGTGAATATACAATATTTAAGAGGGATGAACAAATAAAAAATAAAAAATACCGCGAGGTTGAATTCCGATATTCGATATATATGGATTTCGGTAAGCTTATGGAAAACGTTTGAGACTCGCGAAACGATTCAAACAGAATCGTTGGGTATGTGTACTATGAATATGGTATTGCATGTGTGCATAACCACACTCGCGAGAAATTCCCATATATTATACAGTATATATTCGTGGAGATCGGATTGTTCCTATTTTATTTGACTTCACCAGTTTTCTCTTTACAAATTCCTTCTTTTTTTTTTAAGACCAAATACTCGAGGGAATTTTTATTCGTCTATTTCTTGTTCGTACGTACAGGATCATATATATTCAGAAATATTTCATTGAATACTACTATTGCAATGAATACTAGAAATTCATATGCACAAAAAATTCAAATGCAAGAAATTCAGAAATATTTCATTGAATAAAACTATTGCAGTGAATACTGCAGTAACGAGTGAGATCATTTTTTTCGTGCTGCATCAAATCAATTTTTTTCAATTATTTCTTTGAGTATGATTATTTTAAGATTTTATTTTTATTTGCAAACATTTTTTTTCGTTGGTGCTAATAAACTCATTAAAAATGGTTAATTAAATGAATTTTTGTTTTCTGGTTTAATGAAGGATCACATTTGAGAAGTTCCTGAAACGAGAAATGAGAGAAATTCTAATGGTTAATGGATATAAAGATATTTAGCAGCCTGAATTATGTGGAAAAGAAGTTGCTTTTTTCAATTAATTCGTATCGTAAAGGTGGGTAAAAAGGGAAGGTTAAAAGTGCAGGAGAATCAGATATAAAAGGTCGTGGGAATATTTGAGCTTCTGAAACTCTCTTCACAATACGCTCCAATCAAACGAAGCATGTTATACAGAGCATACAGCAGGAGATAACAATTGTTGTTTATTTAATGTTCCACATGATGGCCAAGTGAATGAGCACGCCAGATTCATTGATTTTCATTGAATCCATTTCTATACGTTTGACGAATAGGCGCATCGTCACTATACTTGCAAAATCAAATATCGTTGCAGAGAGAAAGAGAACACGGACAGGCCAGGAGGATAAATGCACATAAATAATATTTGTAATTGATGTTCAACCGTAGAATTTATATTCTCCTCGCATATATGCATGTTTGTGGTATAATATGTTCCACTATAATCCACCCTCCGTTCAATGTTTTATTTGTCTCGTTACTCATCCAAGGGAACGTAAATTTCTCTGCTACATATTGACAAATTGTTTCGTGTGTTAAATTGCAAGTTATTCGATTACGACAAACAAGTTTTTTTTAATTCTCAAAGGGATACCTGTACATTCGTAACTAACTGTTTTATGCCATGCATTTTTTGTACTTTTAATCATTATTCCGATAATTAACAAATTTTTATTTAATCAATTTTTTTATACAGTTAATGAAATGTCAATTGCTTGGCAAATTATTTAAAAGTTTGCTGACTTTTTTTCTATTATCAACTACTAAAATTTTCATATGATAATATTCATGACTATGAATGAATATGGAAATCATCTTAATTCAATCTTGTATGTACGAGGAAAAATAAAAAACAAATTTTACGTTAAAATTCATGTTTGAAATTACCATAGTGCACTAGGAATACGTGAACAAAATTATATTGCATATTAAATATGCAATTTCGATTAGGTTTACACATTTTTAACATTTAAACACAATATGTAACTTTTGTAGCTCAAACAAAAAAGCTGTATGATAATTTTCATCAAGCAATAGCATAAAATGCATGAGAGGTTACTTTATTAGAAATACAATTTTTTTTTCTATTTCATTATCAAATAAAGAAGTGCTCAAAAAAGTTTACTCGCTTCAAATAAGTTTTGAATTAATACGAGAAATATTTACCGAGTCTGTAAATTTCTTATGGTCCAAGTAATTTTTAATCAACCAAATTATAATGTTTTGCCATTACAATAAATATTTCGTTTCATGATAAGTTTGATTTTCGTATTATCTCGGGATGTAAATTTTGCCGATTATAATTAGATCGATATAATCGATTGGAATAATAAAATAAAATGTATTGGACATCGAGGGTAATTGAATATCGTCGAAGATATCCTTTCATTTATGTGCGTGCCACTGCTTGGTTTGATTATAATCCAAAACAGTTGGACTCTGTACGAAGATCGCGGTGGCTCGTGGTTTGCGGTGGCCATAGCGTTTGTTCCCTCTGTTGCGGTCTCTCGATCAGTGGCTTCGTCTATTTCGGTGCAATCGAGGAAAAGCACCAGAAATAGAAAACGTTCAATGACAATTCCGTTGCTTGAATTCTTAATTAAAAATATATTGGAAAACCGTACAGAAAGAAACTTACTGTTTGTGTGGCAACGACTGAGTCTGAAAATAAATAGTTAGCTTCTTTATTGGCTCTCGGACTAAAAATGACAAGGTTGAGGATTAAATTGTGATAATTTTACAAACATAAAGGATTCGAGAGAAAAGTGCTTACGAAATTTCAACAAAGGCGTTACAAATTTAATTCCCCTCAATTTTCCTTCTCATTATTTCAAATTTTAGGATTAGTGACTTTAGTTTCCAGGGCTTAGTGTCGTGCTATACATACCGCATAGTCAGTATCAATCTTTCCAAAGTTTCTTCGACGTCTTGGTGGCGAAGGAAACTTATCAAGAAGCCCACCCTTGTTTCTGCACTTTCTCACAGCCAGTCAGTCTAGCACGTAAATTACACGGTTAATTTGGATTCTTATTGCAAGAATTGTTTAGCTTCACAGAACAAGTTTGTCACTTTGTTTGTGTATTGCTCTTTGATAAATTAAACTTGTATCGTAAGTATCTTTTGGAAAATGCTTCATTTGAAATGTCTTTGAAGATAAATTTTATGTAAGCGATTCGTTATATTGAAAGTATTGGAAGAATTTCGTTTGAAAATTTCACTCTGTGACAAGAAGAAAACATCGATTCATTAGAAATTGATGTTATTGGAACTTTTCGTTGACTCAATCGCGAGGTCTTTGGTCAAATTGAATTCGTGATCAATTAAAAAACCATTGAGATATTCGAGATATCACTGAGATATTCGAAACCATTTTTCAAACATTTCTTCATTGTAATACGAAGTGTCTGTTGTCTAACGCAACATTGAAATCGTAAGTCAAATCATACTGGTCTAAACTTTAATATTCGAAAAATTTGCAGAGTTTACTCACTTTTTTCGAACCCAAATCCCAAATTTGAAGAAACTCTCGATCTATAAGATTCCAGCTCACTATAAAAAACTTCTCTGTCGTGTCTTTCGCTTTTTGAGAGAGACTTGTCGTAGACTGGCGAATCGATGACTGTAATGAAACCCCTGTAAAAACATCCACTAATTTTTTTTCCAAACCTTTGGAACTTTGTACCAATGGCTTGCTTGCTAACCAGGGTTAAAGAGCTGCCACAAAGGATATCGCTTTCTGCGAGAAGACCATCAAGAAGAGATCAAAATAAAGGAAACCTCGCACTGGGGGGTTTGTCGCGTAAAAAGTCGTAATAAAAGGACGAAATTATCTGTGTGGAAGCATCGACTGCATAATGGCGTTGAGTTTTCTTTGATACCATGTTTCATATCAACGATGTTTTTGCATTTCCGCTAGATGCGACCAAATCAATTTGTAATTCAATTCCCTTCACAATATGCAACCCTCAGGCTCGTTCCCTAGTGCGTTACTGCGAAACTAACTTAACTTCGCGACACAATCGTTGTTATAAACTTCTAATGCACAAACTCATAGTTTTTTTAAAGCTGCGTAGAGGAATGAAAACCGAATTTTACTGTTTGACATCGAGAGAAGTTTTTGAGTAAACAACGAACAAGTGTATGCAATCAAAACATCAAAGAATCGTAAATTAATGGAATCACTTCATTCGAGATTCGTGGAAATGATATTCCTGACAATAATACGGCCTCCGCATACAAAGAAAAAGAAAACAATAACGAAATAAAAATACTTATTAGTATTCACAATTAATGATGAGAAAAAAAAGTGTGATCGACGTACGAGGAGCAGAGCATCATCAACCTCAATTCTCGTTATCACGAGACGAGCATAAATTTCGCAGCTGTAATTTATCAGGTTTGTAAGAACCTGGCTAACGGCCTAAATCGTAATAGTTTCCATGTGCGGTGGAATACGAGGACGAAAGCTATAACATAATACAACGTGGGAGAGGCTCCCTCGTTGGAAAATACTTGGCTCTGTGCCAAAGTCCATTAATGGTATGCGATTGCACTTTTCCCAAACTGCAGGTGGGTCTGCTTGTGGTCGAACCTATTCTATTCTTTCACATCTTTCCATTCTTCTTCTTTAAAAAAAAAAAAAAAAAAAAAAACCTCGTTTAACGATTGACCAATTAAGGCAGCAGTGTTGTGTACTCTATTCTTTGTGTACAAGCCTATGCATGAAGAGAACAAAAAAAATCATTTGAACGACAAACACGTTTTTTCTGTAGTTTTAAACTCCAACTGCGTTGTCTACAAAAATCTATTGATGTATTTTTTTATTCGGTTTTTATTGCATGTCAATATTGTTATTTTCATTTATATTTTCCATGACAGTTCTATAATTTTTCGTGTACTTTTAAGAATGAATTTTTTGATATGGTATTTTTTATTAAAAGGATCTTCTAAAGTGGCTTTTAGCATCATGGCATTTATTAGTAATAAATGGCAATGAGGTTCTTGTTGTTTCGATCGGGATCCTCGGGGAGCTTAGAGGGACTAAGCTCGACGCGTTTATAGTTACACAAGAACAAACACACATGTAAAAGGAATTTGAGTACCGCTTCGTATTAACGGTTGCACGGATTTGTCGGATGGCTTTACCATTCATCCGACCGATCGTAGGATATTTGTGACATCACATGATTTGCAGGCTTTGATTCACAAGCCTCGGCTGTTTGTATCATCCATTTCGATCTTGTTACGTGAGGTACATGACGCATAACACATAGTTTTCATCGAGTAGAAAAGCTCGATAGCTTTGTAATCCAATTCCTCTATAAGGCTCATTCTATTTTTGTTTTCTTTTTACTCAGTCCCTACATTCTCTCATCATTTCCAATTAATTTCCCATTCATTATTTTAAGAATTACCATTCATTTTTTAATCCGTATTTCAATCATTTATAACTCGTATTTTCGAGCTCAGATATTTTTACTTTCGAACGATATTTTTCCCGACTTTTTAAAGATTTTATTACTGAAAATTCATTAGTCAATGCAAATATACCGTTTTATAATTAACAATAAATGTGATAATATTTACGTGAATGTTTTTTACATCAAGCATTTCGAACGTTTGAAACCTGCTCGCGAGAAGCGATTCAAGGAGTTTTTAATTTTTATAGAAATTTAAGTAATCGGATGTCATGTTTATTCAGTAGTTTCAAAAATCTTTCATTTCGTTGACAAGTCGTTAAGGAATATAGTAAAAAGACTATACGAGATTTTTATTTAACTATTTATTTATTTACGGGCGTACGCCATTAAAACGTGTATGCAGTATTCTTACAAAAATAATAATAGAAATAATAGTAATAATAACAATATAATAAAGGATAGAAGAAAACAAAAAAAAGATAAAAAAAAAGATAGAAATACGGTAGCGAGTTGTGTGGCCAAAGTACAAGATATAAGATTTAAGATTTCAACCCCAACCGCCCATTAGCCCATCAGCAGCTTTTACCGCATTCACGGAAATGTCTCATTTTTAAGCTTGCGACAGGTACAAAGTAACTCATAGCTTCCGTGTTTATGTCCATTCTGTTAGACCTTACCGGTTATAACACGCAACTCCATTCTCTCACACTCTTACAAAAGTCTTTAAGTCTCACACTTTAAATAACGTGAGATTTATTTGGGTTTAAAACTCCATGGCGTGAAAAAGTTCGTGGCAGGAAGTAAATTCCACTTAATTGCAAATAAAAAGTATCGAGCACCACTTCAACCCTTTGGTGTCATTCATAAAAGATCTATTTTTCTACTGCCCCCACCTAAGAATACCTGTAAAATTGAATGTGTCTTCGAAGTTGAGGGCGAGCACAGGACTTGGATTTATTCAAGAGAAGAGTTTGGAGCTCATCAGAGTTTGTTTAATCCTCCTTGATAAAGTAAAGCTCGCGATCGTAGAGCAAAGAGCAGAGATGAATTTTGCCTGCCCAGTACTTTTTGCAACCCATGAAATCGTTATAAACATTGACACGTCATAACGATTTGGAAAAGTTCAGACAAAATCAACGATAAATATATTCGTTCCGTGCCTATAGTGGCTATGAATACTGGTGGCGACGCCAATAGTGAGAAAAAGTAATTTTTGGAAGAGTAATTTTATGTGTGTACACGACTACACATTCTCACTTTGGTGAGAGTGTATGAGTAGGCACGGGGCGAATAAACAGATACAGAAAATTAATCAGCCTTCAGAATTAGTTATTATCACGGTCTAGTGAAGTAAAACAGTAAAATACTTTTTTGAAAGAAACTTTCGTAAAGTTTCTGAATAGAGTTTGATATATTTACTCGACCTTGTCAACGTCTTTAAAAATACCCGTTTACGACATTCGTTGTCACGAAATCGTTTTCATAGGCACAACACGATATAAATTTGCAATAACGAGTTTTTAATCATTCAACAAATATTTGGATCAAAAGTACTAGAATTTATTGGAAAAGATATACAGAAAGGAACATTTACAATCTTCAGATTAAACAGGAACCCTATTTATAATGAAAATGGTAATTTTTGAATTGTAATTCTTTCAAACTGTTATGTGACAAAGTTATAAATTGTTTTTTATTTACAGGATGGGAAAGAGACTAGACTTGTGCTTAGTTATTTATAAGTACTTTATCCGTAGATGAATTTTTTTTGTTTCACTTTGATCTTGCTCTCACTTTTTTGTAACGTGACTAAAGGGGTACACATACATATATACATATATATTTTTTTATACAAACGTACCGACGGTAATGTTCACGTTGGATGAAAATAAAGCTCTTTCTTTGGCTGCTCGTCTGTACAGCAGCGAGTGATTTAGTCGGTTGTTCTCACAGGACAACTGAAAAGGTAGGTTCGCGTGTACCAACGAGGGAAAATACGTGCGTGTCCGGTATTAAATTACTTCGTGTATCGTGTACAAACGTCGAGATTCTCTCTGTCCCTCGTAGCTTTTGTACTAATGAGATATATCGCCGCCTTCTGATATCCTCATCTTCACTGCTATATTTACAACGTAAATTATCACATGTACTTCAGTTACGAAGCGCGGTATGACTTAGAGGTTAAAAGAATAAAATAATATTTTATAAAAAAAAACATTTTTTATCTCATTCATGCTTCGTTAATGATATTTATTCGGTTTCAAATAAAAAAATTTGAAAAAACTTTTCATTTCGAAGCTCTTTACTTAATATGTGGTAAAACTTGACATTTTAATCTTGCGTTATATCTAGTGTTGTTTGTTACCAAGCGTAATTAATGTTGTAGAAAACAAAAAGTATAAACCTGCTCGAACACATTGAATATAGAGATATGAAAAATAGTCGATTTTGAATGGTCGACGCCGCAATAGCCCACCGATTATTTATTCGCACGAGCGAAACTAGATGAGCTGTCGTTAGAGTAACAGTGGCACGAGCTGAAGCATATAATCGTATTGCCAACTCATTCTCATTTATATTTTAACGGCATCCGGATATTCAAAGCGAATCAAAACTATCGATTGAATAAATAATAATCGTATCGTTTTATTTCGCGCGTCGAGGTGCCGCGGATATTAAATTTTGGTTGCACTCCCTCGACTGGGTTTTATCTGTAACTCGCTCAACGCAACCAAATTGCATACGATGATTAAGTGGAAAGATTTGAAAAAAAAAAAAAAAAAAAATGGCTATAAAATTTTGTTTGTAAAATTAGGTGCCGAACGAGAGTGACGCGTGTTATAGAGTCTGAGGACTTATGAGATTTATATGATTGACGTTAAACACTTGTTTCAAAGGAATTCTGGTAAATACAAAGGTCGCTAACCAGCGTTTATTTTATTGCGGAAAGAAGCCGCAGACTTTTAACTTTTCAACTTTCAACTTTTTTTCAATTGAAAAATTGATTAACATATTTTTCCAACAGAGCATTTGCTCATCGGATAAAAACGATTTTTTTCTTTCTCTAAAAGTTAATGAGTATTAAGGGACGCCATCAAAATGTTCAAAACATGTAAATTTTATTTGTTAATCAATTTTTTATTCGTATGTATTGAAAATCAATGTCCAAGATATCGGACTGATAGTCAAATGTCTATGAATTAAACCCAAATTGTAAAATATTTGATAAAAGATGATAAAATTACTCAGAACAACCAGCATGATATTAAATTTTAACGATTCTCCATAGTTATCACCCACAAAGAACGCAATGGATCGTTGGCTCGGTTATTCGTTCAGGTATCAAGTCTAAAGCCATTTGAAAACGAGATAAAAAAAAAAAAGAGAAAAGAAAAACCAAAGTAGAAAGAAACAAGAAACGGGGATAGAAAAGCTTTGTGACAGCGATCCGCCGTAGGCACGTGGCGCCCCGGGGGCCTTCGTGTGTTCCTGCCGCCTGGTATCCGTTAAAATCTGGGTTATGAGCGCTAGGCCAAGCCACGAGGGAAAATCGAACCGGGAGGAGAGTTACCTAGGTAGGCTCGCTGCTGCAGGTCTCCCAGTAGGGTGGTGAGCTCGAGGCCGACGCCGCTGCTACCACCGCCGCCGTTTGTTTCTATATAGGTATTTTCATCCCTCGCGCCAGCGCATCGAGCTCGAAACCTCGGAACCTCCTCCCTTCCGTCGCTTCTTCTCCTCTCTTTGTCCCCCGGCATTCGGTAAAACAAGCCAAACATTCATTGGCCGTCAAACATACATTAACCTCACGCAAAGAGCACTGTACTGATCGAATCATACTTTTTATTAATTACTATATCACTATCGGTCTTATATATTTTTTAATTATTTTTAATATTTATCTTTCAAATTAACATCAAAGTAACTACACGATATTTTCAAAATTATTTTCTAACTAAGAATTATAACTTATTGAGAAAAAAATGTTATTAATTATTTTGGTAGTAGCTATTCACCATACAGTTGTTCAAAGTTATAGAAATTTTGAAAATCGTTTAATGACTAAATTTTAACAGGCAGAGTGCATTGTACAACATGCGTAATTGCTCTTATTGTCGTCTGCTGAAACTGTCATGTTTCATTAACATAATTTACACAGTGTGTTTATTTATAACCGTTATAGAAGTGCCCGGGAGACAAAGACTTTGTGAATTTACTCATCACTATTAATCCTATCGACATTCATCAATAATGTAAAAATTTTCAAGTGCACGAATACGTAATCCAGTCAAACTATCAAACTGTCACTTTTGTCGGTATGTGTCAGCAGATACCGACTTTAACGTTGTCAAATACTCTCACGTCATTTTCTATGTCATTGCCGTTGTCATCGAAATGATTTTCTAACGATCACTTTATAATATACAGTCAATTTTCAATGGTAATTTCTAGAAACTCGAATGCATTAATATCCTGTGTAATATTCACGGAATACAGAGAATAGTTATTTTTATAATTTTTTATTATCAAAATCGTTGGAATAAGTAAAAACTCAATGAGTTCTGAAATGTCTGCAATTTTTCTACGTTACGAATCAATTACTACCGAACTAGATGCCGAACTAGAGTTTTTTTTACGAAATTCGCTAAATTTATTAGAATTAAAAAAAAAATTCAACTCCTTTTTGTAATTATTATGCGGGCGCTGAAACTTTTTCAATCTGATCGGATTTCCTGCAAATTTCGTTTTCGGAATTTTCTGCCAGTGGTTTCTACCAGTTGCCAATCCCTGCAAGCAAAAAATGTATGAAATTAGTTTAATTCCGGTAAATTTAAAAACACGTTGCAGACGAGAAGATAAACGAAAAAAATAAAATAAAAAGTGCATATATATATATATCATTGTTTATGTTTGTTTGTTTTTATTAGTTTTTGTTGTGGAGAAGAATGATTCATTGCGATCGTTTTGTGCTTTGTGTATAGCCGCAATAGAGAAAAAAGTATAACCCGGAGGCTGAATATTTTGCTGGTTATACGTTCGTACCATAAAACCATACTGCAGCATAGTTGCTGTTGTTCGTAATCCCCAGTGGACCTATAGCAAGGGTTGAAAAAAATTCAGTTCCATAACTCAGAGAAAAACGTGCAGTAACTTGGTAGTATATTCCTCCAGCGACGAGCTGTCGTACATTGACGAATTGCCTCTCGCAAGCTTGTCTGTGTTCTTTTGATGTATTTCCAATTACAAGTGTTGATAACTCGAACAATGAAGGGTGCACCTGACTTTGATATTTTGATCTAGCCATCATTGTGTTAAATTGAAATGGTTTAAAAGGTTCTCTGTTCGCCGGATATATCTTGAGATAAAAACGTGTAATTTAAAATAGCTCATAATAATGTTCGATATTGATTTTTTGATTTTTGAGACTTTTATCCAGCATTGATGAGCAAGGAAATAGATTAAATGTCTTCATTTTTTAAATCATTATTGTCTGCTATCAGCGCCAACGAAAATACGCTATTTAAAATGACTATTTTCAAACAATAAACGTGAACATCGATGATGCTGGGAATGAGAATATGAAGAGAGGGAAATTAACTCGATTTAGCGAGTCTAGAAACGTATCGTTGAAAATGAGGGTGGATTACATTAATGGTATATCGTGACAAACGTTTGACGAACCTGTCGATGACGAACCTAGAGCAAATCGACAATTCAACCTTTGGCCCGTGACAACCTGCATATTATAGGTAATTATTTCTCGGAGTTCCGTGTATTTCCGATTGAACAGGTATGAGAAATGATTGGGGAAGCAAATTGCTAGAAATTCGTATAAATTCGCTTTGATCTTTGGGATGTGTTGAAAAATATATCATGTTTTATGCTGCCATATTAAACTATCGGGTAAATATATTTAAAAATGTTGAACAAATAAACAGTTTATAACTGATTTTATATTTAGAATAAAATAATATAAAAGCATACAATGATTGTACATTGAACTAAACAATTTTCATTTGGAGGAGTCACGAGGAGTGTATTACGCTCGAAAATTATTGAGTTCCACACCACCGCGAGTGTCCGTCGAAATGCCTCGAGCTCCTCGACTTAATGAGATTCGGAATTGGGCAATGCTAATTGCGCTAATAAATTGGAGTGGCGGCGACGTACCTCGAGCTCCAATACGTCGTCGTAAATCAACTACTCTTCGCTCCAAATTTACCCTAATGATTGTGTATACATCATTAATATTCGAGAAGAGTAATACAAGCTTTTTCAACCACTCATCACTAAGAGGGCTGACGTTTCAACTTCTTGTATAGTCTTTCGTGTACTGAACGATTTATAAAGCGAATTTTATCAAGAAATTCGTGGTCTTAATTACCATGAAACCATTATCAAGACCTTGTACGTGTTCACACATTTGAAAATTCAAACGAACGTACCTAAATTTCAATTGAAATTACATGATTTTTTTTCTTTTCATGGATTTTTATTCGCGAATACAAAAATCAATAAATTGTTAGACACTCTTTTGCGTACTACACAATTTCTTCATTCTGATTGTTTTTGTTTTATCTAAACAAGTTATGCTGAAAAATATCGCATCATTAACCATCAACATTTAATATTATCTTCCAATAAATGTAAATTGTTTAAAATATTAATCGTGGGCGTCATTTGTTAACAAATTTATCGAATGAAGATTCTGGAATATCGAATTGGACGTACACTTCGAAGTTACGAATGCAAGATCATTAAAAGTCGTAATTGAGAGAGATTGGATGATTAATAGAAATTGGAAAGGTGAAAAGGATGAATTAAAGAATTGATTTATGAGGATCGAAAGTGTGTACCGGACAATATTTGATTATGAACATGGAGTGTGAGAGAAGAGCCTTCAGCGATCGTGTGCCTTGAGTTGGGTTGTTCACGATCCCTTCTCATCCGGCTTTCGTACTATAAACTGGCGCCGCGGGCGAAGGGGATTTCCATCCCCTCGATCTATCCATATCCTGTCGTCATCCACCTTCTCCGGTGGTCTGTTGATGATACTGAACCTGGGGCTGAAGCGCGTAGAAGAAGCCGCGAGGCTCCGTCCTCATAAATCAATGTTTAATTATAAACCTCTGTGGTTGGCGCTTGTATACCGTTGGGATAGACGGGTGTGAGCATGGCACCCCTTGCTATGGTTAACGAGTTAATTCTACCCGCTCGTTAACGCGCGTTAATTCGATAGCTTTCTATAATTACCGTTTATCTTCCTTGTCCTTCCCACGTACAAGAAGGAGTAAGAGACAAGAAGAGAGAGAAAGAGACTCTGTGTCTAGATTTGTTTGCACATATATATTCAAGAGGTGTGTTTTGGAATTCAAAGCTTATCAATGATGCAAATGAGCAGCAAATTATCAAGGATCTTGCGATTATCCCGAGCACAATATTCACAAGACTTTTCCTGTATAGGATACAGACTAGTAATTGAGAATAAATTTAGTATGCTATGTTGAGTAACCGATGAACCGAAAGACAAAACCATTACGAGCAATAACAGAAGCTATTTTCGTATACAATTTCTTTGAGATTCTAGGGGAAGCAATACAAGGAACAATTTTTTTTATTTTCTATTTCAAAGCATTATCAGCAGTCATAGACGGCATTTAAGATTTTTTTCTACATAATGAGAATTGGTGGATTAACGAAAAATTCAAAAATTTGTTGTTTCGTTAAGGAAAAACGAGATAATGAAAAAAAAAAATTAAAAACACATTTCAGTTGTAAAAAAATATTTATATATATATCAAATCAAATAATAATAATGGTTATTAATTAAATTATAGGAAGTCATTCAAGAATTTGAATATCTCCGATGTCGACTGCACATAAGTCTTTAAACAATTTACCTTGACTCACCGTCTCTCGCTAGATCTCTCCATATCGCTAAACAAGTTCTTGAAACTAACTTGAATAAGAACAAAAAAACTTGTAAAGAAACCGGAATGATACATTTTTTTTATTTTCTGAATGAAAATTAGATTAATTTTCAAATATTAATCCGAACCGGTACGAAACGTCACGTTTACAATGTCAAATTCGTACTTGACTACTAGTCGCCACAGTAGAATGGAAGAGCGACGAAAAATAATAAAAATCATTCCGTTTCTGTCGGCCACGTGTGCAGATTAAAGAGCGAGGTGAACGTCGTTACGCTTCGATCGTAAAGCACCTATTCGGAAATTGAATCGATCGATATTCTTGAGTTACATTCGACTTTACACAGATTTGATATTGTTAAAAAAAATATATATATATATATATATGCATATTTCTGTATTAACAAAGTCATAATACGCTCCGCGATTTGTTAAGGCCAATGGAAAACAAATTTCTCATTTGTCCCCTCTCTTTATATTTTCCCTCCATTATTTTCGTTTCATTTTATTTTGTCGCTCATACGCGTTTCCATCATCCGGAACCTATGCGCGATGTTATGCGTTACGAGAGTAATGAGTTTTTTTTTTATACTTCCAATCCTTACGCCCCTAGTTCTCGCTCCGCGTTATTCTTTTTCTCTCCTGCGCTTCTAATTTAGTTTTTTTTTATTATTTATTATTGTTTTTATATATATTTTTTATTTTCGCTTAACGACATACCGAGATATGACGATGCATGGAGCGCGCAATAAAAGACAGAACCACGGACCGCGGGAACGATAGTGTCCGATGTGATTTTCACTCAACATCAACAAAGTCTTCTCACGTATGATAACGTCGACAACAGTTATTTATACCATTTAAATTGAGACTCATTTCCCATCGTTGAGACGCTCGAGAGAAGGAATGCGTTGCTTTACCGTACTCGTTGTCGTTTTGGCCATTTCAGCTGATTGTCTGGTAAGAAAAATATTTGAATTTTAAAAACTGTGTTCCTGCAAGTGGAGATCAAAGATTTCCTATTGAATGAAATGTCTTTTACTGTCTTAATTTGCTAAAAATTTATCCCCGCCAGTAGATAGACATAAATTCCTGTCAGTCTTGAAAGGAAAGGCACTTTTAAGTAAATATTGACCACAAAAAAAAAAAAAAACGTTTCAGGGCCAAAATGTTGCTGTTCCGAAAACAACTCGGAAAAGCGATCGGTCTCGGACAAAGTTATGCGAGCACATTTTACAAAAATTGGAGCTCACTCAACGGGACGAGGACAAGAAGACTCTGATTCCATTAGATAATATTATTTCACTTTTTGAGATAATTAGGAAGTCGTCATCGAGAGAATCTGGCCAGTCTAATGAAAGTTCAGGTGGTAATAAAGACCTTGATAAAAATAATGACTCACTAGGGGATTCAAATAGAAGGTTTAGGGGGAGATTCCACTGGCGGCCAAGGGTACCACACGAGGCTATTGTTCACGCAATAGATGTGGCACCAGACGTCATCAGAGCGATTAGGACTCGACCAGATTACGACCGTGACGAGGACAGAAGTTACCTGGAATCAAGTTACTATCACCCTACGGAGAGGAGGTTGGACTTAGATCCACCACCGATTGAACCTCGGGCACCGATTTTAAGACCAAGAATACATAGCGCTGAAATCCATGTGATTGATGACTCGAAGAAAGACGGATCCGAGATGCATGTAAAAGAGAATCCTATCAAACAAACAATTCTTACTGAAATCCGGGGCGACGACTTGACCGAAAGTGGAAAAATCACTCGTTCACCGAAACAGAGCTCGAACGAAACTCTCGCGTTACTGAAACACTTGATGGGTACAAAAGATAACATGAAAGTAAAATCTTTCCTCAAGGCATTAATTGCAAATCATAGAGCAGCGATAGCCGACGAGAAAAAAGGAAGGACTCAACCATTGGAGGTCGTAAATACTGTAAAAAAAGTTGACAGTTTGAAAAAAAGCAATTCAAAAGAATCATCCAAGATTGAACGGGCTCAAGCAGCTTTGAGTGATAAAAAACTTCCATCTCGTAGTACCAAGCAGACTACAAATAAGAGCAAACCCATCACAGATGTACCGAGTAATAGGTTAGGATTGAACGACGAATGGGACTGGGACACTGAACCGATGCCACTCACTCCTCGTCGTTCTCGTCACAAAATAAATCACGAAGATGCTAACATTAATAAGAACGTAAACGTAAATACGAATAATGATCGTGATATCGTGAGGGTTCCAAAATTAGGCAGCAGAAGATCATTCGGAAGTCGAGCACACCGACATCATCACGATTATCTGGTCGATAAAAATAAAAATATCAATAGTAATGTGAATTCCAATGGAGACCCGGAACAGGTGAGCGGTCAACCTAGTGATCGACATGTCTCAATGAGAAGATCTTTGGATAGTTCTTTGGACGATGATCATAATACCAACGTGAATAGCAACGTCAACACAAATTCCAATGTAAATCGCCGTATTGTACCTCGAAACAAGCGTCGCGGTCGTGAACCATGGCGATTGGTATGACCTGTATTCGCGACGATGAACTTTTCGATTCGACGTTGGTAACGATCCTCCGTCGAAATGTTTCAAATTAATGCTTACAAATACCGAGCCATAACCACTTTATCGAATTTTCGGAACAACAGCTCGTAGTTTTATTGCGAACTTACCATGTGCGTTACGTGTGCGCTTAACGTTACGAAAGTAATCGATATGGAGGGATTAAAATTTGGTATGTTGGATAAAAAAAAAAAACAGAATCTAGCTGGTAATTACTTTTATTTCATTATTCAACCTTTTTCCAGTACAGTCCTTCTTATTGATTGAAAGTTTTATTTTTTTGTATCATAAAGTTGAATAGTATCTCCCGTATAATTAATTTAGAATAAGATAGTCTATTACGAAAAGTTGATAACGATGCTGATTAAGAGCTTGGTACTTGATACCCGAGGTAAGTAGTTTCAAACTACTCGTGACTGCGTACGACAACCATTATAGATTACGATATTAACGTTGCTTTGCAGAGGAATATGGTCTTTGGTTAATCGAATGATATTAAAATAGAGATTAATCGTCCTCGACGCTAGAGTTACGGTTTGTGAATAAACGACATAGGTTCTTAAGAAAATTGGATCGAAAGAGTGAGGGAGAGAGAGAGAGAGAGAGACAGACAGACAGAAAGAGGGAGGGAGCGATGAGAGCGGGTGTTGTTACAGTGCAATAGGCATTAAAACTTTGATGGGCGACACGCAAGAGTAATCGTAGAGACGAGTCACACGTTATCGCAATATGCGAGTTCAATATGGATGCGGAACTCATAGCCTTCCATTGTAGAAGGTCAAAAAGATATTTCAACTCGTTAGTTTCCATTTTGAAAAAACCAATAACTACTTAAAACAGCAGGTCAATTGAATTGGTTGAATGATTTTTTTTTTTTGATTTAATGATGTTTATTGCTATTATCTAATACATCATTTCTAAGTGTGGGTTTAAATTGGCTCCGAAAAGTTGTTTCCAGATTATGTTTGGCAATGAATGATAAATGCATGCCTCTGGATGTATTTTTAACAAAGTTGAGTGCCGTTCGTTGTATAGTTACTTTCGCTTTTCCTTAAACGTTAGACATTCCAAGCATTCCCAATCGGCCATGTCGATGCTTGCCCATGTTGTTGTTGATGTTAACGTTTGTGTTGGTGTTGGTGTTTTCATTAGCGTTGAGAGTTGCCTGCTGTGGCATCGGTGCGAGGGTAGGATTAACTGACAAACCATTGCCAAGTCCACCTACAGAGGGATCCAACGTACCGACCACGTTAGGCATGACATTTAAGTATCCAGAATTGGGGTTTGCCATAAAAGCCCCGGGCGTGCTCATTCCACTAGGATAACCGGGTGTGGCTCCTAATCCATTGCCGTAATCGAGTCCTGCTGCCATTAAGCAATTGCTGACGCAGTTAGACTCAACTCCATTGGCGTATCCAAGTGGCTGACCTATTGGGCCCAAATAACCAGCTCCCAAGTTTGCCCCATTTCCGTAACCGATTCCTTGAATCCCTGGTCCCATTGGACCCATTGGGCCTATGCAGTTGTGCGGCATCCCACCTCCATAGTTGATTTGTTGACCTGGATACCCACCTACAGCCCGATCAAATAGAGCGTATAAAAGAACTTGAATTTTTAATAAATTCTATGAAAGTAAAAATTATTCTTTGCCGATAATTATTGGGTCATTTTCATGTTCTGGCAGAGAACAAACAGTTCAAGACTCTTTAATCAATCAAATAAATATGGTATCACGAAGGCATACTTTAAATAGTTGTTTGAAAATGTATCCATAACACTGGCATACCTAATGCGTTGCCGTAAATAGATCCAGGTCCAACACCGTATCCAAAACCATTTGTTCCCATATTCATAGACAGCGGATTTGTCATCCCGATAGAATGCCCGAAACCGTCAAATCCAGTCATTCTTTGGTTGCCAATTGGATCGACCCATTGCGCAGGGCATCTCACAACCAGCTGGGTTAAAAAAAAAACTTTTCGTCAAGATCTCACACAAATATTAGAAACAGTTTTTGGAATAACCTTTGCTTCAATTCTTAGTTTTGTATCTAAGATAAATGCGTAACGACATTATGGTTGATTCTCATTCAAAAGTTAATTTCACTAACAACGCTTCTACTTCGATTGTGCAAATTAGAAAATGAGTTTAGTTTACCTGGCTGAGTGCACTTATGAGGGAAATGGGAACTAAAAAATGTCGAGACATATTGGAGACTCGGATCTTTACGATTCACTGCAATCAGGGGAGGTTACAGTAGAAACTACGATTCGTATGAGACCAAGTCTTATATAGGTACATCCGTGTCGCGACAGTACTTTGTCGTTGAAACTTGCCGACCGTAGAAAATTGATGCACATTGGCACCCACAAGCAAAAGTTAATCAGCGTTGTTACTATTGTTGACTTCATATCGCTAAAGTCTTCTAAACATTACTGCGTTCTCTTGGAACCAAAAGTTCATGAAACACGTGATGGGAAGTCTTTCGGATACGGATGGAAAGAGAGAGAGAGAGAGAGAGAGGGAGAGAGAGACAACAAAACGTTGCAGCGGTTTTTGCATCACCTCACCAATTTAATGAGCTTTATTCTATAGTCGCTCCGGTAGTCACCCTCAGTAGGCAACATCAAACTTGTATACCCGTGCACAACCACACGTCAAAATTAGTGACACCAGTGCCAGACGTCGCATGTGCACTTGTTTTAATGAGAAACTAATAACTCTAGAGGTTGAAGCGAATCGCCAATCTAATTGGACAAGTTTTTTCCTTCCAAACTTATTTTTTTATGACTGCTTTATTGGCGAAGCTTTCAGCATCAAAATTTAAAATATTCATCAAGTTTTTTCTACGCTAATATTAAACCGTGTTTGACCAATGCTTCCAACTTTTAGAAATAATTTTCTCTGGACACGATTAGCAAAGCCAAAGAAAAATAAAATTTCTCATTCATTTGCATTTCAAAGGCAAGGTTAATCATTTATTCTTGCAGCGCTTCCACATTTTAGGTTTGTACTATTTTTTCATCATGACTAGATGAACATAGATAGTATCTGTGTAACAATTTCTCAGTGTTTCGTGAACTCTCCATGTGATTGCAGCGAACAAAGAGAGAAAAATACTAAAGTGCTGAGATAGATGGACACGAAGTTTCGAGAAAGATGAGAGTCCGCACGGTTATCCGATGAATGTCGAGGACTCGTGAACCACCAAGTTGAAACTTACTTTGTATCTCTCTTCTTTGAGTCGTACCGTAAGCTTGGCTCGGTTGATCCTCTTCGGAAACTTGTCCGCAACGAAGTCGGGATCCTGTTACGTACTTGATCTTTCCGCGCATGAACAACCACGTTGCAGTCGGTGAATTTGCAACATACGATGTTGATTATTGCGCCACAAAGATCTCTCTTCTCATTAAGCCAACGTTTCATCGTAGCTCATTGAATTACAACAGGTCATCAAAGTTCAGAAACTTCCGTTTCGTGTCGTAATTCCGAATAAACGATCTTTGGAACGAAAAACAAATTGGACTCAATGACTCGGGGAGTGCGAAATGAAAAAAATAAAATGAAACGTGTTTTTTTTCAACTGTCAATGAAAACACAATGAAAGAAAAATTGTGTTCAGAGTCAAGAATCGTCCATTCTCTTTTTGTCATATTATACTCGACATTTTCGAAAAGAGGTAAAGGCACTAGAGTGGAGGGATATTTTCTCTGTCTCTTCGTCTCATGCTGGTATCGAGTCTCTTTGAAATCTGGGAGATACCAAGTGTTCCAGGGTAATCGATATAGCTCCATAGACAGTGGTACAGTACGTACAGATTGGTGTACTATTGTGTCGGGCGACCACAATCATCTATATGGAAACAGCAAAAGGAATCGCGTTCTTGAACACTCTCGGCCCCATAAACGAGACTCGAGTAGTGCAATCGATATACCTGATGTGCCTGGTGCGTTTCCTCTTTGTCATGTTATTCTTTTCACTATCTCTCTATCTCTCTAATGAAAATATACTGATTGAGAGAAGCATCTTCATCCCGTTCGTTTCGATCTGAAAAACTTTACTTTTACCTGATAAGGCATGTCAAAGGTTGTTATTTACATATTTACAATACTTCCGGATCTTGATTGCGACGAGAGTTTTCAGAACCGTATTTATCGATAGTTTTTATATAAAGTGCTTTAATGGGATTCATGCTCCAGGCATATATGTACGTGGAACAAGAGACAAGGGCCGCTTGGGGGTTGAAAAGAGAGATAAAAATAAAGCTCTTATCACACTGACGTGACTTATATTCCTGAATAAATCTGCTCCTCGGGGTGAGCCGACGAATGAAGCGTCTGGCAAGAAATTTCCGGGTTTTCGCATTATTAGGCCCTTTCTTGGGGAACATGTTGGATTATGTGACATTTGTATACCAGACCTTTCGGCTCACATGGAAAAGATACCATCTGACGCACATTGCCACTCACAAGTGGCAAATAAATCTTTTTCAATGACATACGTTACATGGATGATATAAATATTATGTTGCATACGTACAGATGAATATACAGATATATATATACAGTTGTATATCCGTTGAGTTGAATTATTCATCGAATTAGTAACGTTCATTTTCTGTGAATAACGATAACTCTGGATGTATATTTATAAATAGTTTTGTTATTAGTTAGCCTAGAAACGGTGAGCACCAATTGGCGAAACTTTTTAAGGGTTTGGAAGCAATCTGTTCCATTTCTCACTGTAAGCAACACCTCAAGGACAGTCCAGTAACAACTTTTCCAAGGTTGTCGTTGTGCTTTTGCCGCTGCACTTCTCGATGACGAAAGTTATTATCCCTAGCTGTCTGGGGAGATATAATGGGAGTAAAAAAGAAAGTTGGGTATAGCTAGGTTATTTCTCATTGAAGGAGAACGAGAGTAGAGAGCGAAGGGGAATGAGAAGCTAACTCATATCCGGACAAGAGGTGAACTTTTCTAGGAAGCTTCCGGTTGCTGTATTTGTGGAGCATCAAGAAGGGTGAAGGGAATGAGAAATCGTTTGGGAGCCTCGAAGAGCTTGAAATGCTTGGAACGATCAGACGGCTGAAGGTATACTACTCGAGCAAAACTGTTCAAGTTTCGGCATGGTTGCGTGCGTTTGAGGATGTAACAACGCAAAACTTTTCATCGGCAATATACGAAAGCCCTCAAATGTCACGATAGAACATTAATCTACGAAGCTATACTGAGAAAAGCTCGATTATTGGGTCAGTCAAGGCTTGTTATTGCATGGCCACTGCTTATAGAATCTGTATTATGCATACACGTGGGAAGAAGAGAGGGAGAGAGTGGTCCAATAGTTAGAGAGCAAGGTCGCGTTAATTATGGAGAACGTCGATCGTCTCATATTGCTCGTACGTAAATTTATCACTTGTGTTACAGCACTTGCATTAAATCCTGTTTCCCGATTAACTTGGAGCTTTGGTATTCCCACAAGTACTTGAATCTCATATACATATATATATATATATATATATAAATAAACATTTCAACACACTCACACCCTGCCACACAAACGCACAATTACGTAGCATTAATTATACAACGCTTCCAGTGTATCCGCTCAAACAGTCTCATTCCTCCGTCTGTTTCAGATTTGTCTCTATCTCTCGTGCTCTCTCTAGCTCCAGTATTTGCACATGGCCCTTTGTCCATGTGTAATGCATCTTGACCGGGTCTTCGCGTACACAACTGCGCTATAGTTACTACGTAATGCTGATTTACTGTGATTCATTGCTTCTCCCATCATATATTATTGCTAGTAGAAATTCGTAGCTCCGATTCGATTGCCTCTTCATTTTTCATCCACGATGTACGTTATTTGTAATTGTTCTTTGATAATTTCCCCAGAGGGGCTACTAAAGCTTCGAAAGGTTGTGAAGTAACGAAGAGAATTAAGCGGACAAATAAATTGAATTTGAACTAGTACACAAAGGCATGAGCTTATACGGTGTACTTTATTGGGCAAAATATTGTTAGTATAAGCTGGGTCGAAGAGTTGAAGAGAATGAGAGAAAGGGAGAGGGAATCAGTCAAAGAGATATGCAGAAAGAGGGAGGGAGAGAAGAATGGTAAAGTGGAAAAGCGATGCAGGCACTCTCGCTTCACATAGACACCCAATGGAGCAAGTTTGAGGAATGATTTGGAGCTTGTGGGGGTTGCCAGTTATATGCTTCACGAGTTCCGTACACCACGCACAACTCATCCTTAACTGAGCTATTCTGGCGCATCGGTATTCGTTCGTAATCGAATTACGAGCTCGAGTGGAGCTTTCCTCTAGCCGAACGCGAGAACCGAGAGAGGGAGAGAGAGAAAGCAAAACCCGCCAATTGGAACCGAGAATCCCAACTCGATATAGACGATTGTCTTCTCGGTTTTAGCGAGGGCAAGCTCCAGAATTCCTCTTCAAGAATTCAATTATTCGTATATAAGTTTTAAGCATACAGTCCCCAATTATGCTGACCAATTCTATTGCCACAATCATTTTCAAACAACCAGCTCGAAATTTATTGGATTACTTTGAGAATAGCTACCAATGCAGATTGAGAGCCCTTGGACACCACTCTCATCCGACATTTTATTCTCCTGTGTATTCAACATTTCCTTGTGACTCTATCTCTACTTCACATAGAGCTATGTTTTCTCACAGTTTTTGCAAGCTTTTTTTTACGTCCTAGAAGATGGAAGATCTCATTTGTTACTGCGAAAAGCGCGTACAATAAACCACTACATCTTTCTTCTTTTTCTTTCTCGTGACCCTCCGTCTTTCTTTTGCACTATCCGTTATATTTCTTCATCCTTGTGCACTCGAGGTCTGGAGAAGAAATTCGCGTGGGTGATCGATCTTTTCGGGGTCGAAAAGAAGAGTATACCCGGGGTTTACGAGGCGAGCAACGTATTTGTACTTTTTTTTTAGGACCCTATCTGTATCCAACCATAAAAACCGTCCATCCATTGCTATACAGTGTCAAAATTGTTACAGTTCCTAAAAAAATGGCGATGAAATGAATATCATTGGTGAGTAAACATTATTTTGGGGAAAGGCACAATAAAAACGATTTTATTTTTTATTTTTATAAGAACAACAGTCATATTGTATTTGTTTTTGTTTTTCATTGTCCAAAAATTTTACTTGGATACATAAATTATCGGATTTTTCGAAATCTATGATCCAGCTTTGTTTATTTACTTTTCCATAGTCATGGCAGAGTTGTTCTATGTGGCAAGTTGGGAGTGTTGAGGAATTTGCTCACTCAAAATTGCCAGGGTTAGTGTTGACGTTTGTGTTAGAATTGGTATTAGTGTTTTCGCTGCCATGGACATGGTGGTGACCATATGCCTGAGGAACGGTGTATGGATTATATGGTATTTGTGGACCAAAGGCTGCAGACTGCATGGGATATCTTGTTTCTGCACGATGGTATCGGTTGTTCATCAAGGCGTAGTTTGGAATCATGTAGTTCGGTCTTTGGCCCTGAAATATAATGCAGTACCAAATAATATAATTAAACATTGAAAAAAGAATATAAATTGTTGAGAGTTGATTGAACTTTCTTACCCTGACAGCGGGTGCGAAAAGAGCAAAAAGTGCAAACAGCAATAAAACACACTGCATTTTATCTTTGCGTTTGAAAGTCGATGAAAAAATCAAATCTTTCTTCTTCTTCTGCTCAATGAACGACTGTCGATATTGGGCGATGGTTGGCTCGACTTTAAATACTCGAAACAGCTTCTCGATCTCGTTTGTACACGGTGAATTTAATTGATTCGGTTGTACCTGGTTCTCGGGTGAGCCCACATTTCTAAAGCGCTTAACGTATGGATATGCTTTCGTCTATGTGTATGTATTTATACATAAACTCAAACATAAAGTGGCGCTCATAAATCTTCGAAGCTTGCTCGAAAGAACATCAGTAAAACTGTAGCAACTTGGTTTACTTACAGGAACGAAAGTTTGCGTGCAGCTGTACGTGGCAAAAGAGAGTGCAAGAGAGAAACAGCGAGAGAAAGAGTTGCCTCCAACTCACCTTTTGCTCGTTTAACCCTTCCCTACCCCCACGGTCCTCTCGTCGCGCTTTAATTGTTTAAGTTGTTCGCGCTGTTGCTCCTTCTGAACTCGCTATTAATCGCGACTACCTGAAGGCAGAATCCCTTTTGCAGACTATCAAATGGACGAGCACTAAAATAAGTTTTTTCCACCGGTTAACTCGACACAATAATTTTTTTTCTACCAATCGGCAGTTAAAACAGAAAATAGAGGTTGGCAGTAAACAAAAAAAAAATAAAAACAAATAAACAGTTGCAATGCTTGGGATGAAATATTTAATTAAAAGTTTGAGAGGTAATTAGCGGTGGAAGCGCACGAAAGCTCGTTACAATTTATTTCTAACTGCGATTTGCTTTATCGTTCATTAAGTTTGTTTCTACCGGTACATAAGTTCAGTAATTGCTGTTGTTACGATCAATAATTGAGAGTCTCAGATTTAGCGCTAACTTCCCTCGCCTAGAAAGATTGCTGCTATGATTTCTTGTGTTGACGTGTTTTTTTTTCTATTTGTCCATTTGCTGCTTATCCAGTAACGTTATACGATACCAAGCATCATTCCACGAAGTCTCGGTCTTGAACTTCCAATAGACATCTTCCGATCGCCTAGTCTTCTTCTTCGTTTTTTTTTGTTGCTTCCGAGGCGACATAAAGTTTCAAGAGAGATAAGCAACCTTTATAAAAGATACGACGGAGTCGAGGACACTCAGTCCCGCGTCTGTGAGTCGAGCTAACACCCACGAGAATATGATTTCGTCATTGGGCGTAGGCTTTTTTGTGGCTAGTTTCACTGCAACTATTGCTCAGGTAATTAAACTTTATTTTAAGCTGAAATTGAGGTCATACATTTCTATGACCTTCTGAAACTTGAGGAGAAGTATCAACATCTTGATAACAATTTTTTTTTTTAATAATTATTGCACAGAAATAGTTGGACGAGAATTTTGGTTCAAGATCACTATAAACTTTATGTTACGTTCTGTAACAATTTATAAACGCGTATTGCAATGTTTATTTAAAATACTACATCGTTTTTTTACAGCTCTTATAATTATGTTATAATGAACCGTACGGTAAAGTCAAATAAATTGCACCGTGTTAATTTTTCGTTGGTGTTTGACGTATTCCAATTGACACGAACATTTTCTATTCGGTGGAAAGAAATATTTTTATATTGGCAGTTTTTACTGTTGTCCGAAAAAATTCGTCGTATGTCCAACCGCAAATGTTGGTTACAATTTTTTGTCAGTTAGATACTGATTGAGCAAACGTCGTATGGAAAATGAAAAGAGGCCGAAAAAATGACCCTTTCTAAAGAGAATATTGGCAATAATTTGATAAAAAGATAAAAAACTTTTGTCATCAAATGATGGCAGTATTATCCAGGTACTGGTATGAATGGAAGACCAGGCGGAATTGGTCCAGGAATGCCTGCTGGACAGTCAACGGTTCTTGGTTATTCTTCCGGTTATCCAATTGCCCATCCTGTTCATTATCCACGCAGTTATCCCGGGGTTTATCCACTCGTTTCTCCCTCTTATTCCCCATACTCTTATCCGTCAAGCTTTGGCTCGGGAGCTGCAAATGGATTAAGTGGAACAGCCATTACTGCCAATCCTATACCGACCTCTGCAAAGGAGAATGTCAATGAAAATGCCAATACCAATGTCAACATAAATGGCGCTTCGTTCCGTCGAAGTATTTCATCGTCTAGTAATGGGTGAGCATACGTTGACAAAATCATAGTTTATTTTCCAATATTTGAAGTTTTTCGTAATTTATTTTTCACTTTACTTGCAGCCACTCCAACTCCAATACCAATCTCAATTCCAATACCAACACTAAATTCGAAAGGTTGGTAAGAAAAATGTTTTAAAAAAAGACGGCTGTATAACCCTTTGGGCTATTTTTGTAGACTTTTGATTATAATACTACTAATTTAACAACAAATACTATTAGGTTTTTTCGTTCTGCATGGTCGTTGGGATATTCGCAAATGTGAAAAAAAGATAAGACATTGTTTGATGATTGCACGATAAACATCTGTGAATCGCAATTTTGTCACGGGCACTCGAAAATTTTTTACAGAAGTGTCTCAATTTTTTTTGTTCATTGTTTTTTGTTTCAAAATATTAAGAAACAATTTGGTTCGAATTTTCCAACTTTTAGTTCAGATTCACAATCAATTAGCCTAAAACTCCTGAACACTGAGTTTCAAGTCTATTGAACGTAAGGTAAAAAATGGCTCAAAGGGTTGAGGTTAACAATGATCTTCGAAACAACGTGAAATTTGATGTTTCAGGTGAGGAGAGAACAATAACTGTGTACAATAAGAACAACAGTTGTGTTATAATAAAAAAATAAACAAGAAATATACATGAGTGAATTTTCTACACGTTGGCCAGTAAAAATGTGTCAAACTGATCTTCGATATTGTAAGAACTTCATGATTATTATATACACTTTCGTTGAAGAGTTTTTTCCGAATAAAATTTTGTACTGATTTGTGAAAAATGGATAGGATTAAATGAAAAGATGTAAATAAATGAAGAAACTCCATTGGCTGGTTCATCGCGGAATTAAACGATCAATTTTTCTACACGTACTATGTGTGCATAGGATAAAATTGAACACGGAAGTGAGCAACGAAGAGAGAACCGGAAATGAAAAATCGTCGACGCAATTTACATTCACACTTGGCTCCACCGGTGGGCTCATCCCTTCTCATTTTTTATCGCCACACTTTTCCGTACCGCTCAAACTTTCATTTGTCTCGAAATCCTTTAGTCTTTCTTTTTTCCTCTCTTTCATTCCGCTCTACTTCGTCATCTCTTTTTTGTCTTTTGGTTCACACGAATCTAATATCCGTGTGTTTCTCATACGAGGAGGTATTCGTACCAAGTTGGACGACCGTTTCCACTCGCTCTTGTGCAAATTAGTCCCAAGTGGATCGATCAATGCTTCGTTTCAATCAGCAGTACATTTTCTTTTACATTTTTTCGACATTTTTTTTCTTTTAACAATATTTTTTTTTCTGAACGTTCGTAATACATACAGTCCAACTATTTTTTATGCTGAGTATCTATTTAAAGCTTTTTGATTCAAAAGAAACGTCCCAATGTTCAAAGACTTTTTTGATTCCATAGGAAAAAATTAATAACAAACAAGCCATTGAATATTCCAACTCGTAATAAGAGTTTTTTTTTCTATTGTCTTTATTGTACACTGACCGAGTGATCGGTGTGTCGAATGAATTGACGAAAGCTTGGATGTTGGTCCAATGTGAGGTCGTATACGATGCGAAAATGCATCGGTTCGAGCTCGTTTTGCTGGTGCAACCTCCGTTGCTGGTTAACCTGATAGGGCTGCTCTATACTGGCAAATGATTTTACGGTTCGTCGACAAACCTCCAACCTCTCTTCTCTAAACTAGTGGCTTTCAAAACACAATGAGAGCGAGAGAGAGAGAGAGAGAGAGCGAGGGAGCTCATTTACTCCCGGTGAAAGGGGGATTCTCAAATTCTCGTGGCCCATAGATAGGTGGTATCGTGTAACAGGAGTGGACTTTCGTTATTGCTCTCTCTGATACGATAGAATTCCGTTACACGGTAGAATATCGATGTCTGTGGTTCGAGCTTTTGATTCCCTCTATAGACCATGTGGTAACTGATGGAATTTGGTTATTGCCTATCTGTTTTCTCTCTCAAAGCGTTTTTCTTTACCGTTTTTAATCATCTGTTGAAAACATATTTTTTCTAATAAAAAATGTAGCCAATATTTTACTACTAACAGTTTACTATTTTCGATTTATAATTGGAAACTGAAAACATCGAACGAGTCGACGTAGATTGATTCTGAATTTTGCAATTTGTTCTCGTATTTCCTCGTGTACTAGCAATGTGTACGAACGTATGTTATTATAAAAACGCACTTTCGTTCTCTCTGTAGACCATGTGGTACGGGTCGTGTTAATCAACATGTAACTCAACGTGTATCGATTGTTATGATTACAATTTTCATCTATTTTCTCCCTCCCATTAATAAACAGTTAAATTTATTTCAAGTCATTTACACACTTCAATTGGGGGTCTGAAATGGTATTAAAAAACTCAATAAAAATTAAATTCGGACAATCTGTTTTTACTTTAATGGCTTGTATTTCTGATGTAGCCACGAGTACCAAAGAGTAAGCTGAGAAAAAGCTGCAAAAGTTTTGAGACGTGGCTGCATGCACGTATTCTTCCAGTAGGTAAGTCTCCACTGAGACGTTTTTTACCAGCTTGTACAAGATAACGCGAAAGTTGTATGTTTTTCCTTCTTCCGTAAATGCGAGTTGTCGCACGAAAGAGAAATAAAAGACAAGTTTATGGGGTGCATGAAAATGTGAGCAACTCGTTTGAAAATTGCAATATAAAGCGTAACATAAATATAGATGAAATATTGCAGTCGAGCTCAAAGGATGTACGAGGCTCTAACTCAGCAAGTGCTTAACTTGTGAAGGTTTCTGGCTAGGGAATTTAATTCGGCCTCCCATAGATTTATATACATGCCTATGTGTGTGTAAAAGCGAGTGCAAGTTTTGTCGTCGGGCTGGTACGTCGAGTGACTTACTCCCTCGCACCCCTTGGCCCCGATCCTCCCTCTCGCAATCGCCTCGTTAATTTGTACTGCAGGAACGTACCAACCAGCTGCTTGGTACGTGCTGACGAGTTTCACCGGTGTTTCCTGCCGATACCCCATCCCCTGCAGATCCTCGTCATGCCTCCCTTAGCGTCCAACGAAATCGCAAAGTTTATTTGATCGGTAAACTGCAGCCGCATTTCGTTGTTGAATCTCTGCGCGTATGTCAGATTTTACGAAAATATCATTTGTCATTGAGCTTTTGAGATGTTTTGACTTGAAAATTTACAATTATTTTAATTAAAAACATGAAGTTTGAAGCATATTACAATTTGCAAATCTGGTCAAAAATACTGGAAGAATTCGTCGCAATATTTTCCAATATAAACTCAACGGATTTTCATCTCTCGTAAAATAAATTGATGTGAATTTTTTTGATTTATTTTGTGATTTATTTGTACGACCCTCGTGAAGCCAGGGTAAAGAATCGAGAAGGGAGGGAGAAAGGAATAAAAAAATACATTTATGAGGATAAAAGTACTACGGAGCTCATATAAGAACAAACGTTCAGGTAGTTCAGGCTATCTATATATATATATATATATATATTTTGGAAGATATATGTCTCGTCGCTTTCGTACATCTTTGGTCCTCATTGTCTGGAGAAATGTCAGACGAACATTCCCAGACGAAATGAATTCCGTTGATGAAATCCTGGTGAGGCTCGGTAATTTATCTTTCCGCGTTAAATCCGAAAATTGTTCCATATTCTTATGTACTTGGCATTTTGTATACTATTCGACGTATTTGGTGCGTAAATTTGCCGTCAAATAATCGTTAAAGTGACTCGTATGCAGTGTGGAGAGCGTGTGGAGAGCATATCCGGGAGGTTAATTAGCAACGAGAGCGAAAAGCTCTTCGGTGGTGTGCTTAATGAAAATTGAGAGAGAAGAAGATTGAAAAAAAAAAAAAAGTTTTGCCTACTTTTGATATGCTCCTTATCTTTTTTCCACAATAAAACTCTCTGCCAAATAATAAAAAAAAAAAAGAATCAAGGTCTTATGAATAGGCAGTCAAATTTTTTTTTTCGTCTATTTATTATCTTTTTATCTCTCTTTTTATTGGTATTGTTATAAGCGAAGCCATACGAGGCCAGCTTGCGGTACTTTGTGAATTAGAGGTCGTCGAGGTCGAGTACGAGAACGTCGGGGTTTTCGAGGAAATTTTGCGAGCACTAGACCGTTAATTAAATAGATGGTATGCGAGAATATGAGTTGGTGTATAACGAGGATCCTGGTTAGAGCGACCATTCAACACAGTGACACCCCTCACGTTCTCATCCTCGTAAGCTCGGAATGTATTCTCTACTCCAGTTTGGTCTTGCGACGACACGCTTTAATCTCATATAATACGTGAAATACCTGCACACTAAAATCTCTTTTCTTTTTCTTTCGACTAGGATTTTTTTTACCTGTATTGTTAACCGTCTGGATGCCACAAAAATTTATTCGAATTCGACAGAAATCAAGCGTGCCAGATGAATTCGTTTCGTTCAGTTATTCGTTATTTGCGGGCTCCATTGTAAGGAAATATTGAACAGAAAAAAAATCTCTGTTTCGTTCGTCAGATCAGCGAAACAATGTAAAAATTCATGGAAATTTCAAGATCGCTTCGATAACGAGTTAACAGATTAAATCGTAGTGAATCAATCGACTGATTGAAATCGCGTTTCCACTTTTTTTCCACCTCGTTCGCTTTCCATTGTAAGTCCATTTGGATATCTCGTTTTCAATACTACCCACCATACAAGCCATCTCTTTCGAGTTCTCGATTTCGTAAATGTAAAAACACCTATGAATATTTATTGAAATGGACACTTTCATCAATACTAATGGGTGCTTTTTTCGTCGTAGTTTTTTTTTTTTTTTTATTTGTTAGAAAGTAATGCGACTGGAAATACTTAGTAGACTCTTAACGTAATAGGCTCGTCACAGTCATGTTCAAAAGCTTACACTTTGCTCAATTTTTGTAAACTTTGTGTAAAAACATATGAGCTTTCCAGAAAAATGTCTCATACGCAGTTTTGAGTGTAAGAAATAACTATCTCCTACGTATCTGATGCACAAATCACGCACTTTACATTACTGTATCTCCAGAACTAACCGTTCGAAAAAAAGGAAAGAATGTGTAGAAAATTTATCGATTTATTGTGCGAAATGTAAATTTTTCTACTAATGTCCCCCATGAGAACGCGTGTAAAACTATGAAACGATGAATTGTAATTTTTTCACCGGTGAATACGAGAACAAATTGCAAACGGTGAAATTTCATATGAATGTAGTTTTATATAAAATAATATTGTAGATTTTGTAGACGAAAATATTCTGTAGATTCTGCTCCATTTTTTTCCAATCGTGATTAAATTGTCCAAAAACTTTGAAGCTGCACAGTGTAAAATTCCAAAAGAATAAACCAACGAGTATAAATGTGAGATAAAAATAGTCCAGAGATTCACGATATGGTTCATGAATGAAATCCTCATCCCTTTTCGAGCTTTTCTCCACGGCAAACCTCCTAAACAAACTGTCGTAAATTTCTCCAGAGACAGAATGGAATAAAAATTTCTCTCTAATTGATTACGCACGCTTTCCGTCTATGAGATTTAACCGCGTGAATATTTATTTTTCTCAAGTATGCCTGACTTTTTGTATTCTTTACGAGACAAAAATGATCTCGGGAACCAGAATTTATAACTGGCAAAAGATTGGGTGGTTATTTTCGTAAAATGATTTTTAAAAATACAAAAGAAAATAAAGATTGATGTTGAGAAATGTACAGTAAGAAACAGTCTATTTTTTTTCCGAAATACGATCAAAAACATTCAACTATATGAAAATCTCTGTTTTTCAAAATCATGATTTTTTTACAAATATAAAATAATTCACTCAAAAATCGAAGTTTTCTGTACTAAAATGATGAGAAAACGAATGAAACATTGATTATTTTACAGATTAATTTGATTGATAAAATTACACTCATAATTGGAGTCTATTTTGTGCGAGCAAATTGTGTTAATACGAGCCACTTTCTCGCCCCGAGCATAAAGCGAATTGAAACAGTGAAATTTATTAATGTGGCGAGTTACTAAATTAATAACTTTAAAATCAAATTAAATATCCCAATATAGGATAATCTTGGGAGACGAACAGATTGAACGACCGACGAAGCTAAATGGATATCGCACATGATAAATATCGATTGGAAATTTCATGTAATGATACACGAGATGATAAAACTTTCTCTGTTATTTTTTTCATCGAAAAATTTATTTGATACTTGATAATTTATAACTCAACAATTACGAGAGACCATTATCATGAAACAACTAAAAATTCTTCCAAAGTTGATTATCGGATTTCAAAGAAGGTACACAAGGGTGGTTGCTATTTGGGTTACAAACGATTTTTTCAATTAACGCCGCAAAATACAATCAAAATGTATCAAAAAGGGTGTGTGCAAAGATTAAAGGCGCCCGCGAAATTTCATCACGTGCCTCGAGGGATAAACATTTTCAAAGTAAAATATGAATTTCCTCGAGTTGTTTACATTTTTTATTTTCGAACTATGTTGGGGGAAAAAAATTGAATCTTGGTACACTTATTGTTCATATTATTACGGTGTATAAAACAGTTTCGATCTTTTAAGTTGTTTATCAAAACGCTTCATGCAGTTTTTAACTGAAAATGAATAAACTATAGAAAAAGATATAGAATAAATGCTTAATCATCAGAAAGTTTAATTAGCGTAGTGAATATTACGGGGTGTAAGGGGAACGCTGTCGAAAAATATTAGGAGGTGACTCATCGGCTTTGTAATTTTCCCATTTCGTTGAAACTACACGAAAAAACAGAAACAGTTAATATCACAGTATGAATCGTAAAAAAACAGGGTACTACATTTCATTTAACAGCAAAACACTGCAGTAATGTAAATTCTGTCCTACAAAAATGATGAATTTTCGTGTGCGAACTGAGATTTTCACAGTTACAGTACGGTTGTATAATTTTACAGTACGGCACGGTAGTGTTTGATTCTTCTATCGACAGTTCGTGAGGTTATCTGTGCACTCTGTGATTTCTACAGTTACACTGCTTTATTTACAGCGTGGTATTGTAAATTAATCGGTGTTTTCAGTAAAAATGATCATTGAACTGTTGAAATTTATTTGGACTACACTGTAATTTGAGCACTTTGTTTCAGTAAATATCGCTGTGTCCAATGCGAACTGTACACCCCTGTATTTTAAACTGTTTCTTTTTTTCCGTGTAGACCCACGTATTTTTAAATTATTTTTGTCGAATAGTGAATTCTTTCCACGAAAAAGTTCGTCAGCATAAGCCTCTAAAGTCATCGCTTTCCGCGATTGAAAAATAATAAAAACCTCAACCCCTTGGGGGGCGCAGTTTCAATTTTTCCGTGTTTCCAGACATTCATTGAAAAAAACTATGTATGATTCAAACAGCGGCCCTGGCTATATTTACTGTTCATTTTTGCACCATATCGCAAGGCATTAAGGGATGAATTTTACATTTTTTTCAAATATAATTAGATATTTTGATTAATTACCTTCGAGTGGAAAAAACAGTGCAGTCAGCTAATGAAGCACAGTTGCAAACTCATTGGTAGTCTTTTTTTATGGAATTGCAAGTTATCGGAATATAATTGGATACTTTTTTTCGAACTACATTATTTGATATTCTAATTAATTAGCCTTCAGTTGAAATCATTGTTGCAGATCGTAAACGAATGTAGAGTTAACTGTTCGACCCACTTTGCACCCGGGAAGTTCCGTCGAACAGAGAGGGTTCTAAATCTTGGCGATAAACCACGACGGCGTGTCCAGCTGCGGAGGGAACTATAAATGTGACTAGTCGTATCCATGGCTCTTGGTGTTTGTTTATCGAGAATAAGGAAGCAAAAGAGAAAGAGGAAGAGAAAGAGAGAGAGAGAGAGAGAGGGGGAGAAAGAAAAGGAAGATTACACTATAGTTCAAAAGTTCGGATTCACTATTATAGATAAACAGCTTATATTGTTTACATAATCTAATAATGTTTGTTTTAATATCCTATGGAAATGGAAAAAAACGTTGAAGATTAGAATCGCGTGAACTTTGACGATCGCTATAAAGCAACAAACCGAACGCGGGCACCTGTGCTTAGCTCTTGGTATCTTTATAGATAAACATAAATAATAATTACATAATATATAATAAAATGACATAATTGTAAAAAGTTAAGGTATATGTTAAAGACTTTTGAAAGACAGTGTAAGGAAAAATGAAGGTGCATATGAATGAGAATCGACACGAGTCGTGTGCGTTGGAATGAGGAAAACTTAGAGGTTGAGGCGCCGCAGGGTGCAATGATGGAGGTAGTACTAAAAGAAGGAAAATGGGACTGGAAGGGAGTAATATACAGTGTTTTCACTATTGCCCAACCTGGACGAAACTCTGTAGAAAGGAATGAGCACGATAGAAATGCAGGAGGCTTCGAGCAGAGGGAGGAAAGGTGAAGCAGGAGTTGTAAATCTCCCGACGACGAGGTTTCCTTCAAGGAACGATCCTTATTCCCTCGAGCGATTTTACACCACTGCGAAATGTTAATCCTCATAGTTGTGAGGTGATGTCGCTTTCTACAGTTCCACATTCGGAGAGAGACAGTCTTGCGAACGTGAGGTAAAGTTAAAGGTAGAGAGAGAGAGAGAGAGAGCGAGAGAGAGAGATAGAGAAAGACATTAACATAGAAAGTTGGAACACGTGTGAGTAGTTGCAATGTATGTACAAGAGAGCTCGATCGATTGTAACCCTTTTGTACCCTTTGCGAAGACAGGTGTAGATTACGAGTCTGAATTTGCATACGACTGACGAGGAGGAAGAATGAGAAAAGGTGGAATTTGTACCGTTGGTTCGATTTGAATTCGAACGTAACTTTGACTACTTTTAAAGAAATGAGGCTTTGGAAACGATTCGCTGGACAGTAGTCGCATTCAAAGCCGTGACGATTGCAATTGTAACGTTTGGTTGGACGTAATGGGGTCAAAAATTCCTTTCGACGGTTAAAGGGCAGATATCGCTCCTGGCAATGTGGCAGAAGGTTTAAACAAACTTCAGTGAGTGAGAAATTCTCCCTCTGTATTTCTCTTCCCCTTCCCCTTTCTCTCTCTCTCTCTCTCTCTCTCTCTTAATTCTCTTTGCCCCAGACTTATTCTCCCATACAATTTCATAATCCTTGCGTATATCCTCAGGCGGCAACGTGGAACGTATACGCGTGCATTTTCGAGTGGTGTTTGTCGGCTACTTGTCCGCCACAATCTAGGACAACGCTGGCTTTGCTCCCACAGTCATTCACAAATTTACTATAACACTGCTGGCACTGCTGCTGCTGCTGCTGCTGCTACTGCTGCTGCTCGACCTTTCTCGCTCCAGGCTTCCGTCACTTTGCGAAACCGCATCGAATCTCCGAGGAGAAGGACAAGCGGACTTTGATCGTTCTACCACACGCGATCTTTACCACGAATTTCACCAAATTCGCACAATTACCTCACGGTGAATAATTCTCGTACACATATCGGACTGTATATTGCAATTTGGATGCAAGCGATACGAGGAAATCGTGAGAAAAAGAACCGACTGAAAATTACAATCAAAATATTCGTTCATTGAAAATGGCAAAAAAAGTTTTACAGTCAAAAATTGTAAGATTCTTCCAATAACAATGATTAATATCCTTCAAACAATAGGAAAGTAAACGAAGCATTAAAAGACCAATTAGAAAATAATGAAATCAAACAAAGTATGAATAAGTAATTGATGCTATATTCAATGGATAAACAAAAATATAAAAAATTCTATTAACTCGTCGTTGACACACGTTCACTTGGCCACTGCATTCACACATTGGGTTAATTTCACCCGCAGAGAACAGATGAAGCCTGGCATTAGCAGCTTGGCATCAGCAGCCCTTTGATCGCATTTTATCGAAAAAACATTAGGAGTTCGTTTCACACATTCCTCAATATGTGCGCATGATAAAATTCACGAAATTTAATATATAATCGTTTGAAAAACTTATTAAAAGCTTTTGCTGTTGAAAAGGTGAACATTTTTCTAAAAAAATTGTAATTTTTTTGTATTTTCAGTATATTTAAGGTCAACAGTCAGAGATGTATTGATGGAAAATCCTATTAAAAAAAATAAAAAATAAAAACAGTGGCCTGACGAAATTTCCATCACAGGTTCATTTCCGAAATGATAAAATCTCGTTGATATTGTTCTGAAAGACCATGGGCAATGCTTGAAAGGAATTCTGGGGTAGGAAGGATGAAAATAAGCCCGGGTCAAAATGACCCAGTGTGTCAACGAAGATTTGAAATAATCTCGTGAAGAAACATAAAATAACAATAAAGTCAATAGAATATAATATAAAATAACAACAACAAAGAAAAGAGCGACGCAATAAAATAAATTAAATGAAGAAAAGGGAAAAAATGGTTAACTGGGTCGAATCGGACCCAGTGACCGCTTAATAAAAGTCAAACAAATAGATTGAAAAGTAAAACAAAAAGTGGGTAGAGTTGTGGGACAGTAGGTCGAGGAGGAACCGATGGAAACGCGAGGCTTTGAGCTTCATTTTTCCCTTTTTTCCGATATCGAAGAGCCCAGGTGCTACTGAACCGCAATAATGAAGGACGAGCGAGAAAAAGAGAGCGAGATATATCTGCCGGCTGGTAACAACGTTTCGAGAGTGTACGTTGTTTGCGTAGTTCGAGGGCATGGGTTTGCCTCAGTAAACCCTACTTCGATACGTTTTTATTATCAGTGTGGACTGGCCAGTTCTCGTTCATGAACATCGAGGTTATGCTATGAGACTTCTTTCCAGATAAATCAATTAACGCATTTTTCTGATGAAGGGAGTTGAAACTATAAAAATGAAAAAAAAATATCAAATCTTTTTTAACAAAAACATCCTTTCCTCGTCTCTCGTGCTCATTAAATTTTGCAAAAATATACTTGGATTCTTTCGCTTGCAAATCACAGGAACAATAAAATGATTTTTTTTTCATTTTTATTTTTTTATTTTTTATTTTTTATTCCTCTTTATTAACATCTTTGGCCTGTTCTCGATTCAAAAAAAGTTATCAATCCATTCGAATTCTTTTTATGTATTACATATAAATATATAAATATGAATTTATGTCAATGTGTAGTTCAAATATCGAGATACATATTAATATATACATTTATATATTTATGTATACTTTCGTATAGTACTAGGAGAATATCGATCGCGTGTCTGCTGGTTGGAAGTCTCGTATATAAAACCTGGAGCATTTTATCCCGTGCGGTCTGTGCGCACTGTCGGTGCCAGGTACTCTCGCTCTCGCAATGCATCTCGGGTGTCAACGGAGAAGCTTTGTCGTTTCATCTATTTCGACGACGTACTACGGAAACTATTTTTTTCTCTCTCTCTCTCTCTCTTTTTCTATCTTCCTTTTTTGGTTGTTTCTTCAACCTCTTGAACGAAGCCTTGTCTAAGCCACCGCTGGCGAGACTCCCAGTGGGCAAATTACTAAGGCAAGGGCGTGCGTTGTCCCGAACAGATGAACACAGCAGAAGGCATAATGCAAAAATAAACAAATCGAGATGGAGTATTGTATTTTTGTGACATTGTTCGTCGAGGTGCTGAGCTTTTAATGGGTCAAGAAACTTTTTTCCTGACTAAAATTCACTGCTATCGATCAGTATTTTGAACTTGAAGACAATAATTCATCCAGTTTTCCTTGGAAAAGTTTCTTGCCCGAAAAGTACAAACAAAAATTAATATTATGAACCCATCCCATCACTATAACTTCACTGTTTCGCTTCATGTTTCAGTGAAACCCCCCTTCCAGAGGGTTGCAAAAAGTATCGTATTTGCGCGAGGGCCAAGGGAAACTTCGGAAAACCCATCAGCCGTATTTTTACAGAGTTTCATGTTGATTAGTACCATAAGGAACTCAGGGACACTGACTTTCATTCAGCGATTGATACGCGAACCGCAGCGCATGGCAAAGGGGTTACCCGATCAAGCATTGACCTCGTCCGAGGCTGCTTAACTTTGGAGATTCGTTAGTACTGGTCTGACATCTATTCTAGGAAATAAATGTCGCTCCTGATGGAGCTAAATGAGATGAAATAATTACAAAAACAAAAAAAGTATTCTCCTTGTTATTGCGCTTGAGTTGTAACGAATAAAAGAAATGATTGCATCTCTTAATACATATTTTAATATATTTTTTCATCCTTTATAACTCATAGGGTAGAGGGTTAACAATATAGTGAGATGTAATCCAGGAAAGGCAGTAGTAACTCGTACTACCGTTAGTAGATCGACAGAGAGACGAGGCAAAGAGGGAGAGGAGGAACTTTGGGATGCACGTCCCCCGGGTTGAATCGATGGAGCGCCCTTCCGCCCTCCGCCTCACTTCACGGCCCCTCTTTCACTCGTCGCTCTTTCTCTCTTTCTTCCTCTGTCTCTGTCTGTCTGTCTCTCTCTCTCTCTCTCTCTCGTGCTCGTTGCCTTGCTGAGCTTTTCTAGCACGAAGGACTCGACATATAGATCCTACAGTCACATGCTGCTATTTCTCCGTCCTGTTTCCTTTTCTCCCAAATAAACGTTTCACTTGTCAATATTATGTACATAAATACGAGAAAATCGACAACTTCCTCATGAATATAAACATCAAGTATTTGATTGCAGAGACTGAAACGTCGCTTGTTGACATTACGAAATATTCTGTTATCGGAGAAACGAAGCTAATTAAATCGCTATTTCTTATATGAATATTCAAATGGTTATTTAATTTCGGCTTAACATTCCTAGAGAATCGTTCATTAAGAAAAATATTAGCACTTGTTTGGTATTCGAATTGTTGATGAATTTGAATAACAACATTTAGTCAACTTCTCTTCATCACGTATGTACGATCATAAACGCGTTACTACATCCACAAAATAGACGTGACGCTAAATTTCTACTGGTCCAAGAGACAAGATAGGCGGTTGCGGTTGTTGCTTTTGAAATTGAGACGAGCAATTACTCTCCTCGTTACTCCAACACGAGACAAGGCAATTCGATCAGTCCTCGGGATGCTCGGTATGTCTTCTACAAAGCTCGCCATCTCTCCGGATTGCCCTGAGATCTAGGTGATTACTTCGAGCATCGTTGTCCTTCTGTATATTATAGTCTTTTTTTTAATTATTCCTTCAAATTCCGTGATAAATCATTCTTTTCTATTGGGTCCTGAAATTCCGAATTCCACTAATTTCGGATTTAAAAATTCCACACTGACGTCTTGAGGTGTCCTCTTAATAAAAATGCATCGATTTTTCAACCGATTGTTCCGATAATATAGAAACATAAAAAATGTACTTTTCAGGATTCCTCCATTGCGTTTCACACCAAAAAAAATTACTGTCGGGGGTTTTTGATCGAAATTCATGAAAATATAAATTTTAAACAAATATCGGAATGAAAATATTGTGTCAGGATTGAAATAAGAAACCACTTTTTTTGCTTTTCGATCAACTCTCCAGCAGAGATTTATCAAAAAGGAGTCCAGCAGGGTATATATTTTCAAAAGCACCATTTCTCAGTGGGCAAAAAAGTAATTAATTCGCATAAACAAACAAAATGGGACTCTTTATCGAATTTCATTGATGAGATTTAAAAAATCATTAAAATTCGCAAGTTTTGTGCTTGCTCAACTGAGAAGATATCTCAATTGTTTTATACGTTAAACATAAAAATATCTACGCTGGTGAATTTTCATTATTTTAAAAACATTGAAATCCGAGTGACGTTTTTAGCGATATCAGTAAAAATAAGCTTTATGATAATAACCAAAGAAATTTGCATACGATAAAAATACATATGTAATTTGAGTATAATTCGGTACTAGGTGAGTTCACTTAAAAGTGGAAATATATTATTCGGGAACCTAGATATATAGTGCGGAATGAAGATCCGCCGAGATCGAGAATTAAGTAACGCCAGTAAAAGATATAGGAATAGTGGGAAGAGAATGTAGAGCCTAGGGTTGAACGAGAAAAGAGGTGGATCTTCAGTTCGATAGTGGAGAAATGGAGAACTCTCGTAAAGAGATTGACTAATGCGTAATTCGAAAGCCATCAAGCACTTGATGTAAAAAGTCTGGGTATTGGATAATATAAAATTCTGAATGAAATTGCTAGGTGAATTTTTGTGCAAAGAACTTCTTTGTTCGGTAGGTTGGAAAGAGCGTATTTTATTCGAGCTCGACCACGGTCTGAATCTTGATTTTTTCTTACTTTTTGCTACTGATTTTTCTTCTTTCGAGATTAAGGAAAAAAAAGGATTTCATGATAAATCATGTGGTTGGCTGTTTATTTTGATTACAGGCAGAAATGAGAGACTCGAGTCGTCGTTGGCTTCAATACTCCGGGAACGATCTCAATGGGACACATATTCGTGGCCAGTTGTCAAGCGGCTTTTTCGAACGAGTATCCGGTCACCAAAAGCTGTGAGTATGAACATAATAAACGCGAAACCTCTTGAAATTGTCGATTTCAGATAAGAAAGAAGAAAGAGAAACATTTCGGGAATATAGGAGTGAATGAAGATAATGGCTCGCGATAAAGAGATTCGAATAGGAAAATATCCTCGAGGAGGTAGAATACGACGATGAGAAAACCGGAAATTCTAGGGTTATACTCGAGCGAGAGTTAGTGTTGGGGGACTCGTAAAATTCGATGGTCCATTAAAACCAGACTCACTTATCGGACTTTATCCGATTGGTAGAGGCTCTTCACGTTGTTATTTTCCAAACTTCCAGATAGAATTATGTTTGAAAAGTGAAAAAGAATCCTGAAAATCGTACGGAAATTAAGTCATGGCGTAACATTTCCAATCTTTCCAGTGAACTTGAATTTGAACATTGCATAAAATTCGTCATTTTTATTATCAGTGTTTCTGCGGATATAACTCTTTGGGGTATTCATGAGACCATTTTACTAATTTGCATGTTTCCATGAGACCTCCCAAGACTCAAATGTGTTTAGTTCTGTTGGTTGGCACAGCTCAAACTTTACATCGTTGTATCTCCGAAACTGAACGATCAACATCCTCGATTTCTCTAAACAAAACTTGTTTATCTATAAATGAAAAAAATCTGTTGAAAAGTTTCCGAGTTATTTCATGAAATGTGAATTTTTCTACTGCTCCCCTGTACTACTCGCATGTAAAAATGTGCAATTATTGATTGCCAATATCTCGATAATGATAATGTGTTCTCAAAATTAATCAAAAACATCTGTAGAAAGACGCTTTGGTGAGATTACATGCAATCTAAAAAATTCTTCAAATTCATATTAAATAATGTAGTAAAGAAAGAAAAATGCGAGAAAGCTTTTTCCAGCCTTTCACAATGGTGTCTTTTCTTGAAAATTTTCGTGCAAATTTCACATATTAAACTTAGCACGTTAAAGTTGACATGTTTTGTGCTAAGAAACGCTAACAACCATGACAAAAAGAGTCAAATAATTGTAGAACGTATAAAATTGTATTATTTATAATCCCATAATATGGTCTCTAGTTTCGTAGAGAATGCTGTTTTATGTCATGATAATGGTTTTATCTCAAAGCTTTCTTGCGCAGTGAATCCTTTGCATTTCTTTGTCTCTTTGACTCGGACATACCTGTGAATAATCTTGTTAAGAGTTTTATCGAGAATAACGAGGGACATAAAAAAAAAGTAGGGTCGATATTAAACGACAGTTATATTGCAGCAAAAGCGAGGGACGATCGAAAATCGATTCTCGTTACGATTATTGAAGTACACTTACGTAGCCTGGATGATAACCCTCCAAGTTTCAGTGCTTTACGATTTCCGAGTTCGCTGATTTATCAGTAATACAGTATCCCGTACCAACAGATTACCTGCTTATCTTGTTTTGGAAACTCTCGATTTACTGGAAATTACAGGTAAACTACTTCCAACAGAATATCCCGGTGATATGTGCAAACACATTCCGCCTCTATACCTCAACTATATTTCCCTCGTTTCACCTAATATATGCTAATTCAGAGAAAACAAATATCCGTTTCTGCTTTACGATAAGAAAGATATATCTACCAATTGCCTCAGGGTTATACATATACAAGTTCATGATTTTCCTTCCAAATCTCTTTTCGACCAAGGGGAGCAACAAAAGATTTTTACCGCTCGATTATAGATTTTCATCCAATTGTATATGTGAATTTATTTTTAATATTAATTATATTTCAACACTCAAATAACCCTAAATTGAAGCTGCTGCTAGAAAATTACGGTGACAATCATTTCGACACAAAATTGCATCGTGTAAGGACTGTGATTTTTTATTTTTCAAATTAACACATTTTGTATTTTGTTCATTTATACATTCATTGAAAATTAATCAATAGGTGTTTGATTTTGGAGAAATATAGATATATATATATATATATAGAAAAAAATGGACAATATAAAAAGTAAAAAGACTTGTTCATTTTTGGTCACCGGTGTAAAATTTAAATAACATTTTTAGACGCCGCTCCTGGCACAGGTAAAGTTTATTTTACAATTTTCATGCTTCTCGAAATTTACTCTTACTTGCGTAATAACGTCAGCACGTCTGTATATTTAAAAAAGTCCAAGAAAAACAGTGGTATTCTCATTAAAATTTTTAGTGCACGTAATTCAAATTTTTCTGACTGTTTCATATGTTTTATTAAAAGCAACGGTGAAAAGTCTTGAGTTACTATATCACTACAGCACACGGGAAATATAATGTACGCGGCACTCGAATTTTTGCACGTGAAAAACGGAATAAAAATCTTTTTACTTGTTTCCGCACGTTTCAACGTATCGTGGTATTTTTTACCATGAATCCAATCATTAAATTCTCTACTGATACCCGATATTTTAAGATTGAGTTCAAATTATTATATATTAACACCATAGTAATAATAATAATAATAATAATAATGAATAAAAAGCTCAAAACTTGTCCAGTTTCCATTCAATTTATTTCATACCCCTATTTATTGTGTGTTCGGAAACTCATACGAAATTGTGAAAACGATCAACAAATTTTATTCCATTCTTTTGTATGACTTAATAAAATTATGAGCGAAAAATCTTCTGATTGGTGACCAGAGTTCTGGACGTTTCATGCAACCGAAAAAAAAACAAACATATTCCAAATGCGTGTCAGTGATTTGAACAACAGTGTCTTGATTTTATTCTTCCCTATTTTTTGTGTACGAGTCATAAAACAAAATGTGACATTTATATTGACTCGATTGTGCTATTATTGTTAAAAAAACAATATAACCATGATGGGCAAAAAATTTCAACTCAATTATAGACAGTATTTTCAAAGAATATCAGTAATGAATATGAAAACTAAGTGTTTTGCAAGTAAGAATCAATTTGTGTCCAGAATTTCATACAAAGAACTTGAACGGTTTGACATTTATTTCACCTCGAGAACGTGTTGTGCCAGAACAGTACTTGACATTTTGTGTCATTACACAGTATTATGTCAGTGAAAACTCAAATTAAACACAGCGAAGTTGTTAAACAATTCCGTATCATTTGAATGATAATATTGGGTGAAAATATTTTTTGAAAAATCAAAAGAAACTTCGGTGTATGGGTTTACATGAAAAAGTACTGGCCACAGAAGCACATATATTCGTATAAATGTACAAGAGAGTGTACACTATAGTTTGAAGAAGCACTAGCTTGTGGAGCACATTGATTTCCGCTCGGGTGCCCTCCAACCTGACGTATAATAAGCGTGGAACACATGCCTCGAAGCTTTCTTGGCGGGTAGTTGCACCGAGTACTCGTGGGGCATTCTTCCTCAGCCCTACAGCTCGTTGCCTCTCGATACTATACCTTCAATCATCCTTTGCCTTTCTCATCGAACTTATGTACTTGACACTGCATATGAGCTTTTTTTCCCTCTTCTTCATATTATAAGAAGCACAGTTACGTATTTTCTTGTACTTATACGATATACAGCACTCTTTTCAAATGATTGCCAAGTACGGAAACATGTTTTTACACTTTTAAAAACTGTACTGCAGTCTCTTTGAACTGATTTTTCCATAGTATTCATTTCATCATATTTTATCGTAATCACATGAGAGGACAATAATAATATGAATAATATTAACCAATATATTTTCATGAAACAATATTTGTTTCGAAAATTTAGTAAATTCATTAATAAACTCGAAGTTTAGTGCACTTTAAATAAAAACTAAGTTGCAAATTCTTTTGCAAAGAAATCTATCCTGCAAACAGATTCATTGGTTAATTTGTCGATTTGCTTTACTTTTATTTTCATCTATAAAAGTATGATAAAAAAGTAATTACAAATATTTTACATTGTCTTCATCAGCGCAAAGGGGAGATTTTATGAAAGTTTAAACACTCCGCATAATTCACCGGAGATTATATACCGGCAGAGTTACTTTTCTGAATAGATGGTATAACGCGTTTGAGGGAATTTTCTTTCGAGATTGCGTGTACCTCGTTATTTCAACGAGAAACTCAAGCGTACCGAGAACGACTTCCGTAACAACTGTCACCAAAGTTTTTACGCGCTTTCAACTTCTCTAAGCTTCGAACGTTTTCAATAAAAATTCTCTCGTAATCTCTTCCTTGTTTGCCTGTATATATAAGAATAATAAACTGTCGAATATCTTTCATTTTATATCAACATATTCATGTATTCACTGACGAGCAAGGAAATTTAATATTCAGAAGCTTTAGACATAACTTTTTTATTTTCACTTACATTAATAACATTTGAATTATTAACTCAATTTAATTATAGTCAACAAATGATCAATAAAATTGCTAAATTCAATGCACACAGCTGATTATATTCACAGCTGAGGCTGAACCCACTTCATCACGATGAAATCTCGTAATATTGATGTCAATTCAAGTCTCATTTTTGTTCAGTGTTGCACGAAAAATAAAAGATCCAAGTTTTTCAAAATGCAGTTAACAGGGTATAGGGAGGACGAGATTCTGAGTGATTGGCAGCAGATTGAAAAGTCCCCAGTAAATCCTCGTATTTTTCCTATAATATATATATATAAATATTAAATACGATACCATATAAATATAGCTCTATATATATATATATATATAACTGGTCTCGTTCGAACGTTCTCGTTGCACTTTCTACCTCGATTTCTCGTTGGTTTCGAGAAGCTTTAAGGCGTCTGCTTCCGAGGAATAAGAGAGTCATGAGAAATTGTATGTTAGGAAAGCTTTCCTCCAACATTCCGTTCCCATATATATACCACAAATGTTATGTCGATTCGTATACGAGAAATATTTCCTGCGGATGGATTCACCCAGCGCCTCACAAAAGATCCGAGAACGAATGCCGAATGACTTTACGCGATATCGCCGGTAGCTCCTTTCGATCGAGTCTATGGACGCGATGATAATATGAGCCGCAGCTACGACTATATTCACGAATATTTCAAAATTTACTCATCGTGCATTTACGTTCGAAGAGAAACATCGCTTTTTATTCGATTTATTACGGGACATCACTGCACCATCTGATTTTTGTCTAACATCACGTCTCTCAAACTGCTGTTTACTCGCACTGTGTGTCTTGACATATAACTATATATTTCACGTAGTTTTTTATTTGTCATTTTTTCAATGTTTCCATTCGTCTGACATTTATTTTTGATTTTTTTTTTTTACTTGATTTGAAGCTCAATACGCTTTCACAAGATAAGGAATTTTTTGAACGAATTGTGGCTTCCGGCTGATAAGGATTTTTTTTTATACAAACCTCGAGTGAAGTTGTTTGGCCAAAAAAGGCAGAAATTATCTCTTTTTTTTATGTGCTCGTCATTACGTTCAAGACTAGCCGAAATATTGTCCGAAGTGTACATAATTTTCAGTATATTTTAACTTCGGTGGATTGGAGCATTTTGATTTTGACATATTTTTTTCATAGTGGCTTCAAAAAATATAATGGAAAGCGATGTTTTATGTTCGTTGCTACTAGATTCGATTTTACAAGCTGCTGTAATCTTGTCCTCATTACAACATTTTTTGCTCTCATTTTTTTGTTCATATTTCCATTTTTTACTTTTATTTTTATTAATTTTTTTATTCCAGGCTACAATGATCCATTTCAGTCACTCGTATCTCTTCTGTAACAGAGGCTTGAGGCCGGTGTAGTAGCCAGGGCACATCCAAGTACACAGTGAATACAGATGCGTATAATCGTTTATATAAGCTCTATTAGATCCTTTTTACGTCACTCGGAGAGTCAGTCTTTTTTTTTTTTAGAAGTAGTCATGCGAAAGTCGATTAACGTGGTCGGTGTATTTTTATCGGTGCTTGGATGCTCTCATTAAACTGTTACGGTCCAAGCTGGTGTTGCATCCGGCCATTCGTGTTTTATCGTCAAGGTCCACTATAATATTTTTCAATAGTAGATTTAAAAATCATCAAAATTCTTCAGCAAACACATCTCGACCGATGAACATTAACGAAATGTATAAAAATCGAAATAAATAAAACGTTTTAATGTTTAAATGGCTATAAGTGCAAAGCTCATTAAAGAACTACGAAATTATACTTTGTATTACGAACAAAACAGCCTTCGGATGTTCGGATGTTGCAATAAGAAGTACCAAAGCGAGCTTTTTCTTGTATTAGTAGAACACTGAAGAACTTTGTACTGTATAGAGCTCATACCTCGGTATGTTCTTCGTATCAAATTGAATTTCCCCAACCTGTCTCACGCTCTATTTCGCTATTTTCTCGGTGCACATACACACATATACACACCAGTCCTCGGCTTTTTCTCCTCGTCAGAAAGTGCTGACGGTATGAGCGAGGAAAATTTTCAAATTGGTTTTGGCATCCACACCGAGTCTGCCTTCCGTGTCAGCCTCCCCCCTCCTCTTTCTATCGTTCTCCGTTACCTTTCTCTCTCTCTTTGCGTTGCATCGTGGTTGTACAACTGCATTTATAGAATGTTATATGTCTGTCTAGATTGGACGTCGAAAAAAGAGTGTACAAAGCGAGAAACACGAAACTAACAACTTTACGACACAACTGTATACTGTTCTATGTAGTAAAACTAGTGTATTTAGAGTTCGACAACTCACAGAGATAAAGAGTGTTGGAAGAGAAACTTTTTCGTCGATGTAGGAATGATTTTTGAATGAAGAAAAAATCATCAATGATTACCAACCGATCGTTGGGAACAATAGTATTTCATTAGTAATGAGATTTTTTTTGCAGCGATCATGACATTTGGATTACTATAACGACTGATTATTAGAATAATATTATTGCACTCAATTCAATAATATATTAAAGTATTTTTTAAATGATAAAATGAGTTGATGGAAGTGAAAAAAATTGTTCTTCGATAATTATATTGATGTTGTAAAAATATTATTTTTTCGCTACTACCATAATAATGTCAGGTAATTGTCAATACAGACAAGTTTACAAGAGAATGGCACCAATGGTTCATTTAAACTTTCCGCGTGTTAAGTGCCCGGCAACCATCGGCGTGATGGTCCCATTGGGCAGAAGAGTAGCAAAGAACGAAAAAAATAAAGATCAAGAAAAAAAAAAAACACGGAAAAGCTCTTTAGACTCGAGGGAAAAAGTATCGCGATGCACTCTCTTATCGATCTTCGTCAGTACGAGGGGGCGAAAAGCAAATGGTGGTCGTAGAGACTTATACGAAGCGGAGAAAAGTTTAACTACACGGTAATGTTTTTCTGGAAGATCTATGGGGTGGGGAAAAGAAGTCTTACGAAGATTGCGTCAGCTGATGATAAATACATTTTTTTTTTAACAAATTTCATAAACTAATTGTTTTAACCGTTTTGTCATTTGGGTTTCAACACCTTTTGGAGTTGAAACTCCAAAACGTCTCTTCTTATCGCTTTCGAATATATAGTCAATTTAACGGGTTTTCAATTAACATGAAATATTAATTGCTCCCAGTTAGACATTGAGACTTCGTGATAGGATTTTCTACGGTATTTTGATGCTTCCCCGTCGATGTATATGAATTACAACATCGCTCGATAATGCCTGGGAGCGTTCAAAACATCAAAATTCGCTAGCACAGAATTAATCCATCGTGTACGGTCTAGCACGCAGCATATTCATAGAGCGATTTCACAGTAGCCAGTCCGAATTGTACGCCCAATTCACAGTGTACCTGTTCGCAATCTCGGACCAACTATACCATATTTTGTAACGATCATTATTGTGCAGCTGTTGTTTGATGCGAAACTATATTATGTATTTCTCTATCTCTATTTTTCCTCGTATTACCATTTTTGGAAATCGTAATCGGAGTGACAATGTAGATTTTAGTTACAATTTTTTTTTTTTTCAATTTGTCATCCCGTCCACTGAAGTCTGCAAAATCCATGTTAACTGACTGAATAGACGATTTTTCTTCTCAGTGAATATTTGAAAAAAAAAAAAAAAAACATCAAATCAATACGATGTTCACGTTCAATTATTCGATTAACATGATTTATTCTTAATGTCGTAACTAATATAACGGTCGGAATCAACAGTGAGATTCCTGAAGATATTAATAGTGACGACAATGCCATCACTCATAAAATCCCTTAAATTACTAATCGTTCTAATCCATTGGTGCACGAAATCACGTCGTGATTAGTATCATTAGTGTTCTTACCATTAGCAATTTCAGTCAAGAGAAATACCTTAGTAAACGGATTGGAAGTGAATGAGGTTGGCTAACGAATCTGCGATAGCCGTTTATGAAGGAAGTGCCAAAGGCTAGGAGCTCTAAGAGGCCACGATCGACACGCTCGCAACCTAATTATTTTGGTGTTTCCCTTTCTCTGACCACTGATTTATCGCTGGATTATATTGTTCGGTGAGGAATGCATTTCTTTTTTTACTCAGTCATAGTGAATCGTTAAGATCGATCGTCTTTTCTTCCAGCTGTTGGGTGTTTTGGTGGCTTTTTTTGTGCAGAGAGCGATCAAAAGGACATTTGCATATTTCGTAGAAAAAGACAGGAAAGAATTTGGATTATCTACCAAGTTTAACGTTGTGGATTCAATAAAAATGTATTCGTATTTTTGTTGTATTAAGATTATTTATTATTAATTTTAATAGTAACATAACGTTAGAGGAAATTCCATGCATAGTTTTTTTCGCTGATTTTTGATTTCTTGTTAATTTATCTTGCATCGTTCGATATTTTGATGACTGCTTTTTGATTTATGTGTAGATTTAAGCAGCCAATTAGATTCTATCAACGAACTGAATGAGCAATAAATTATCAATTTTTTTTTGGACGTAAATTGATGAGTCCAGTTGTGCAAACTTTTGAGATTCAAGAGTACGGTCATTGACCTCCGAATTAGCCTATTTATTTAAGGGATACGAATCGCGACCATTGCTAGCTCAAGTGGTTCTTCTCTCGTCTGGAAAGTATACAGAGATAATATCCCCTGGGAATCGTTCGGTATGATTTATCGGCGTTCTTCGTCACCGTCAACATAATCAAATTACGAACTTTTATCGAGATTATTCGATGTCGAAGCAGAGGATAAAAAATCAACGAATTTATTTTCAATCCCCAGACCTTTCCTTACGACCAGAACCAGTTCGCATTTTTTTTTTTTTTTTTTTTCATGCGCGTTCAACATCCCCGTAACTACTTTCTAAATACGAAGGGTCAAGAAATCAACGTGTTTCGATCGATCTTTCGTTTTTTGTTTTGCCAGAAGTTCTTAGTAAAGGCTCTATTTTCTTGACTTTTAGCCCCTTATGCTTTGTCCTTAATACGCTTTTTATCTCGGGAATGAGGTGAAGAGGAAAGGGGACTGGGCAAGAGGAAAGGGAGTTCGGGTACGTAAGTCGATTACGTACGGTCGACCTCATTTGGAGAATTTCCCCGTAAAAGCTGAAATTGGCCGTGCCATGCCACGAGACTCGCGTTTCTTTGCCTTCTTCATCGGAAACCAGGACTTTTCGCTCTCTTTTCACCCTCGCCAACCGTGTATTATTCTCGACTTTTTTCCTGTTTCATGGTGTGCTCGAACGGGCTGCAAAGGCGCCGAGAAATCTTCCCTCCTCGCAAGTCCTCACGTTCTACAATTGCAGACACTGAGGTTTCGACGAGAATGAAACGTGCTCAGTAGCAAGTTTCGCCTCCACTCCGTGTGTTCCCAATGGAATGCTGTTTTTTCACTCTTTTTTTTCCTTCGTTCTCTTCATGATGCTGGTTGTAGCTCTTTATTTTTTTATTTTTTTCTTATAGATTATACCTACTTTTTTTACGATGGTGTAAAAACATAAGAGAGTAGATAAATTTCTTTCTTTTCTACGGCTTCGTATAGATTTTAGAAACTCGTATAATTTTATGTCCGTCCGTCCTTCAGAGGGCCACTTACAGTTCTTTTTTTTTTTTTTTTGTATTCAGATAAAATTTCTGACTGTATTCAATGAACCAAAAAACGGACGTGATAAGAAAAACAAAAAATATATCAATATATTTGGACCCCTTCACTTTCAAGGCGACCAATAAAACATTGTGCTCGGCCCTGATGTAGAATGAGTGACGTTAAAAAATACAGAATATCAATTAATTGCTTAATTTGTGTTACACTTGTACACTATCATTTGATAAACGAACAATTCGACGTTCTCATATATTAATCGAGCCTTTACAAAGAACAATCCGTATTTTCTAAGCCATTTTAAGGGGTTACATGCACGGAAAGAAATAAAGGTTAAAAATTACCGTTATAGAATAGAGACAGGGATGACCTTCAGAGTTGGGCTATTTTTACTGTCCAGAAAGTGAATTTTCATGAAAATAAAATAAAATTTATTGTTAATACGAGAAATTTTATTTTATTTTCATAAAAATTTACATTCTGCACGTTACAAATTGCCGAACATTCAAGGTCATCCTCCGTTTTTATTCTGTAACTGTAATGCTTCAGTTTTAGTTCTTTCCATTCGCATTTGTTAGAGGCAAAAGTAAAAAAAAAAAAAATAACGTTGATTTTCTATATTCATTTCGAGTGGTTAGGAATAATCGTGAACGCCAAAATTTATGAGGATTAGCTCACACTTGACGACGTTTTTTTTTTTTACGATTTAGTTGTTTTTGAGTTTAGTTAATTTTCATTTAGAACTGGAAATAATCGGAGTCTCAACTGTGATCTGAGAATGAAAAGCACTCGGACTACCTGACATCTGTTAGCAATATTTCATCGAGAAACAAAATATCCCAAGAACTGATTCACGTTCGTTTGGCGCCACGCCAAACGACCAAGCATCGCAAATTTCAATCCTCTCTATCCTCTTTCCCTTTCGGTTTTCTCTCCTCCTCAAATTGCCTGCCGGATCAGTTTTGTTGTTTGATTATTTTCACTTATCTCGTTTTGTTTCTTTTTTCTGACGTTTACGTACGAATAATAATCCTGAATCCGATATTTCAGTAATTATTGTAACTCGATAATGATTGAGTAATCATTATTGCAAATGAGCACCATTCCATTTCGTTTATGGTTAAATTACATGTTAGCATCTGTTTATGTTTGTTATCGAAATGAACTTAACGTATTTCGTGTAATTAGACAGGAAGTTTCAATTGTTTTCGAAATTATAGATTCCGCCGAACGAGGCTAATTACAGATGAGCAAATTGGGAAAAAAAAAAAAACAAACAAACAAACTGCTTTTATTGAAAGGGATCAATAATTATGGAGTTTTTATAACATTGAACAATTGTTTTAGTGAAAATAAACAGTTATTAATGGACACTTTTTTGTTGGCGTCGATTCTGCATTTCTATTTTCTTTTCGAATGTTGGAACGATCTCAACTCGGAAGTCAAGATCAAGCGAGTAGGAATATAAATTGTAGGGAAACGTATAAGAATAATAATAGATTAAACATTAAAATACATCGGAGTTAATGGACAATCCAGAGTGGTGTCATTTTCTCGTTCAGGCGAGTGAGATGAGCTTTTGAAATTTGTTTTTTTTTTTTTTTTTTTTTTTTCAAGTCTCTTCGACGATCTGGGAAGATCCGGAGTCTGATACACGGTGGTTCGTGCCAAAATCCATCTGTATATCGTACATGCTTTTGTTGCTGTTGTCACGTACTAGAATGGCACAAAAAATGGCGGCTATCCATGAAAAACCGCCAAAGAGCCACATAGTCTTCGGTATTCCAAGGGTTGTCGCCATTTTTCCAAAGGTCAATGTCGCTAGTAGGGACAATAACCAATTGAGAAAAGCTCCGCTCGTGGCTCCCGTTAATCTTATCTCCATAGGAAACGTATCGGCCAACAGCGACCACGATAACGGTCCAACCCCAAGATTAAACGCCATGAAGAAGAGGCTTATCCAGGTTGGTGGCATCCACCCATAAGTATCGTCCCACAGCTCCGGGTCGCTGTCCCTCACGCTAAAATACCAGCCTCAATAATCCCATTCCCCCCACCCCAAGGTCATTCGAAGCACGAAAACATATTGTTTCTAAATATAAGCCAACATTTTTATCAAATGAATATTGTTTCCATTGTGTTTTCAACCTTTCAGCGGTCGTGGTATCAACCTTTTTCTCGTACATCTATGAAAATCGTGACGGCTCGAATCTTGTGACTACTTCGCGCCTTAAGCTTGTCTAGTTTTTTTTTTTTTTTTTTTTTTTTTCATTGAAATTTCGTTACAAGTAGTTATTGCTTGTTTAAAAACGCATGCAGATCTAAAATTGTTTTATTGAAAAATACCTCGCATAGTTCCTCATCACTGTTTGAGTAAATCGTATCAGAATCAAACAAATTTTTTTTATATTTCACAAAGAGGCGTCATGTTGAGAAATTTTATTATCCATTTTTTGTATGTATGTGTCATCCTTCTGTACCAAATTTTGAATCAATCGGTCAACTGGTTGTTGAAATATTTTAGAAAAAAAACCTCTTTGATGTTGCTTTTCAGTTTATTCTTTCCCACAAAAGATTTTGCACGTGTTTTCAAAGAATCAATAAATATGGATACAAAACTTCAGAAAAAAAACTCGAACTGTTTCACATTCATTGTATCATGAAAGTGTTCTCCGAAAACAGAATTCTCAATAACAAAACGGCCTCAAATTTATTCTTTTGTACGTTAAAAAGGTTGAAAATTTAAAAAATGTTTTTTTTTTTTTTTTTTAACAAAAAATTCATTCTTTATTAGTTTTCAGTAACCATTTGAGGTGTAAGTTGCGCCCCGCTGATAGGTTAATTTATATAATTTTCTCCGTATACTATTGAAAATGATATTTGATTATTTAAACTCCATAGCTTACCGAGTAGAATGAGAAAAAGTCCTGTTGATGCAGCAGATATGGTCAAAAGTATTCTTCTGCCAATTCGATCAACTGCAAAGGTGCATAAAAGGCACGACAAAATTTGCACTGCTCCAACAATGAGGGTAAGTTCCTCGCCACTCAGATTGCCCGAGCCACCGTTATTGAAAATGACCAGGGCGTAAAAAATCATGGTATTTATGCCACTCAACTGTTGGGCTATTATAACACCGTGACAAACGACAATGGCTAACAACACATTTCGATTCTTCAACATTCCAGCAATTGCCTATTGGAAAATTTTGTTTTACATCTTTTAATTATTAATACTTTGAGGTTCCGCTTTTATAAAAATAAATTTTAAAAGATCTGTAAAATTGATATTTCATTAGTTAATTCTTGATAAATTATTTATTAGTTTTTTTATTATTATTATTTATCAGTTAGTTCACTGAGAAAACAAATTTGTTGAATCATTGAAAATTTTGTTGAGTCGACTAAATCCGGCGTACACGGGCTGTCAAGTGAGCGGTGCAGTAGAATGAATTGAATGGAATAGAATCAACTAATTAATTAGTGTACCGAATTGTTAATTTTATCAATTTAAAAAATATTTAGTTACTCAGACTAATTTGAAGTCATTTGGAAATTTTGACCATTTTCTTTTCTCAGTGTTTTATTATTAGATAAATTTAAAGAAAATTAGTAAAAATGACGGAAAAGCTTACTTTGAATCCATGTCGTCGCATCTTGACCAATTTTTCAAATTCATCAAGTTCGTCCTGGTACTTATAGTCTTCACCTCTGTACCATCTCAAGGATCTTAAGGCTGCGTTCATATTGCCTTTTTTCGCATGATAGAGTGGACTCTCAGGAAGAAAATTGACCAGAGCTATGGGCGCACAGGCAACTGCGCAAATTAGACTGTACCTCCAAATTGCATCACGTTCTTCAAGCCCGTAAGCGACCAGGAATGCGTACATGATTCCAAAATTGATGAATAGTTGAAAAAAAGTCAAAAGACGGCAACGGATTTGTTTGTCGGCTATTTCCGCGATGTAGAGAGGCGCCACGATGCAAAACATTCCACTTACAATCCCACAAATCGTTCTTCCAATTATGAGAAACAAGACCTAACATTTATTTAATTGGCTTCGATTATTACGGATTTCAATTCAGCTTATTGTTCATTTAGCAGTTTTATTATGAAATATTCATTTATTAGTTTAAAAAAATGTTTGAATTAGCTGTTCCCTTGTACATTTTGAATTAAACAGAATATGCAATGTAACCTTTTGATCGGCGAAGCATATGAACGCCCATCCAATCATATTGATGGGGATGCTGATGAACATAGTCCCGGTACGACTGATGAATTTCAGGATCCAAGGAATTAATACTACTCCCACGCAAGCACCTGCATTAACGATACCCCCAACCAATCCTATTTCGATCGCGGTAGCTTTAAGAACGTTTCGGAGAACATCCCCAGCGCTCGAATTCCAAGCGAGGGATACGCCCAGAGAGAAACCACCAAGAGATGCTGCTGAAAATTGACAATATTTGTATCTCAACATTATCCAGTCATACGATCAATTTGACGAATTTATTATTTGCGGAAAGGACGAAAATGTCGGGAGGTCTTGCGCAGTCGACAAGAAATAAAATACGTTTTTCACGATTTTTCGTTCCAATGACATTTTGAAAGCTTATTTAAACAATATTTCGAAAAGAATTGCATCTTGAACGAAAGATTTTTCGAAATTTTGTACAGAATTGATATTCATATTTGGTTTTTTAGAAAACTATACACATGTAAATAAGTTGCTTCGTCACTTTACTCATCGATTGTGAACGTAAATGTTTGAGGAGAACCTTTCCATTCCGTAACTGGCCCTGACTCGGAATTTTAACTCTGGAAAGCATTTCGTCAACTTTCTTCAGCTGATTTTATACCTCGCAAAAGATATTTGACAGATGTGAAAGTTAAATGAAATGACGACTGGTGGAATCGACGTTTTTTAACCTAATTAATTCCCACACCAAAACGAAAAATCCCATATAATAATGTATGTACCGACCTACCAGGGCTCCGATATACTGATTGATTCTCTTGGGATTGGGATTCCCGAGGACGGGAACTCCAGTGACCGAGACAGATGCCATTCCCGTCAATTTGTTGGTTGACAGGAAGGGGAGAATAATTTTCTCGTTGGTTGCCTCCTTCGCCACGACGTTTTCTTTTCTTTTTCGGGATAACGAATCACAATTTGTGTGGATGATTTAGAAGTGTAAATTCTTTTACACGAATATGTAGTTCGTTAACAAAAGTCAAGCGTTACTTATCGCGTACTTGGCTGTATAACGTCGCGCGTATCGATAACCACAGTCGCGGAAAATCAATCTATGTGGTTGTTCGTGTGTGCAAACGCAGCAGCCGACAACATCAGCTCGTTGCACACGCTCAAAACCACGCGCAACTGTTTTGTCAAACAAAATGTTCCCTCTCGCTCCTCGTTCCTCCTGCTCAATCGTTCGTCATGCGAGCCCGTTTGCTATATACGCTCTTTTTTTAGTCATTTGTATTCGTCCGATCGGCACAAAAAGCCGATTTATATTCCGCCCATCCACGTGGAATACCCAATATTGGAGTATAAAACAACAAAAATTCCAGAAAGGCAGAGAGACAAATGAACCTGCGATTTTTATTGATAAAGAAAGAAAGATTAATTGGGAACGAGTGAAGCACAAAATGGCGTATATTACCTCTTTTTTTTTTTTTTTTACATATATATTTCACTCGTCAACGTTTGGACTTAGCCAATGGATCGTCCGTCCAAATAAAATGCCCCAAACGGCATGTGGCATTCTTTTCAAATGTAAAAAAAGTACCAAAAATAGATCAAAATTACGACCGTATTGTTGTTTCGAAATCTGTTTTCGACGGACATTTTCAAGATCGAATATAAGTTTGAAACTATTTTGGGTTTTTTTTTGCTGAAATTTTGTACAAATGTTTTTCGCATTTTTTAAGAATACTCACACACTTTTTTGAAAAATAGAAATAATGGTAAACAACGTCGATGAGATTTGTTTCCAAAATTTGCTCTTTAAAATTGTAAAAAAATCATGCATTTTTGAAAAATTTCAAAATCATAGTTTTCCCATATGGAATTTGGCCTTAAAATGAGAATTTCGTTCTCGAATAATCCAGTTGAGCAAGACCGATCGATTTACACTCTTTGCGTGACTTGAGCATCTACTCTGAAAAATAACATGAAGTCTTAGTACAAAAAAGAAAAAAGGTTGAGCGTGTTATTGGTCTGCAAGGGAAAAGAACGAGGTTACATCACGAGGCAGGTGCCATGGTCAAGTTCCCCCCTCCTTTTTTCTGTCGAGTGTTTATGTTGCTCTAATGTGCACTTAATCTTTGCGTCGCGACTTGCACGCAATTATTCACTTCCAATATTCTTTTCAATTACTTGTTTCATTTTTTTTTTAACTTAAAGATTTAAGTTAGTAAAATATTTCGGAATTTAGTGAAAAAAGTTAAGAATAATTTAAAAAAAAAAAAAAAAAATGATAATATAATGCTAATGAATGGTAATTAAATGGTATAAATTCGCATCATGGTTGTCGAGACTTTCTAATGTCAGCAGCGTTCGCTTTTATGAGACATCGAATAATGGAACACGAGTGTCTTCAATAATTTCCGATACAGCGTGTTCTCTTGATATCTCATCGTGTTCTTATTTATTTCTCTTCTTTGACACGGAAACAGAAAAATATATTTACTTTTTTATTATTCGCTTTTCAAAGATAGTCAAGGAATATTTTCTATCGTCAATCTCGTTCCAAACTTCTTGCTTTTTTTTTGTCTACTTCTTCTCATCATCGTGTTCACGTATACATTAGAGGATGTTTTTTTTTGTCATAATTTATCGACGAACATATCCACTCCATCAAGTATTGGAGTATAATGGGGAATTTGTGAAGGAAAACGAGAATTGAGAAACGATTGAGAAATAGCTGAATATTTCTTTAAATACTTTCAGGGCGAATGTTGAGACGACGATGGAAAAGCTAAACGAGAATATATTGAAACAAAAAAAAAAGAAAAGTTTCGTCTCGATAGTCTTCTTATTTTATGGTCGCGAGGCTTGTACTTTTGTGCACAATCCTCTCAATGGTCCAGAGTGTTGGACAAATTGTACGTGCGTGTACGTGTGCGTATGAGTGTCGCTCAGAGAAAGAGAAAAGCAGAGGAAAAAAGAAAGAAAAAACAGCAAAGAGATTTGGGCAAAAAGCGACAGCTGCAAATGCTCAGGAGATTTAGTGACGCGGCTGTTTCTCGCCCACGTTATTGAAGCACAATCCGTTTTCAAAAACATCGATGTTCGTGCGTCTTTAGTGATTCGCGTGTGTCTCCACTTCTCGTCGTTGTACGTCGTCGTTTCATATTATCTCACCTCCGTTTTTGAATATCTGTCCTCTTAGCCTCCCTCCAATTTATATTTTGCTGTGTTTCTATACTCGCTTCAACCATTTTTTCCCCCCTGTTTCGCGGACCCTCACGAAACGCGTTAAGAGTTTTCGTCACTGGCGTCGACGGCTACGACATCCTCGACTATATTTATCGAATCATCTCGAAATAACTTCGCCTCATACATATGTATATAAATAAGCATCATATAATCAAAATATTTTTTCATATCGACATTATTTACCAAATTCCTAAGGCCAAAAACGTAGCTTTAGGGAAAAAAAGAACTTACCCAAAAAGATCGAGAGCTCGTGACTAGATTATTTGTCATCTGGCTGCATGTTACGATTTTCCTCAAGAATAACACAGAAAAATAAACAGCTCAGTAACTGTTCCTTAACGTGTCGTGAAAAAACAAAAAAACAAAAAAAAACAAAAAATCTCGGGTGTGGGGCTGAACAATTTTTGTAGAAAATTAAATTCCCTACAAAAGAAATCCTTACAGCCAAATACTTCAGATCGACGGTTCAACAGTTACAGCCGTTTAAAGTTGAACCCAATATTATGAAAGCGCGTTCAGATGGTATCCAAGTTATATTATTATAACTTAAATTTCAAAAAAACTTGTCATTTAATATTGTGCGGAGAATTTCCCGCTCTAATAATATTTTTTCTGATTGCTCCAAGAGTACAATAATTCAGATTTTTCGAATGACCCTAATATATCGATATAATAATATTTATATATACATTTGTATACCATTTCATGAGGCAGCTCCCAACGACCTTTTTCAACCGTAATAAGTCATCATGATAAAAAATAAATAAAAAAATACACATTTCTTCGTTTTCTTTCGATGGTTTTTGTAGATTTTTTCCTCCAATGAATAACAGAAATATATTTTTTTAACCGATTCACTAGACCTTGCAAAAATATATATATATATATTGCTATAATTATTATTGTAATTCTAGTATCTCAGATATTTGCGAAAATGAAAGAGAGAAATAATAGGAAAAATGTTATTTTTATCGGGTTTTGGAGTCTCCTGAATGGTGGTTCGTGTATAATAACGTAATTCTGAGACTGAGTACTTTTCAGACAACGTCAGCTCCGACCTTGCATTATTCAACATAAATACTGATCGTAAAGTACGTGAAATATATAGACACCCTGATCCCTTTTGACCTCTTACTCTCTTCCTCTTATCATAGTCCGTAGAGCTTGTATTTACCGTACATGGTAAGCTTAAAAAGCATTCTGGAATATTTATCAGAACGTCGAAGTAGTCTCTTTTCTTCCAACATCGTATTGCATTTCGAGCAAACTTACCAGCCTCAATGATCGATAAAATCGATCGATCTTTTTTTTTAACGATCCTCGCTTCGAACTCTGGCTCCACTACCCGGAAGTCTACTGCACTTTACAAGTCCATAAACGATCGAGTTCTCATCTTACTTACTCAGGGGATAAGTCGCGGGATCTTTATTACCGATTATTCCTTAATCAAGCTTTTACGTTCATTTGCAATCTGAGAAAAAATTTACGGTAGAATCTTTTTAAGGTATGCTTTTCGCGAAGGGCTCTTTCCTTTAGACGCGTAAACAGGCCTGGATTTGAAAAAAAAAAAAAAAAAATGCCATATCCAATTATGTGTCCTTATGGTAAACAAAAATCAAATGAATTCAAAATAAAAAAATTAGTAAGTAATGAATTGTTATTAAATAATAAAACCAATGAAAATACTTATAAAGTGCAGATCAGTAACTTTGATAACAACATGGATTGATTCGTAACGTTAAAAAAGAACCTTCGCATTAAAAAAATTTATGAAATTTGTAAAAAAAAAAAAATAATTTCTTGAAAATCAAGCGTCATCGCAAACATTTTAGTTGAACATCCAGTGACTTCCTGTTTTTATTGTTTCTACGGAATCTTTGGAGTCTTTTTCATTCATTGGACCGTTTATATTAAACATCGAGTATAATTATTTTCTACATGGATTTTCAAACACAATTGTGCGCGGCAGGTTTTCAAAGTTGTATTATTTTGACGAAAGTTTGGTAACGTAATTTAATGTTTCTTTTTTTTTCAGTAAAACGCAATATATTTTGACATAATGGTACAATGAGATTTTTTATTTGTCAAATATTCGACCTCATGAAAGAAATACCTTAATTCCATAGTACACTCGGATCTCTATTATCGTAACAGCGGTAGGATCGGTTCCGTATCGCACTTACAGTTATAGAACATTGCGCACGCTTCGTTTTTGCCTATTTGCGCACTTTTGGTGAATTCGGATTGGGCCGGGGGCTTCCTCCACTCAGCGGAGTCCGATCGATATTCAGTGCAGCGTAAGGGACATTACGTTCATGGAGGTTACGAAAATAGAGATCCAAGTGTATTTATATTTGTTGATCAACAATACTTTTCAAAGTAGCTGTTATTTATGGAATCTTCATTATTTTCTTGACCCTTGGAAGTACATTATTAAATTATGGAAATCGAAGAAAGATGATAAAAAAGTATAACTCAATTGTGCTCTTGATCGCTCTTCCAATTGTCAATAACCAATGGTGCCACTAATTACATTACTTCCAGATGGCACGTCCGAGCTAATTGCAGTTCAAGGTTGTGGAAGACGATATAGCTGGTCTGTAATGTTCCATGAGCCTCCACTAATGCTCGTTAACCATAATCCGAAGGCATTTGGGTCTTTCGGGCTGTGGATTGCTTTCGTAGAAAAAAAAAACTGTTGAAAATTCTTCTCACCTAAAACTGATTTATACTTTTGCTCAACCGAGCTTTACTCAGCTTTGTTTATATCCTCAGGCCCGATGTCAGTTTTGAAGTAAAGATAAAGCCCATTTTTTCAAGTATTAAATCATTCAGATTATCATTATTATTATTTTCCTAATGATTCTCCAACTTTTTGTAAGGACACGAGATGAAAGCTTCATATAGGAGAAAAAAAGGATTTTGCGAGTAGAAGTTTGGTTGAACGTTTATTCGGCGGATTCCCTCTGTCCGCTTGAGCAACGAAAGCCAATTGGTGAGTTCACTCGCATTTGGGTTTCCGAAAATTCATTTCTTTTTTTCGGTTTTTTTATGTGTTGTTTTTTAATTTTACTTCTTCTTAGTCGGTGAGATAGTCAAGAGAAGAAGCGGGAATATGTATTTGGAGAAAAGTGTAGAAAGGACGAGGGCACACGAGATAGAGGGAAAAAAAAGAAAGATGAAACGAGTTCGGAGGAACACATTGGAAGACTGTGGCCTTCCGAAGGTTTCTTCGAGCCCTCGAGACTGCTAATGGCATCGTGTCTGCTTCGCCACTGCTTTCCTGGTAAAGAAAAAGCCTCGGTTCTCAAGCCAGACCCTTTTCATTACAAAAGGGACGCCCGCAGGCGCCCTTCGGTCATATACAAGACTTAAAGCACACATATATAACGCATACATGTATATATATTTATATATACATGTATAATATAGATGTATGTGTATATAAACTTATATATTAGGTATAACATGTGCAATATACGACATAACCTTAAACCTACGGTCTTTCCAGGCTAATGGCTCCTTGTAGTGAAAGTAAAACACATACACATAGGCGACCCGACGATATATCCCCGCCGACCGTTAATCAAGTCTTCATATAAATATCTCTGGTCCGAGGGAATAATAAGATCCACTGTTCGCCCTTTTATATTCCACCAAAAACATTCATTATATCTATCAACCGTTTGTTCTTACTACCATTATTCCACCCTCTTCCTGCCTCATCCTATATACGTGTTCACTCGCGTTTCAATCGTTATTATTCCGCATCAGATCAAAACCCCGGAAGCTGGAAGATTTTAAATTGCGAGCTGATAAATAAGCCGCTTAAAAAGCTGGTTGCTGCAGTTTAACGGATCTGGCATTTCGGTACTAGCTATGAGAACAATATTCATTTTATAGGCTGATGCTTTTTTTTTATGGCTTCAATTCTGTATATTTTACGCGAGGGATTTCGACCGTTGACATTCATAAAATATAAACTATACAATGTTTAATGTTATTTATTTTTGTTTTTCAACGGCCCTTCGCACTATAAAATCTTAATTCATGCTCTTTCGATCTATGCAATGGCCCCCACTACTATGCGGCCCGTATCGATCGGCCTGCGCTTGGCAGGGATAGCCTCTGGTTCGATCCGACCCTTCGTCAGGTGCGCTAAAACTCAACGAAACGTGCGCAATCTCGATGTTTGCAAGCAAGATGCGCAATCGGTCCGAACACTGTTCAATGAATCGAAGTTCCAGTGTATATCTTGCTCCGCGGGTATTCACGAAATATCCCTTCAACTTAATGAGCGTTGGCCTGAGGAAAATGTAAAAAACCTGCAAAGACATACAGTCAACAGGATTTGTGCTGAGTTTTTGAATCATGAACTCCTCGTCACAACATATAGAATTTGGAGGCACAGTTGAAATTTCAACTCGTGGTACTGACTCACAAAGAGAAGATTGCAGCTCGTTCCTCATCCCTAAAAATACTAGATCATTTATTCGATACTTTCGAGTGTATATTAGAGATTGGTTTTTTTCTGATTCAACGAGACTGAGTTTTTTTCATTCTATCTCTTGTAATGTATAATTCGATCCATAAAACCAAACTGGTATTCCGAATTTGCTGCACTTTATGTACATTTAATGGTCTGCAGTAAAAGGAAAATGGTGGTAAAATGCACAGAAGAAGCGAGTAGTCGATGTAGCAAATCAGATAGCAACACAATCAGATAGTACAAGGTAGTAGGGTCCCACCTGGGAGATCACCGGAGCCACATACCGACCACGTACCTATCGCTGTCTGTCAATGAGATTATACAATTTAATCGATTCCCTTAGGACATTTATGTACATAACTTTTCACGAAGGGAATTAAATTTGCGCTTCTGCTTTTTCTCAACACTACCCTCATGAACCAATTTGTGTCCAAATGTGTCACAAGACATCTATGAAAATGGGCGGAGATAAAAAGTACATTTCAACGAGAGCATCAACAGCATTTTACACTCATTGTGAGACATTTTTCCATGTTTTTCCATACGAGAAGAATCAAGTTCCCCTTAAAAGTGACGAAATGGTCGTACGCTGTTATGTCAACATAGCAGTTTTTTTCCTTTAAAATTCTTTCTGTTAACCAAGGTTAAATTACAATATTGTTTATTCAATTTTTTTTTGGCTTAATACCTTTTTACGTCCTTGGTTGGAACATTCTTCGTCGAGGTAATCGAACTCGTACCATAAAATAAGTATTTTCTATTCGTTATTCACTCTGTCACACCTGTTCAAACAATCCAACCTGTGAAATTTCTCAAGATATTTCAAATGTCTTATAATTATATATTTTTTGTTATTTCGAGACTATTATCAACCGGAAATGGCTGTGATCGAATCTTTTTCAATAAAAAATTGTAAATTCATGGTTGTCTCAACCCACTAATTGTTGGATTATGATAGCTTTAAACAACAAACGACAACGAACAAAATTTCCTGATCTGTGATTTTTTCAAGTTAATAATTAAAAAACAATGATAGCAACTAACATGGATTTAGTAAATTAAATATATGTGCAGCCGGGAAAAAAGGCACTACGAAAGATTAAAAGATTGTCGGATAATTGAAAGATCAAAGATTGAAAGGGCATGCAAAATAAATGGAGTAAAAAATTGATGCAACGAAAGTAGACAAATAGAAAATGTGGCAAAAATGTCATGGAGTTTTTTACATTTCGGAATTCTCGTTCAATTTTTAAATATTGCATAGACATAGACATAATTGAGACCTTTATGTTGACTACATGCTTTTTTTTTTTTTAAGTTATAATCCATGTTAGTTGCTACTGGGGTTTTTCAATTATTTACTTATAAACTTGACAGCTCAGGAAAATGAAACTGTGTAGATCGAGTTACAGTTACTGTGTGAATGATTTTTATCTTTTTCATTGGTTCTATAATTTAATTTTTAGTTTTATTAGACGTTATATTTCCATCAATGTTCCTAACAAATTTCGCGAACTCAAACGAGTTTGAAATACACACTGAACTTGACATATATTGCTGTCAAACAGCACTGAATCTAAATACACAAAAAAAAGTAATAAAAAACCTAACAAACGAGAAAATCTACACATAGGGATCAGTCGGTGTTACGAGAGTTAGCATTGGTGTGAACTATGACGAAACTTTTGCGCGTGAATATAGTTATGGCGGCATCTTTTATTGTTATTTCGCGAACAAATTAATTCACCTTCTTTTTTTTGTGAGCCAATATTTCCAATGAATGTTTATATACTCGTGAGTTATCTTATGACGAAGAACCTTGTTCATCGGTAGTGCAAAATGTTCGAAATTAGGTAAAAAGTAATTAATCGTCGTATTCACTAACATTGTGAAACAAAAAAACGTGAAAAATAGCTGATCGTTGTCAAACGTACAATTTCCGGCTATTGCTCGTGCGGGCAGTCGGGAGTTAATTAGTTAATAACAAACAAATGAAGTAACTATCAAAAGTACTATTTTATGCCAAGAAATTTTTAAAACCATTCAGAAATCCGATTATGCCGGTAGAAAATGTTGATAACAGACTGTTCGATATAAATTTTCACAAAAAGAAAAAATCTCGGAATGATTATGACATGTATTTAGAAATATTCTATGACCGAACATCATTAAAAATAATACTTAAGGATTGCTCGTCAGATGATATGCGAAATTAAATTTTTATCACGTCGTTACAGCTCCTCGTCGTGAAATAATATTAAGGCTCCTTCTTGGTTGTTGCTGTTGTTTTTCTTTTGTTTTTTTTTTACTCCTCATGGTTTTCATGCTCAAGATAGCAGATGACTTATTATATACAATAACCTGCCACTCGACATTACGATCCTTCTCATTCTCGCAATTTGTTTTCTCTCTTCATAATTTTGTCGCTCTTTCACTCTTGTGTAAAGCCCGAAGCAAGGGCCGTTCCAATACTGTCTTGTTCTACTAGCTCGTAGTCCCTTTTCTCTCTCACTTTTCCTCCCTCTCTTCGTGGACTGTTATCGCGTATTGTACATCTCTCCCTCGTTTCTTGTTCTCTCCCTCCCTCTGTCTATCGCTTTCTCTTTCTCTCCCGTCACCCCCCCCCCCCGCCCCACGTCCTTTAGCGAGGCTCATTCAAGCTCGACCGGCGGACTCTCCGAGGCTCGAGAGACTCAGTCGCGGTTGACCCGCCACGCAGCTCTTGCCATTCGTGTTATACCGCGTCGTTATACCTTGTGAAAACGTCCGCGCGCATCATTCGATTTTTTTTTTTCATCCTTCGCCTCTTCCCCCGCCCTTTTTCCACTCTCTTTGCCTCACTCATCCTCCACTTTAAATTGCCATTTCTACTCTATGAAAGAGCTTTTGTGCAAACAAACCCCCTCCTCTTGTGGCTCAACGTTATATCAGTGCTCTTCTCCTCTAAGTTCACAGTTTATATTTACGTTTAATTTTTGTTTTTGTTTTTGTTTTTTCTTAAATTTATTTTATTAGTTAATGAAAACAAAACAGAACTTATCTCCGGTTGGTGTGCTTCATCATCGTGGGAATATGCTCAGTGGTGGGGAAATAAAATTCAGTCTCCCAGTGGAGGGTTGAAACATTCTTGTGACTGAAAACAAACGATAAATCTTGCGACTCGTCAACGAGAGTCGTCCAACTTTCTCAAACATTCTTTCGTTTTATTTAGTTGAAGAACAAATTTATGATGAGCAACGATGAGATAAAGAAGGAAAAATTGTTACGGTTCAATTATTGAAATTTATCGAGATCGAAAATTCAATAACATTTTGAGTCTGTGACGTGATCTCGGAGTGGTTAAAGTATAATAACTAAAGTGATTAAGACAAAAAGTGGTTACAACGGAAACAAAAGCTTCCGGAATGTTGAGTAATCGAAAGATTTTACCAACAATATCATACCAAAGTAAAAGTAGAGGGACGATGAGAAAAAAGTTCATTAGCATGGAAGCAAGGGACTCAATTATTGCTCGCTCGAAGTGCTTCGCGGTCAAGTATACGACAAGTTCAGTTGACAAGGGAAACGATATAACGATGCGTTCTTGGAGTGAAAATAGCTATTAAGCGGCGGCCAAGAACAGAGATAGAGCGAGAGGGAGAGAGAGAGAGAGAGAGAGAGAGAGAGAGAGAGAGGGAGAAGCTCGAGTCTAGTAAAAAAGGAATGGCTGATCGGATACCGATATTTTAATTTCCGTTTATAAGAAATTATAAACAAAAAATTTTTTCTTCGAAATAAAAACAATGATAGAAAATAAATAATTAAATTAATGATTTGTCATCACATTAAAACATCGAAAAACAATAAAACCAGCAACAATCATAAAACGTCACTGACCATAGTTTCCTGGTCCCGCAACTTCAACGCAAAAAAGTTCATTGAAAATAAATATAAATTAACTGAGCAATCGCGACTACAACTTTTTGGAGAGAGAAACGAGGTTATTTATCTTTGAAATTCAGTGATAAAATGATGACAAAAAAAAACATCGTGGGATTTTACATTTTTTTCGGTTTTTTGAAGTGTCAATGAAGATACGGTTAAATAAGTAGAAACAGTGAATGCAGCTCAGACGAGAGGCAGCTGGGCTCTACTTTCGTTGTTTTAAAATTCGTTATTGTCAATTCGACTCTGACATCAAGGTTTCGGACACTTCCTTGAACGAAAATTTACTTTGGCCACGAATATTCTCGCCCTACGGGTAGTTAAATATATACATTAACGTATATATGCGTGTGTTTGTGTTGATACACATATATTGTTGAAATGCTGGCAAACACGAATTTATTCTCTCAAACTATGTTTGACGACACCTCCACGATAAAGTCAAGTTTAACCGGGCTCAATTTTCATTGAAATTCGGTGCTAAATGTGAAATAAATTATATAAATAAAAATAAATATATTTGACGAGCAATAAAAAAATTTCACCGTCAATAAAGAAATAGTAAAAACTGTTACAATGTTACGATTTGTTCATCAAGTTTATTGATTATTAAAATTTGTTCAAATATTCATGAAATTAGTGAAAAGAGTTTTTTTTTTTAATTGCTGTGAAGTGCTGGAAGGTTTCGTTAAGTGTTTCGTTTTTTTTTTAAAGAGAATTTTCCGAGGAAAGAAAAGTACGAAATAAGAAAAACCACAAAGGAAAAAGATTATTCCTTCCATGCCTCTGATGCGTAAGTTGAAGCTTTACAATATTTTTATCTTCACTTACATGTTAACATATATTTTTAATGCTTGCCTCATGACAATGACGAATGGAGGTCGGTTTAGTTCCCATCAAGACGAAACGGTACATTTCACTTTTACTTCCTTTCCCTTTTTTCACACACTTTTACAATTCTGCCTTTTTCCGGCGGTAAAGTTTTCACGAGTCTTTCATAACACAATGTTCAATGGTACAAACACAACTTTTTCCAAGTTTTCGACAGTAGCTCTATGACTTCTGGCTCGGAGGAAATAAATTTTTATTTTCTTGTGGCTTGGAAATCGCCTCGAGTTAGACCTGCCGAACGAGATAACTTTTCAGACTTCTCAAATCGCCATGTGGCAACCTCGAACTGTCATTTATTTTTGCGTTCACTGAGTCAAACATCTTGAGATCCAAATATACATTTTTTTCGGAGCTTTTTGTGGCTGCAACATTTGTATCTTTATTCACAACTAAATACGTTTGGGACATCCATTTAAAATGCTACCAAGTTGATGAAATTTTCATAAATTATTTGTACAATCACGTCAAAGTTCGAAAAAAAATAAAAAAATAAAAAAATTTTCCACTGATAAAAACGCTTGATTGAGTCAAATCAATGACACAGTAAAATCCGTCGAGTGTAATGTTTAGTGGTATCAAACATTTGTTTTGTAACATGAATTGTAACTTGCATTGATTCCACAAAATCCAAGCCAACAAAATTTATTTGGTTCATTCCATTCATTTTTTTCACTAATAATAACATAAACAATTCATACTACTGTACGATTTTTTTGAATTAATCGTCAAATAGTATTCGACGAATTTACAGTGTCTTGGTGAATTCAACAAAACTCTTTTTCCAATGTACACTAAGCTGTTGAAGAGTTATAATAATTATAATTTTCAACAAATTATGTACACGGAGTTGAATGCGCAAGACGTTTTACGGTTTCCTAAAATAAACAAAACACATTGCAATAATGCTACATATGTGCACAATTATTGAAAAGTAAATAAATATTGTTACATAAAAGTGATGTTAAATTAGAGTCGGTGACTACATTCTTTTGTGTATAATTATGATGAGATAAAAAGTGTTGAATGTTTTACGATGGAATTCACGATAATTCCACCGGCAAGATTTTTTTAATTTTATGATTTATTGAATTGAAGAAATTGCCACAAAAACACTATGTGCAATTAAAGAATATAAAATTATAGATGTTCAATAACATAATTGAACTTCTTCTGATTCACTTCAATTGTAGTATCTTCTGATTATTATCAAACATGCTAATCTTTCAGTTTTAATCCTAATGGATAAAAATACGAGATTGTTGTCGATTGGAATATTTAAATAGTTGTCTTTCGCGTCTTTTCGATTAGTAAATTTTCTGTATCTGAAAAAAATGAGGGTGTTGAAATTCACTTAATTCAAATTAAGTAGAAGATTTGATGGCGAGGTTTTCAAATATAACTCACCAATGAAAGCGAGGGATTCTGTAATCCTTTTTCGCGCGGCAAGAATTAAAACTTAACCGGAAATTACTCGTTCCCTGATACACGCTCAACTTGTCGACGGTCTCAACTATGCCGAGGCGGGAAGACGAGTCGCAAGCTCCTTTTCCCTTCGGCTCTCGGGATCTTGGGGACTTCTCTTCGCCCCATAAACGCTAAATTTAACGTCATTAAAACGTCCGTGGTAATTTTAAATTACACTTGCGCGTTTCCGCGGTCGCCTCCGACGAAGGAATTGCTTGAAATCATTTTACAAGCACTCTTCCTCCTCATCATCTCATCTCATAACATCTTGCACTACTCTTGTCGTTTAAATTTTTTACTGCAGATATTTGAAAGTCGAGTTCATTAAGAAAAAAATAATATATATATATAGATTTAATTATATTATATTTTCATATAATTAGTAAATAAATTGAAAGGATCAATAATACGTATTTATCTTAATAATATTTCATATCCAGCTGAATTATAACCCAAGCTTGTGTGAAATGTGTATTTTTAAATGTAATTTATTTCCGTCTGGTTATAAAAGTATACATAAGTGTATAATATGGTAATATTTATAGTGAATGGTGAGAGAGTCATTTAGGTCCGTAACTGCAAAGGAGATTTACGATTGCTCGTGAATCATTTTATATGACAGCCGATAAATATTGTGACACGTGTTGCCCCCGATTGTGACGTTTGGGGATATGCGCAGATTGCCCTCTAATTTCATATCACACCGGTTTAATATATCGTGGTGTATTATCAAGCTTGTTAGACTTGAGAACACGAGAACACATGTCTTGACTCTCCCAACGGGGAAAGACCATCCGAAAACATGGATGTTCGTATATTGATTATTCCACGTGACCTCATTTTAGTATTTATCTTTATTATCAATCGTCAAGTGTTGCAACGGTTATTCAATCAATTTGGATTTTTTATTTACTTTATAAATAGACAAAAACTTGACTTTTCCCACATATTGTGAAGAACGATGGAACTTTTTCTATCAATTGCATTTCGCATATTTGAATTTTACTTTTATCATTTGATTTTCAATATTTTTCATTGCAACTTTTTATTCCATTTTACGAATACTCTTTCTTTCAAATCTTACTCGATACTCGTTTACGTAACTATTCATATGACATAAACAAAGATTAGTGTGTCATCTGACCTTAAGGAATTTTGGCGGTGTGCTTCCTATAGAGGAATATATTTAAATTGAATGGAGGTGATTCTTTGAAAACGAGTTTGGAAAACAAAATTTTAATCACAAATGTTTGACAGTGGAATCTATTATATTATTTCGAAATGATTTCCAAGATTGACCTGTTTATTTGTTGTTTCGGATAAAATTCCGTAGCTCGCGTATAAATTTTCAACGGATAAAGGGAATTTTCGAGCAGGTCGTTCGATCAAAAGAATTTCAACAATAACTCATCTCGGCCCCGTTTAGACTGTTTGAGATCGACCTAGAATCCATTTGAAATATAGTCGTATGTATGAAGAGACGATTCGGACAACTCGAAGTAATGGACGAGCCGCGGAAATAGAGTGGATGAAAGTTTGCATTTCCAGACAAGTGAGGCTCGTATAATTCAACGAGTCCGAACTTCAGAATTGCGTTTTAACGTATATATTATATTTTATTGAAGTATCTTCGAGAATACGAAAGCTTGCGATTTTTATTTTTGAGTTAAACTTTTATTATATTTCTTTTAAATTCAATATTTACTCAATTTGATTTTTTTATTCAGCCGATTAGAGCGTTAAATTCAACGTTTTCGATGTTCTCTTATTAAAATAAACATTAATAGTAAATTGAATGAAAGTATATCCTCTGGCTTTCGTGTAGACTTTCAATTGATTTTTCGTTTGACGCGGTTCAGGGAGTGTATAACGTTCCTTGCGCTTTTCCAATGAATTCACGTGCCATTGATTTTACGACTGGAATAATATACTCCGAAGGCGAATAGCTGCGAGTAAAGGAAAGATCGTTCAAGCTCTCGGGACGATAATCGTCAAAAACGTTGTTCTTTCTCGAGAATCTTTTGTCGAACATCATCTTTTTATCTCTGCAACGTTTTTTTATTCTTTGCTTCTCAATCGCAACGATTTCCACCATTGTGACTGGCCAATTCTCGAGCAGAAGCTTCGCCAATTTTGTGAACAATGAGCCTCTCGGCCTACGTATAACAGAGCTAGACATCAAGCTTGTCCTCCACGGTCAAGAGACAGCAAAAAGGGAAAGCGACCGATAGAAAAGCAGAAGAAAAAATAAGAGAAAGCCAAAGGCGATGAACCAACTTTGCAAGTAAATCAGTAATGGCTTGCCCTTTTTTGTTCAAACCTGGTGATTTTTTTCTGGTCGAACAGCTTAATTAACGACTCGAACGAATAAGAATAAAATGTATGTTCCATCGTATACTTCATCGTTCTTACGCGAGCAGGAGCAAAAAATGACAAAATGTAAGACAATCAATAATTTTTATTCAATTGTGCTTGTGATTCATTTTTTTTTAAGGTTTTTAATGGAAAAGTCGAATTTTATATTCTTATTTATTCTCAGCGAATACGTATGCTCAAGTAAATTTCAACGTAAATGAGCGAACACGAGCCTTTTGGCTTCAACTTCTGCATCTCTCCCACGTGTCTCCGAAAGATACTCTTTATTCATATGTACGTATACAATACATAAATGATTATATGTCTTTAAATGTTCTCGCTCGTATAGTACACGCAACTAACGAGATCGTCTGCATTTGCCAAAATAAAACGCCGCCACAAAGCTCGATGCTATCAATAAACTTAGTATAAGCAAATATAGTGGACTCAAACGCTATATTCACGCTAGTATGATTTGCCTTATATTTAATTCAGGGTTCATCCGACTTTTTCGAGGACAATTGCCATACTTTGTTTCAAAAGTAAACACAAAGTTATATTTTTGGAAATTTCTTACATTTTGTGTGATACAGTTTATAAAGAGATTGGGCCATAGGAAGATAACAAAAAAATCGGAATGTATCGACGAATGTTTAAACATCGAAATGGTTTTATTCAAAAAGATGCTTATTTTCACGAGAATTTTCGATTTCATTTTAGTCGCACAATAAGTTAGAAGTTAGAAGTTAGATAAATTGATCAAGTTTTTTCTCGTCCGTCCGAGCAGGCGGTAAAAAAAATTGACACAATATATCGCGTAAAAATAAATGAACGAGTTGCAGATAAGGAGGACCGCCGTTGAGTTTGATAATTTATTTTTATGTTCATTTTCTGCACAATCGTCGGACTTATTTTTCGAGCACGAAATCTCTTAATGGTTTGAAAGGGAACGGGGGAGAGGGAAGGGTCTTTATTTTATCACTCTGAACCGTTTGAAACTCCGTCGCTCGTCCAGAGCAACCGGAAGCAAGCGAGCAGGCAACTTCTTATCGTAGCTCGTACATGTGTACGATCGAATAGCATAAAAGAGTACTCAGCCAGACGCATTGTTACTTTTCGAGACGAATATGAATTCTCATAGTTATATATAGATCGTTTATAACTGAGTCTCTCTATTTCTACATACTTCATACATACGATATTAGATATGCTTGCGTTTGACAGATAAACGATTGTTTTTCAAAAATAATAGAATTATGTTTTATGGGATAAAAGGACATTCAACATTTTATCGGCTTCCGTAAAGAGTTCATAAGATATTTCGGAAAAGCCCTAAAAGGTGAAAAAAAATATATATATGTGGAGGATCGTAGTGGTCCTAGCTTGATTCATTTATTTTACAACTGACAGATAAAAAGAAAGAAGACGGAAGTGTCAGTCCGAGCGAGAGAATCGAGATCGCTTGACGTGTGTTTGACATCGATGTCATAATTATCTAAAATTCGGTTAATGTACGATCTTTTAATTGATTAAGGAAATTATACGTCCCTCATGCGAAACGGAAAGTTAAGTTGAATAGTGAATTCTAATCATTCTCCGACACATATATATATATTGGGGATTCATGATTGTACTGAAAAGAAATAATTGAAGCCAGTGCCAAAAAAATTTAATGGATAATGGCCGAAGGACAATTCGTATGCGTTAGCGGTTATAATTATAAATTTCCATTATTTTTATCATATCCGGTGTGTTTGGCGCAAATTTTCAAGATTAACTTAATATTATATCGTGTGTTATTTTAGAAACGAAAAGTAGCTTCTAATAGTGCCTGGAAAATTGATGGAAAAAGAAAAATGTAATAAGAAAATTCCGTAACGATTTATTTTCAGTAATTAATAAAAAAAAAATGACGTAGAACATTATGTATGAATAATTCTTACAAGTACGTCAGTTTGGAGCACCGGGAAGCCGCGACGGTGAATTGAAAAACTATTCGGTCCCGTTGCGGTGTCAAGCGGAAAATTCATTCACGTTCAGTGTGAATTTTTCCTTGCATCACTATTCTCACGTTCCAGTGAGAATCGATTCCAATAAGAAAAGATGAAAAAAGAAAGACGGATGAAGGGATGAAGAAGAAAACGATAGAAGGAAGAAAAAAAACATGACGACTACCAGACCAGGCTAGTGACTTCCTTTTTATCGAGGAATAGGAAAGAAAGAGAAGTGTAGTCGGATGAAAATTCAATCTCGACTTCTTTGGAATATACTGTTCGACAAAACGTCACAAGTCCCTCGTGACGATTCACTATTCGCTCGTTCCCTGAAGTCAAAGTTGGATTTTCTCTCTGAGCGAAAGGTACAAGGAATGTAAAAACATAGTTAAGAAAAATCGACGATAACTTTAAAGAGGAGTTTCAATGGAAAATTACTACTTACTCTGGTGGGCCAACTGGTAGAATCGATAAGGAAAACGCATATTATTTTAATGCGCAAAAAAATATAAAAACGCGAAGAAAAAAAAAATTGTCATATTTATAACGCAATTAAAAGTTAATCATTCCAAGTTGAGTGTTCTTTGAAATGTCGTGGCTTTTCCACATTTAACGAGGGACCACAATTGAACGAAACTCGTTAATTAATACATCAGAGTTAATCTCGATCTTTCGACCCTTCATTTTTCTTTTCAACGCTCTCAAACCAAGCCACCGTAACGTCAATTTATTCTCATGATTATTCATGGATTATTCATTCAACCTGGATTTTTTTCCTGCCTGAGAATCACGGAGGAATTTGCAATTTTTTTTTCAACCTCATCGAAAGGGTGGATTTTTTCTCCCCTAGCCGAAAGTCTCCGCTAGAAAAGCTTATGGCCGACTTATGGCAATGTTGTGACGAATAAATTGGCCGGAAAAAAAAGAGAATTTCACAGCATCCCAGTCAGAAGTGCCTTCAGTTCAATCGCTCCACGGTATAATATAATCTTTTTTCTTCTCTCCCTCATATTTCTTCCCTCCTTGGCCTCATTCCTTCCATCTTATATCGAATAGATACACCTTATGTATACATACATGTATGTATATCGACATAGGACCGAGGGAAGTCGCACAGTAGGCGTCAGCAATTTTGTTTTTTGCTCAGATACCCCTCGAGAAACGCGAGAGACGGCTGGATCCCTTGATTAATGTAAATAAGAAAGATCTCTTTTGCTTTTCCTTCGTCTCCCACTCATCTGGCTACTCCGGGGATGAGATCCAAGTGGTAAAGGTTGAGGCTGCATGAAATGTGAGAAATAAGGGTCGTGGTCAATGAAAACGGTGACGTGTATAATCGCCATCTTTATGGATTTTTTTTCAATGCTTTTTTCTCCCTTTTATTACTATCAAAGAAGAAGACAGAATATAACGGACAGCTTCTTCCCCTGAATACTTTAGCCTGCTGCAGAAAATCATACAATGAACATTTTTTTCCTCAATAAATTTTTAATCGTAATAAATGAACAAAATAAGGTTTTTTTTCTAGGCTGCTGGAAAACACAAACTAAGATTCCTACTGATAACAATTTTCAAGGTGAATCAAAATAAAACGATTTTTTCTCACGGAAAATCGTCCACTAGTGTAAAAAAAAAAAAAAAAAAAACAGTTAACATACTTCTCCTTAACAACGCGGAGCTAATAATTCTGTAGAAAAAAAAAAATTGTGAAAAATAATGGTGGTAGTGTAATTGTTAATAGGTCAGGAATCATCATCCTCTTATCTTTGTTAGAGTGAAAATGGAGAGTGAGATGGAACGAACGTCGAGATTGTTATGCCCAACGGGATTAGTTCGTAAATTACGAGACTGCTTCGCTACATGTAACCGAAACTATATCCCTCGTTGTTTCGCCCTTAGTTCGGGCCAAGTACCTTAAACTATACGAGACTCTCTCTCTCTCTCTCTCTCCTTTCCCCTCTCTGTTTCTCTCTCGTATGTTTGCTGATTTAATGCTGCTTATGTTACTCCTGTTTTGGTGTACATGCATGTTCTCAATGATGCTTGTGCATCAGATATATGTTGAGCAAGTTATAGCCAAGAGAAAGCTCACGAAAGGGCGAGCGCAGTTCCCATGGGACTCGTTCCATGCCAAACCTCTTCTCTCTTCACCCCCCTACGCTTCACCTATTAACATGGTAACCCAGCAATTTGGAAACTCCGATGAACAACTATGGAAACCAAATATTCCCTATTCCCTCACTTTATTTCTTGTATACCAGTAGATCGTGAATAATTATAGGGGAGTGTTTTGCCCTGAATCGAAAATTCTTACCCAAATCGATTTTAGGGGAACGAAAAACAAAAACAAAAAAAACGGTCCTCTTGATTAATTTTCAACATAGAATAGGGCATGCAATTTCAATCTCATTATTTTCTTAAAATGAAGCTTTGGATGCTGCTATAAATTATGTCGGAATTTCCTTTGTACCGATAAATTTATTCCAATGATATTCATTTATTCTTTTATTATGTTCACATTTTTATGGAATTTTTTCCTTTAATATATACACTTCGGCGTATATTTTCATATTAATTCATTCAAATCGGATAAATATTTTTGCTGTAAAGCTATTCTTGTATAAATACTTCAAATAATCATACGAACTTATTAAAATAAATATTGAAATTGAAAATTGAAACGATTTTAATTTCAATGCATTTTTTTTTTTTTATCGTTTGATATTCTGAGAGCACCCTGTATATCCGGTGCAACGTTCGTCGATGGTATATGGACGAGTTTTATGCGGTCGTTTCCACTCGACCTTCCTCTATAAATACGTATGTATATATGCACATACTTTTTTTTTCTTTTTTTTTTTTACTATGAAGCATTCCTGCCATTCAGGTGTATTATCAAAGCTACGGGCACTGCATTCACTATTCGGATACAGTTATACACTTGAGAGCTCGCGAGAGCAACACGATATTATTTTCCTCGATCCTTTACAACCTATAGTCGCGCGAGTAAACATATTTTCTCTCTCTCTCTCAATGCCGCATAGGAGCATTCCTAGTCGGATGTTCAAAGAATCTTACCATGACATATTTGTCGTTGTACTATTTTTGCCAGACGTGACTGTTAAGGTAACGTATTTTTACAATATCATCGTTTTTTCTTTTACATTTATTCTATTATTTACATTTTTTCAACATACAACCGTCGGACAAATCCCAAACCCTTCGAGGGCTCAAGCGAATGCGTGTCAACTCCACGTTCTATTTCAGAATTCGTTATTTTCACGCCAAGGAATGGATTTTTATCTCTTAAATCAACATTAAATTTGCGAGTATTTGGGGAGGACAAGAAAATTTGATATAACGTCAAATTCTGGATTAATAACACAAGGAATCTTGACAAGATCAATCATTTTTGTCGTTAATTAACTTACGCTTGATTGATTGAATAAAATTCACATTTTTCATCTTCTCGACTTCGGTTATTAATGATCAGTGTTGAAGAAAAATAAATTTATGCGTAATTCGACTGATTACGATGGTGATTTTTCTAATGTTTTATGCAATATTGGATTCATCATTATGAAAAATTAAAAATAATAGAAAAAATTACTTTCATTTTTTTCTCTTTTAATAATATAGAGGAAAAGATGAATTCTCGTGCGAAAATTAGTACAAATCGGAAGGTTCCTATTTACGAATATATTCGGTAACCGTGACAAGTGCCGCAGTGTGGTTATACCTGCCAAAATCGCATTTAAATACTGCACAAGCCTCTCTGTTGAACGATGCAGAGTCGTTAAAATGACGTGTGGCTAGAAGCCAAAAGAAAATACGTTCACACACTTAGAAATTTCTGTGTGTCTGTCTGTGGTATATATGATTGAATAAATATATATTTGCTGCATTGATTGCACGTCAAGTTCAGCAACGAAATCTTAAAATATATCGTGGCTACTTGACTTGTCAGTCATTGAGACAGAGAGTAGTGCTTATCCCTATTTGTATAAAAATGTCAAATACAGAAGCAAATTTGAAAAGATCTTTCCTCATTAAAGATTTTTTATTGCCCATACAAGATATATTTTTAATCGTAAGTTTGTAATATTTTTATTATTTTCAAAATCCCATACTTCATGGTTACGGATAAAACTTAATTTATTCAATAGTCATTTTTATCGAGGAAAACAAATTTTCATGTTTTCGAGTGTAACAGATTTTTTTTTTGTCCAGCAAGTAACAGAAACATTATTTGCAAGGTCGTAATTCGTAGAACACGCGACGACTACCAAGAACTTTAAGCGATCTTTCGATTGTGCAATGCAGGATGCACTGACACATAATTGACGAGGAGCAGTAGCGCTCGAGATACATGCACATATTTATGTCTCAGGCTTTGATAGACTCTGCAAAATTGATTCGTTACAATCACGAGAGAAATCGCACGAAAGCAAATCTCAGAAGATATTCAAATCATATAGATGCCTCGAGGCGATATTTTATTTATATTTTTAGACGTCATTTCTAACCATCCTTGAATCCATTGTTTTTCGATATCAGGAATATTTTAAACGACCAAGACACTGCACATGTTTTGCACATTTTTTTGTTCGTAGTGATGCACATCGAAATAACGTGAAATTACAAATAAAGAATAAATTCATAAGCATATTGAAAAAAATTATATAAAATTTCACTCAATTTTTCATATTTTTTATTTTATTCTTATAACATTTTGAAATAATGGCAGGAAATATGACTCCCTTGTTGGCATTTCTATATATTTTTTTTTCTTTTTTCGGAAAAAAATACTTTTTTTGGAATATATTTGTATTTATATGGATGAAACATTGTATGTGCAATTGTTGCAAAAGTGTTGCTAATCGTAGTCGTTGGGTTTCGTCTTATTACAACGTCGTCGAGAATATCACCCGATAGGCCTATTATTCACTTGAACGAAATCGCTACGCGCAATCCTGTGATCACTGTGAGGATTATCATTCAATTAAAATTATATATACAGGGTGATTCACAACTAGTTACGAGCCCGTGAGTGGCGTGTTCAGGACGCGATTTTAAAGAAAACTGCCAAAGCGTTTTTTTTTTTCAGAGCAATAGTTTTTAAATGGCAAGCAATAGAATTTGTAATTTCTCGGCCAATCAGAAGGCCACTGGCTGCCATGTTCGAGGACTCCTCAGTGCCGTAAAATTTGTGGGCCGTGGGGGTTAAGGCAGGGATCGAACAGACCGCAGCACCGTCATTTATTTTTCGGCCGATATTGCGCAAAAAGCCTATATTCGCGAGAAAGACGGTTACGTTCCGAGTGACATTAGCCTCATTTGTTTATCCTGTTATTGATAGAAATTTTTTTGTATGATTATGTATTATAACCCTCACACTCGGCTAAAAGGAAAATGAGTTTACCGATGGTAGTACTTGTAGCAGTAGTAATAGTAGTGTATTATGCAAAGTACGTATTTAATAAAGCGAAATCGACAAAATAGTTTCTTCAACGATTGTGTCATGTTGGATTAATATGTGCACTTGGCCTGAACGTTATATTTGCAATACTTTTTGTTTTGTGTAAAAAAATATATCCCGCGCATATGAAAAATACATCCTGCCGATGTGGAAAATATATTTCTCTCATATGCAAAATGTTTTCCGCACGGATACAGTAACAAATGACAAATGACGATGCTGCGGTCTGTTCGATCCCTGCTTTAACCCCGTCGGCCCACAAATTCCGCGGCACTAAGGCGTCGTCGAACATGGCGGCAAATGGCCTTCTGATTGGCCGAGAAATCACAAATTCTATTGCTTGCCATTTAAAAACTGTTGCTCCGAAAAAAAAGCTTTGGCAGTTTTGTTTAAAATCGCGTTCCGAACACGCCACTCCCGGGTTCGTAACTAGTTGTGAATCACCCTGTATATATATAGAAATAATGTAGATCGACTGCTTGTACTACACACAAGATCGTCACCAACAAAATTTCAACAGATTTTACAATTAATTAGTACTTTGAACCAGGGTGAATTTCGATCCCAGGTGAATGTCGAAGAAAAAATCATTTTTATCTATTTTCTAAATGCTTCAGTTTTCAAATAAGTTTTTCGTCAAATCAACTTTTATGAAATTGAATTTTTTCCATATGATTCAATTCGTTATATAAAAACTAAGAATTCTATGGTCTGGTAAGTGTCCTCATCTCTGTGAAAAAGATGCTATGGTTAAAAATACCATAGGGAATAGAGTTAGGGAGTTTCGTATGTTTATTTCGTACGCTCAATCAGTTATTTCGAGTTATTTCCAGTTGTCTGCTCAACCCTTATTGAGACTTCGTAGATTTGCTTTTAGTAAAGCTTAAAAAAATACTTGTTTTTATTGATCCTTCGATCTATCGGGCCATTTTTTTCTCTCTTGTTTATTTATTGCCTTAACTTTTTATTTAGCCATGATCAGAGACGAATGCTCTTTCGTACTTTTAGCTTTCACCAAATAGGACGAAAAACAATGAATAATAATCCTTTCTGTCTCGATTTTTCTAGCCTTCCACTACTTCGTATCGGTCCTCGTTACGAAACTTTTTTCTTTCTCCGTTAGATGTATGTGTCTTACATAGATTTTAGTAGTCCGAAGAACAGAGAGAAAAGAAGAGGATGAATAGAAGAAAAAAAAACGGTTTGCGACTTATAAATTATTCCATAACGCCAATGGCGAAGAATATAAATGAAGAATAAAAAACAAAAAAAAAAGTAACGGCAAGTATAACTATTTTTCTCGTCTTTGGAAATGGGGTTTTCAGAAAGTTTTTCGATGAGTTAGGGACACTCGCTTCTATGTACCTACTTTTTTTCCATTCGCTTATCTCAGTACTCTCCTTCGCGTATATCCATTTAAAGTTCGGTTTTTTTTTCCATAACGTAAATTTCGTAGTTTCGGAACAAAAAATAAACGATTCACGAGGGAGTGGGCTCGAAACGGTGAGAGTACGAATGAAAATACCTCTGCGTAAATTATTCCGCAGAGTAAATCACGAAGTAAGACGATAACGAAGAAACAACGAAAGAAGATAAAAAAAATTTCAACCTCTATCAGAGGGCTGCTGAAAAAAAAGGGGGGAAAGATACTGCAAAGGTGAAAACATTGTTTTCCTTTTCCTCAAATTTGAGCTCCCTTGCATAATGTTTTCACTGTTTTTATTTTGCGGTATGTATTTACAAAAAAAATTTCTTTCGTTTTTGTTTTTTCTTAGTTATATCCCGAGAGATAGGAGTAAAAACGTGTAAGCCTATAAATATGAGGGTTAAGAATTTATTACGGGGGAAGAAGGAGAGTACAATAACTTATCGGCGAATTAGGGGGGTTGTAACCACGGTTTACGCCCTCCTTGCCACTTTGTTGTTGTTGGATTTTTTTCTCTCTTTCTCTTTCCCTTTTTCCATTCTTTCGACCCTACACAGCCTTTTTTCATGGTTCTTGTTTTTCATCGTATGAGACGAGAAAGTCGATGGGTAGAAGCTTGGGAGGGAAGCGATACAAGGGTTGCCTAACGTACGATATTAGAGGGTAGTGCGATATCGTTGGCAGGACCTCTACAGCTCCCAGAACGTTTTTTTTTGCCGTTGCCTCCCTCAGGCAAGACGGAATTTTACCACATTGGCTTCCACTATGGAACTCAGAAAAATGGTTATATACAGGGTGACTCGCGGCCAATGATTGACAATTTAAATCTGAGTACAGGATTAATTTTCTATCCCAAAAGTCTGATTTTGTATTTTGATTGAATTTGATCCTGTCGGGTGATCAATTATTTCACTTTAGCCGCTTATACTATCAAAACAGTTGCATCGAGATAGAGCCAAAATGCATGACACCAATTATGTAGAATGCGAAATTTTCTGTAAAAAAGTATTACACACTTTATTTATCTATCTCCGGTGGTTTGGTCCAGGGAGAAGCTTAAAAAACGATTTGATTTCACGTAACGCGGGGGTTTTGATTTTTCGTGTTAATCCCTTTCAGGAATGTACGAATAAAAATAGAAAAGCGTGGTATTATAATATCTTGCAGGAAATCCAATGATTCCAATCTAATAAAAAATTTGTCCCATGTATTCTCGCTTCATTTCAAAAAGTTTCGGCAGTGTGAGCTTTTCTATTGAGCGGCTTCGCCAACTGTAAAGATTACTACTAACTCATCAGAATCGGGTGGTCTGAGCCAAAAACAATAAAAAAAAAAAAACGTTGTGACTCGGCTTTCGGTCCAAAACTCAAGTTTACAAGGATGATCGCATCTGTGGTGGGAACACCCCGTATATCTATGTATAGTAACGAGAATTGCTTTCCCGTTCAAATAACCCAACTTTACGCCTAGTCACGAGAAATCCACAAACGGATCAATGCGCTCGCGCCAAAAGAACATCCTGATGCGAGGGTGTAAGTGAGAAAGCCTGGAAATATGACGGAGAGAGAAGGAGAGGGAGAAAGGGGGGGGGGGAGTGCGTGTTCCAGAGTGTGCAAAGACGGGAGTGTGTTCGAAAAAGAGCACATGTGTGAATTCACGATCCATTGTATAGATGAGACCTTTCAGCACCATGTGGTTTCTAGGTTACCTTATTTTACCTCCTCGCAGAATCAATGAAAAAGCATCACTGATGTGCGAAGCCCTCGTTCGATCGTCTTCAAATCGATGAGGCAGCTCCAACACCGTGAAAAGAAATACCTTTAACTGCCTGACATGACATTATCCCATTTTTCAAAGCTGTTTCACATTTTGGTGAACTAGGTTCGAAAAAAAAAAAAAACTGAAACGATGAGGTTGACTATTTTTAAGTCGAGAATAGATGGTTGATTAGATTTTGTAAGTTAGAATTCGAAATCCCGATGTCAAATGTGTTCAAGGTTCCGTTGATTCGTGTTTTGTCGTTATCGGAATTCTTGAAAATTAACGAGTTTTCAACCGACCAAAGGTAAAACCGGCATCAAATAAGGATCTATCACAGAGTCTAGGGAGCACGGTTCAAGGTCAAAGTTACCTTTTTCTCCCTTACCGCAAGCACAACATTGCGTGTTTCACGTGTCACTAATGATGCATGAAAATATATACGAGAACGTTCGTTAGAACGGATTGCGTAAGATTCAATGTTCGTGACTGTCGATTCGTCGTGTTGTTTTTTCTTATTGACAATTACGATTCACGCGATACGTAATTAATTGGGAATATCATAGAATATCATTTTGATAATTGATATTTTATTGGAATTGGTGGGATTGCAGAGTGGCATTTGAACTAAGTAATTCCGATGATAATCTGGTATAGAAATTCGTCGGCTATAATGCAGGAACCGTGGATGATTGACAATGAAAGCATAGCACTGAAGGCCAATGAGGGCTCGCTTGAATCCAAGCGAGGGAAATTGGTGAGGCAAAAGGTGTTGAAGCGAACAGAGAGAAACCACCAACGAGAAAGCATACTGTCGTGGTTAAAGGGAGAAAGAGAGAGAGAGAGACAGAAACAGAATCCCTCCATGCCTTCCAACGAGAAACAGCTTTTCCTTTAATCCCTTAACCATATCGAGCTCCTATTGCTAGAGGGTCTAGTTCGATACAGAGGTTTCAACCGGCCTTAAGGCATCCCTGGGCTTCTACCCAACATTCTCTCGCTAATTTACCTTTCCAACTTCAATCTTGGTGGATCGAATCCCACAGTGTCTATCTATACAATCCTTCGAAATTTGTCTCGAAATAAAACAACTTTTTTTTCCTGTGACATTTTCAATTAAATACCCAGTTTTTCGACCCTTTCGAACATTGGTCTCCTTCTTGAGAAAAAATAATGCAAAATTCTTTACATGGCTATTAAAAAAATAATCGACAACAAAAAACCCATTTTGAATAAAGAAAAAAATGGAAATATTCATTTTCTGTCATGTTCCCGGATACATTTAGCAAATGTTTCTTCAGGCGGAAGAATATTACGTGTGTATATAAAGTTTCACCAAGTACGTCGTTCTCGTTCGGTAGATTAGCCTCGTGAGACTCATTTCATCCGTTAACACGAATAGTTTCGTGGTTGGGTATGGAGATCATTGTTCATTACTTCATGACGGTAATTGAGATCAAAAAAGTTCAGGCGGATGAAGTTAAATGTTTCTACATTATTTGGTTTATCAGGGATTCTCTTTTTTCAATTTCGTCGATAGTGGAAACAAAGTTCAGATTATATGTCGCTTTTTTTAATGCCCATCGAAAAATAAACACAGTTCTGTTGTTCTATAAAATGAAACATTGGATGAAGTGAAACGCTTCCGGAAGCGAACATCGGAAAAACGTGATCTCGACGGAGCGAAGAATACACAAACGAAATGGAGGTTTATCGAGGGTTTCGCTGAAGGTTGGTCAGATCCGGTGAAGCGTGAAATGTCATTAGAGTTGAGGGAAATAACGCCTGGCATGTGCACCAGCGACGAAAACATCGTGCGTATCCACTCGCGAAATCATCAGCGAGCCGTGCATGGAGAATCGGGAAACGCGTTTACATACACAGACCTATATATTTATATGTATATTTACATATGGATATCCATGTGGTTCGAGAAGCATGTATCTCATCATTGAGTTTAATAGAACGAACTGGCGGTTAGTTACCTCGGCTCAATCATAAATCATTCTGAACCATTCTGCATCAGCTGGTAGTACGAAATTTCAACCTATTCCGAGCTAATAATGCAGTGCAGATGAATGTGGCACTCTAGCTCATAGCCACATGTTAAAAATTCTATACGACGAAGAACATAAAAAACATTGGCTGAAGGGTCTGGAAGTAAGTGACAAATTTGGTTCTGGCTTAGTTGTAAACATTGTTCAACAGCTAAAGATCACATGACAACATCTAGATTTCAAGAGGATCCAATGGTCAAAGTAGTGTAGGAAGTCCCAAAATCGTGGTAAGTGAACATTATTTTGTAACAGCTCTTTTTTATCTTTGATTTGGGAAAGTTAAATTATCTTATCTATCATAGAGCCTCATTATTATACGTGTTAAAGCTTTGGCTTGAAAATACTTTAACCTGATCAAATAACGTATAGAAGGGATGGACAGGAAGATCATTTTCTTCATTATTGGTATGTGTAAACGACGGAAGAGAAAAGCATCCACGTTAATCGTTTATCGGGCATGAGACAGGGGAGATTACATCAATCTCGATTAGGCTGCGTATGGCTTTGTGTTCTCTGTTTTTTTTGTTTTTTTTTTCACCCCCCTCATACCTCTAGCAGTCTCACTAAAAATATCCTGCTTCTATTTATTTCTTGCGCAGTTTCTTTCCCTTTCGTCCTTTATAGATACAGTAAATCGACATTTATATTTATATACATATATACATTTATATACGTCTTGATTATCCGGCTGATAGTTTTTACGACATTTCCGGATTGTGGTAAAGCCCTGGCTACTTCCGGGATCTAAACACCTTCAGCCTATCTCAAGGTCATGGAAATATTTCCACTTTTTATCCCCTTTTCGATATATATATTCATCGCTTCGTCTGTTGGCGAGATATGACTCGTTTCGCACTCCCTTAAATTGCTCGCTCTCAACTACGGGCCGAATTGTTATTGTTCGGCATCCGGATTTATGCCACAGATATGTATTTCATCGTCGATTTCAACGAATGCCATATTTTTACTGATAGGAATTTTGCAAATCATACGAAACGCATTTTTGCTTCTATCTGTATACCTTTATAAATCTGTGAGGGGATACAACATTCGATTGGCAGTCTGTCTGTCTGTTCTCATATTCATACTACTAACTCGAGAACTATCGACCGTATTTTTGTAAATCTTTTACCCATAAGAGCTTATAGTCCACAATAGGCTTTAAATGATCTGAACTTTCAATACAATGTTAATGACGTAAAACGGAGAAAAAGTATGTATGTAAAATTTTTAAAAATCCATCTTTGTACAAAACATTTGTGACCCCAAATAGAAAAATGTTTCCGCCATTTTCAAGCAGTCATTATAAAGTATATATTTTTTCCTTCAGTTTTTCTGTCAGCAGCTTACTTTGGTTTATTATGTGCTCAAGGAATTACAATTAAAAAAAAGTTATATTTTCATTACTCAATGCTGTGGAGAGATTGTAATTGTATAATTTACAACACATTTACTATACGAAAGCAAATGAAAATTACAAACTGGGTATATTAAATAGAAATATTTGCATTCGTATCTTAAAATTACGACATGAATGTGAATTTCAATCACCGATGTGAAATTTAATTTACACGACATTGAAAATTAAAATAAAATGAAGGAATTTTGAGAACATGAATTGAAGTAAACAATATTTGTCATTGAAAATAAATACATGTGTATATGAATTCATACCTTATGAACGGTGCATTGAAAATATAATACGGCTTTGAATTTTATCGACAGATGCTTGGAAAATAAGATACAACTGAATTTTGATAATACGATACATGTAGAGTGTTATCAGAAAAGTTGTATTTGAAAAATGAAAAACGAGAACGTAAATAAGAATCCATATACTCGGTACTGTTAAAACATATCCGCATCTTAAAATTCATATACAAACGTATTTGGTTAAAAGTTTTCAATGAAAATTAATACACACGGATCCGCCATTTTGAATTTTCGAAATCTGAGTTTAAATTCGGGATATTGCTCGGGCCATTGCTCAATTCGCTGATGCTCGGGATATTGGAGTAGTTCGGTGACGTTCGACTCCCATGCTCGAGGTTTTTAGTATTATAATAAATTTTCCTGTAAATGCTTGGGATATTGGAGTAGTTCGGTGACGTTCGGCTCCCGTGCCCAAGGTCTTGTTTATTATTATAAATTTTCTCGTAGGTGCCCAGGATACTGGGGTAGTTCGGCGACGTTCGACTCCCGTGCCCGAGATCTAGTTCCTATTTAAACCCTAGATACTCGGAATATTGGAAAGGTGCGGCGACGTTCGTTTCCCGTAGTCCGAGATCTATTTTTATTATTCTTTTTAAATTTAATAAAATAAAATATCGGCATTGCACCGCAGTTTTTATAATTCTGACGGTAAACAAAACTTTCTTTCTGACCGACATAACCTCGCCAGGGACGGAAGACGTTGTAAGTATTATTTCTTTATTAACAATAAATAATAAATTGAAAATTTACACAAATAAATTAATAAAGAGACTTTAACGTAAATTATTATTATTTTGAAAACAAAACCATGCGAATCATTATTATTATAAATCAGCATTAGAAGATTATAAGCAGGCGAAAAACGATAGGAAAAGCAACAAAGCATTGTAAAAATCGAATAATATTATTTATTGTACAAAACATTGTTAAAAATAAAAACAAGCTTTTATAAAACAAATCAAACAAATTAAACAAAAATAAGCATTGTAAATTTTAAAACACACATAATTTTGTTTTTTTTTTTTTCAATAAAAATCAATTTTTAAATTGATTTCATTTTAAAAACTTGTGTCGTCTCACTTCATTTTCATACCTGCTCCTTTTTAAATAAAGGAAGCTCGGACCTGCACGTAGCGAGTATACGCGTCGGTAGAAGCGTTCCGTTACAATATGTAATTCCTGATATTTATTTTTTCATAAATAATTTTTAAATAATTTTCGGGTCGAGCATCCCGGCCAGAGCCTGACCATGAAAATTCTTAGACAAATATATATAAAAATGACAAATTTTCGTATTAAAATCACTACGGCAGGTACATGAACTTTAATATACCCTCGTATAAAAAAATTAAGAAATGTTTCATGTTTTCAATGTGCATGAGGTCAACATTTATTTTCATATATATGAATTTTCAAACATATAAGTATGGTAATTTTACTACACCACACTTCCATTTTCAAAATACCACGTCCTTTAATTTTCCCACCCGTATTTGAAATTTCATATTCGGTATCCGCATAAATGCTTCCTATGCATGTGTATTAATTTTAATACAGATATTTTTACAGTGTAGGGATTTAAAAAATATTTCAATAGACTCATATAACGACGTTGGTGTAACCTCAATATTTGAGTTGCGATTTACAAACTTTTGACTGCTTTAGCACAGTTTATTTTTCATTATTAGAATGATTTCTGTAGCGTAACTCGGATGGTATTGGAGGGTACAGCGTCGAGGTATATATTAATGGTTGAAAAGAAAAAAATCTCAATTGGTTAGATCGATCGATATGGAATAAAGAAATCTTTCCTATTTCCATCTTCTTTCTTGGATTCTTTGCTTTGCCTCTATCCGGTTTTTGCCACTTCCTGATCGAGGTAAGGCCATAGATCGCATCTGAGGAAATGGCCCGAAATGGGAGCCGGAGCTCGTAGCCAGAAAGTCAAAGATAGGACGAGAGATACGTGATAAAAGGGAAGAAAGAGAGGGTGGAGATTGGGGGAAAGAATAGAGTCAAAGAAATAAGGAAGTGCCGGGTGGGCTAGACGAGGTGGGGTAGAAAGGCTGGAACTTGAGAAGATCAGAACGCGGTTATCCCGTACGGATCTTCGAGAGGCTCACTCGGATTTCTCAGAGCTTTCACATGCTCCGCAGGTCCTTTTCGTTCGCACGGTTCGCATTTCTTCGTGGTACAACGACGACAACATCGACGTACCGGGAGAGCAAAAGCTCCGTTGAGAAGCAAAGACATCCAATTTGTTGAGATGGCCTGAATTGAATGAAATCTCTGGCCTCTTGAAACTTGTCCTCTTTCCCTTCCCCTTTAACTTCTGCCAATAAGAGGGTCAACTTTCGTCATAGATGCGTCGACAATTTGCTTAATGACATTACAAAGGCAAACTCTGCCTATATAAACCAGTCAATTTTGTTTGTCGTGTCCTTATTGCTTTTGCAACGTCATTGCATCAATTTGGGACGCTCTATTATGATCAAATGTCACGGATGTAAAAATTGATCCGAAGCTTATACATTGATACATTGTCCTCAAACAGGTCAGCTTTGTTTAGGGAGTTTGTAGGATTTTCCAACCTTCTTACGAAACCCTTAGATACATAGGGCTGTAAGATATGTATATAGGGAAAGAAACGTTCCTTTCGCAATGGTGTCAATTTTTCCACAATCTTTCGTTGTGCTTTTCGATACATTTTTATTTTATTAGTCAAATGTTTTGTGCAATTGTTCACGTCGTTTATTTATTTCTTTCGGTCCTTTCTCGTTTATCTACACAGGCAGGCATCGAGTAACCTCGTTGCCTTCTTCCCAATGGGATCGTAAACTAGAATAGTTTTTTTTCTTCTCGTCCTTCTCTCACTCTCCTTCTATTGTACCGTACAAGCGATATGTATAGACTTACTGTACATATATACGAATAGCCCCGAAGCAAAAGTACATACGACCTGAGCGAAAAACCATTCTCTCCCTACCAATCCTCCTACACACCCTTCCTTCATTTCCACTTCGCGACTTTTTTTCTTCCCCTTTTTTTTCAACCAGCGTACTCGCTTCGGCCAGCTTACACGTACACATCCAAGTCTGATTTATTATTTGGCCGTTAGTCTTCTCGTTAAGGGAGAGAAACACTATGAAGAGTGAATTCGGCTGGATGCGGACTCGACTGACCTCCTTTCCCTTGACCTTCCCTGTCAAGACATACCTATTGCGGATAAAACTTGTGCTTGCTTCACGAAACAGATGTGAGAAATGGTGGAGATTTGAGTAAGAATTTGGGAAATGGGGCATATTGACTTGAGTGTTTTTTTTTTTTTTTTAATCTTCTCAAATGCTGAAGTTTTGAGCCAACTCTGTTCAGTCACCTGATAATGCTGCTCTGGTTGAATGTGTGTAAGTTCATTAAAAAACAGTTAAAATATTCTTTCCTTTATTCAACGTTTTACATCTCTCTGATGAAAGCTTTTTTTCACGTTTGCTGTAAAATTTATCCATACCAGGCATAATTATTAGCATTATTCAACAAAAATTTGTTTACCCCAAATATTCTACTGAAACTAGCACTCGAATGAGACCCGTTCTTCCCATGTAATTGTCGTATGAATTCATGAAATGTAGCAGCGAGAATAAATTTATCCAGTTATACTTTAATGAGAGCCCTGTTCATTACTCTCGTTCTCTCCTTCCTTCTCCCTTTCGTTTTTCGTTAAGGTAGTTCAAATTCAGTCGATACTTTATTTCATTTTAATCCACCACTTTTCCAGAACAAGCTGGATTTAGTACTCGAGCGATATTCATTGCCACTCAGTGGGTTATCTTCATATCCAGCGGGTTACAGTTTGTACGATAATTCGCTTGTGGGTTTCGCGCGAGTGATGAAAAATCGCTGTTAATATGGAGCAACGCGTTGCTCGAAAAAGTTGGCGTGGGATAACGGATTTGTTAATTAAGGTCTTCCCTTGAATGTCTCGATTTAGAATGCCCTCGATTCATAAAACTTCCCGCGAGCTTTGTTAATGGACAGTTATGATGAAGTGCGTTCTGCTCTTGTATATTGTTTTTTTTTTTTTTTTTTTTTTTTTTAATCGGCATAAAACCGTAAGGTCTGGTAACACTACTGAATAATTGAAACAATGTGTATGTGAATTTTCTGTTAGATTTAGTGGTAAAAAGTGATAGAACTCGTACAGAAAAATGATTTAAATCAATCTTCTGTTCTTCTGCAGGTATCATTGCAAATATCAAAGAGGCTCTGCCTAACTTTTTTGTTTATTGAGTAGTCATATCCACTTTGAGTTTGTGACATCGAAACGGGGATAGTGCTAGTAGATTTTAAGACATAGCGATATTCCAAAAAAACCTGCACATTATTCCACTTATGCTACACCTACATCGAAATTTTGCCATACACACAATATTATTTCTTGTTTGTACACGAACATGTACACAGTATTCAACGAAAAAAATACAAGGTGTAAAAATGACAATGCCTCATCGTAACTGTATTGAACATTCTCATATTCAGTAAAAAGTGCGAAGGATATTTTTAAATAATATTTTACATGCTACTAGATAAAACAGATCCTTTTTTTTCTATATAGCAGAAAAAATCGATCGTCTCTCTAAAAAAAGTCGTAAAAAAATGTAAAAAGTATGATTGCACTATAATAAAATGACCTAATGAAAATACTTTCAATAGAATCTGAAGAGTTGAAAATAACTCGAAATTAGTGAAATATTAATATATGTATGTGAGCAAATTTAATTATCGTATAATGTAGTCCTTGATTATGTACTACTGAACGACGAGTAATTCATTCCATTTAAAGGTAAAAGGGATTTTCCTAACAATGCAGGGATCCAATAAACGTGGATTAATGAATCCCCTAATCGATGTGTCACGTGCGATTTGTCCATTGGTGTTTAGTAACGTATGTAAGATAAAAGGTAGTGTAGGTATAGTCTCATATTGAACAATGAACGAGTATTAATGTGTGCTGGGTATTGCTCATAATTAACGTTGGATACGACTTTTCCATTCGTTTATTTACAGAAACGTGTATGTACCTATGCGTATGTCTATCCAGATTCACGTTGATAGACAATGGAGGATTTATGCGTGTACATACGTACGAGTTTAAATCGACGTACCACCGGTAGTTTCAATTTTCCAATTTCCAATCGTTCAATGACGCAATTTCTCTTCGAATAAGGTTGTTGAGGATCCAGGATAGCATGCATATGGCTGCAAACTAGGATTTTAATTAACGGTTTACAAGAGCTGCCTTTACTCACTGGGATACGAATGTATATTTGTAGTATGTTCCTGTTTTTAATAAAATATGTACCCGCGATTCTAGAAGCTGAACAAGCTGTTCTACGCAACACACGTGACTTTTAAACCACTATATAGAAAAGAAGAAGTTTCTCCTGGTTAGAAATGATATATATAACGTTATGTTGAGCTGTTTGGTATATTTTTCGAGGAGTATGAGGAGGAGGAGGAGAGAAATATGACAGAGAGAGGGAGAGAGAGAGAGAGAGAGAGAGACAGATAAGAGAGAAATCGAGTGGACCAGCCCGTTAAACCATACACTCCCATGTAGCAGACCCTCGCAATGGTGATCATCGATCGCTCTCATACTAAACCAGAGGACACGTATCAACCTTCCATCGAAAACTCAGAGCCTGGATTCTATCGGTCTTCCTCGCTTTTGTAGATAAGAGTTTATTCGAGTTCAGTGATTCTCACCTTGATTCCTTCTACCCGAATCATTCCTCGATGAAAGCAAGTTTTTCGGTTTCCAAGTTGGCATCTTGATGGTACATGTCACTATTGACAGGAATCTTTTGAGTCTCGTGGAGTTGAAATTCCGTAAATAATTCTGGGCACGATATTTTTGATGTATACAGCTGGAATTCCATGACTTGGTTGGACAATAAGAAGATGTGACTTTTGATCTTCATTCTGAATATCTTTGAAGCCACTTTTCCGGATAACCTCCGATCTGGAAATTTACTTATTCGTACAGTTTACATTTGGTTTTGAGATTATTTCAGCGGATGTATTCAGTTTAGGGTGAACTGCTAGGATATGGATGATTCGGAATCCCGGAAATAAGGGGAGACTCGAAAAGTCAGGCTCGTAGAGGCTTTTTCAAGCGGTGTAAACCTCTTCGAAGAAGAAACTCGATCCCCCTTTTTCTTCTTCCCCTCCTTCTCCTTTTCTCACTCGCGAAAGAGACGAACGAAAGCTCTCGTTCTTTTCGCAAGTTTCATCCCCAACCTCGATAGCACGCGATCTCCTTTCTCGGTTTATCCACCGGTCACGTAGAAACATTCTCAATTTTTCGAACACGACCGGATCCTTCTCTCTTTCTTTCTTTTATTCTTTCTTCCTATTTCTATCCCTTTCCGTCGCAGTTTTTTTTTCTTCCGCTTCTTGACGCCCACCATTGTTTTGCCCTGTTCAACCATTTTCTATTTTTCCTCGTGAAAATTCACACTTCCGCACGTGCCCCCACGATTCGAGAATAAATGTGTCACCCTCCACAACCCGCTTGAGCTCGGATGCTTGCTTTCGTGAAAAAACGTTTTATTTATTTTTATTTTCTCATGCCTCGGTAAAAATGTTCATCGCTAAAAATAACTTTACTCAGGGCTGAAGTATTAAAGGATTTGTTTTGTGTTGGTTCGAGATCGAGTCTGCCCGGAAGTTGAACGCCCAGTTTACGTGGTATTATAATATATAACGAGCAGAGCAAATAGTGTCGATTCGAATGCAAACGATCGAGTTTATAGGGCGTTTTAGGACGGGTTGCAATATCAAGTGATCAGATACCGGGCAGGATTTCAAGCCACTGGATTCGACATCTCCGCGCCCTCGAGATCAACGGATGAGAATCTGTATACCCGGGATTCTGAGTTTTACATTGGAAACTCCTAAGAAAGCCTGTTTGAAGCGTTGTCTTCATTAGCAACTCTTTGTGCCTCGATGACTTGGAATAGACTCGATCGAAATAGATGTACGACATGTCCGGTATCCTTGGGGTGAAAGAAGCAGACGAGATTATTGGCCCAATTGTTTTATTTGCGAAAACAGTTTTGGTAATGGCGTTGTAGATAAATTACCTAACGGAGAGTTGACAGAAGATTGGTTGAAGGTGGAAGGTCTTATGAGAAACCTTTCTGGCACGAGCTCCGGAGATCGGCTGCTACTAGATGCTGCTGGGAACCTTTACTTATACCCGGGAGAGTTCGCGTGATTGGGAGATCGTAGCGTAGTGGGGAATTTGCACGATCGGTTCTCCGTGATTGGGGCCTCGGTGAAAAGGCACATGTGGAGGGGGGTTCGCTTTGGGGTAAATGTTTACGGTTTCTCCTTCATCTTATAAGATGATAATTAAATAATAGGAAGTAATGAATAATAGGCAAGTTATTCGAATGAAGGAAAATTGATCCAGGAAAACTCTACCCTGGAATATTCGTTCTCGCATCAAAATTGGCCCCCGGGAATTTAGCCTCCAGGAAATCTCATAATTTGAATGAATTTGGCTCTCGCGGTTAAGTTTAATCATGACATTGGATCTTTCAAAGATATCCCACAATTTGTTCAAATCACTAAAAAATTGAAATATATTCCAAAGAATCAAATGAAATATGTTCTGTAAAGATAAAGAAAATGAGAGAGATTAGAGTTGATTACGTGCATTAGGCTTCTGTATCGTCCCTACGTACTCGTTAACGCGACACGTTGGTGCTGCGTGGTTAAATGAAATCGTGTCCGACAACGATTTCGGTCACTTAGTTTGTAACACTCGGAATAATAATTTGGATTCCGTGCGTGCTTTACTGACAAAGGTTCAAAATTATTACGCAATAATTTCACAAACGATAGAGTAATTATTATCTTTCTTTTAAAATTTAATTCTCTTTTATTTTTTCTTGGATGCACATCATCGACGGTTTTGCAAATAACGCATTCATCGAACAGAGAACGTATGTCGATGATTAGTGTCAATGGATCAATTGATTAATACGGATTCGTAATATTGTCTCTGCAAATAGCATCAATCTTCTAAACGTCCTATGCCGTCCGGGATATATAAAATCGTTTAGTATGTATGGACATAGAGATAGAGATACGGAAAGAGATTGAGACAGAGAGAGAGAGAGAGCGCAGTTCAATTGCCGACGTGCCGAACGTTTATCCCTCACTGACAGTCATATAACACTTGCACAAAAACTGACAAAAAATGTGCAATCGTTGTAATCGAATCACGTGTAATTTTATGAATAAAATAAAACATTTATCGATCAAGCTACAAGGAAATTCAGAATAATGCAATAAATAGAGAATAGC